>CM062296.1:95881563-96288083 GCA_031216915.1 Pictodentalium vernedei
CTTCTTCTTTCTCTCAGAGTAAGCGCCTCAATTTGCAAACATCTCCGGTCCATATTGTGACTGAAGATGCTCGCAAATTGAGTAACGCTGTCTCGCCTCGTCTTGCTCTTCTACCTCCTACTCCTCCTCAGCCTTTCTTCTCTGGTTCTCCTAGTGCTCTTACTAGAACTCCTCCTTCTGTTTCTTCTCCTGCTTCTGTTTCCTCTCCTGCTTCTGTTTCCTCTCCTGCTTCTGTTTCCTCTCCCCCTTCTCCTGCCTCTAGTGTGGTTCAACCAGGTATATCGTACTCAGAGAAAGTCAAATCACCGAGCCGCAACTCGGGCCGCTCATTTGATTCTAAATTCTCTCAGTTTCGGCATAAAAGCGGAGTTAATTTTGACAAAAGGAATTGGCGCCTCCCCGATGTTTGTAAAAACATCCTTATGATTGGAAGTTCAAATTTAGGACGCATTGATCGAAATCCCCATCCGGACATCCAGGTGGAGTGTTACCCCGGCGCCAAATTCAATCATCTGCGCTCTATGTTTAAAGGGCACAGGGGCCAGTCCAGTCCCCAAAAAATATTATTAAATATTGGCGTGAATTCTCGAAACGATAATTCTGATCTCGTAGTTAAGCAGTTGCGGAATATGCTTAGCGATATCAGGGTCAAGTTTAGATCAGCAAAAATTTATTTCGCTGAACTAAACTTTTCGCAAAAACTCCCTCAGACTGAGAGGAGAACCCTGAGCATCATCAACGAAACCATTCGGAAAGTGAAGGACGTTAACGTGATACCAAAAATTGATGACGCGAAGTTTGATGTTGCTCAGGATTTAATCCATTGGACCACGAGAACCGCCAATATTATGTACGATCACTGGTTGAACCACCTAAATTTAAACTAAGTAAAGGCAAAGGTAACAGCCGCCTAACAGATGTGGGATTAGGAACTAATGTGGTTAACCTGTCTGGCACCAATGACCTAACAACCCAAGAGAAATCTCTTTTAGATCGCGGTTTAACTTTTGTGCCAACACCAAAGCCTAAAACTGATAACCAAACAAATTTACCATCATACAACTGTAATTTTCTTAGGCAAATGAAATTAGCCGACCGCTTTAGAAACTCCAGCGGTCGGAAACTTCCTTTTACAGAATCATCTGGTTGGTCACCTCCAGATAGTGAAGTAGATCCCGAAATTATTGAGGCTAGCAAACGAATCATCAAAAAGGTGTTCAGCATGAACATACTCTCCGATAAAGACAATTTAACAGCTGGTGAACGGAGAGCCCTCACGAAACTTCGAAAAAATAAGAAATTAGTAATTAAACCAGCCGACAAAGGTGGGTCGGTAGTTGTTCTATCTCGGGATAATTATATAAAGGAAGCCATGAGACAACTCAGCAATACTAAACATTATAAGAAAATAGATTCACTTATTTGGCCTAGTAATATCGAAAAATTCAATAAGATCTTAAAATTTCTCCTCGACGAAGGTCACATTACCAAAAAACAATTGAAATATTTAACAGCTAAGCTCAGTGCTCAAACAAGACAATTTTATATCCTACCAAAGATCCACAAGGACCGTTCTTCATGGACGGATGACTTAACTCCACCCGGGAGGCCAATTGTATCAGATTGTAATTCGGAATCTTATGCGATCTCGGAATTAATTGATTATCATCTGAAACCTATAGCAAATAGACATCCGAGCTATCTAAAAAATACACAGGATTTCCTGTCAAAAATTTCGAAATTGAAAATATCGAAAAATGCAATTCTGGCTACTTTGGATATCGACAGTATGTATACGAACATTGATATTGATAAAGGTGTTAAATCAGTTAAAAATGCATTTGAAAAATATCCGGATGCGAAACGCCCGGATGAACAAATTTTGGATCTTTTAGAGCTGAGCTTAAAAGGTAATGACTTTCAATTCAATGGAGAATATTTTCTACAAATAATGGGTTGTCCTATGGGTAAAAGATTCAGTCCTAATTTTGCAAGCATTTATGTAGCGGAATGGGAGGAAAATGCCTTAAGCAAATGTGCAAAGCATCCTCTCGTATATCTCAGATATTTAGATGACATTTTTATTATTTGGGAACATTCAAAAGAAGATTTTGATGAATTTTTAGAAATTTTGAACAATCACGATCCAAATATTAAACTGAAAGCTACTATCAGTGAAAATTCTGTTGATTTTCTCGATGTGACCGTGTATAAAGGCAAGCAATTTCAGGCGTCCGGTCATTTAGATTATAAAGTATATTTTAAACCAACTGATTCACATCAATTGTTGCACACAAAATCATTTCATCCTCAACATACATTTAAAGGTATCATCAAATCACAACTCATTCGTTTCCACCGCAATTCAAGTGATAAGGTAAATTTCAATGAGGCTTGTTCTACTCTATTTGGCGCCCTCAGATCGAGAGGGTACTCGCTGCGCCTTTTGCGTAGCCTGAAATCCCAAACCCTGAAAAAGCTCGAAAGTCCAGCTGAAACTACCGATTTCGAACCACTGAAGATTGAACACAACAGACCGTTGCAAAATGGTAGTGGCGCGGTATTTAATTGCAAAAAGCCTCGTTGTAGACTGCATACTTTTATGCCTGATCAGAAAGAGGAATTTTCCTCCGAACAAACGAAAAATCATTATCAGATCCGTAACCCCCTCTATTGTGATTCACCAAACATTATTTACCTTATCACTTGTAAGCGATGTCGGAAACAGTATGTTGGTCAAAGTCAAAATCCTTTCCGAGAACGTGCTACTAGACACAAACAGGATATAAAACATAATGCCGATGCCCCAGTAGCACAACATTTTAACCTTCCTGGCCATTCTTTGGACGATTTCGAAATCCATCCTATTGAACAACCACCAATTAAAGACACATTAGAAGAAACGGATGAATTTAGAAAAAAACGTGAAGCTTTTTGGATCAATACGCTTCAAACCCTCTGGCCATTTGGTATGAACATATCAGAGGGCGAATGCGAAAGGAGGTCCATCATTCCTTTCACTTTAACGTACAACAGAATGAATATCGAAATAGCAAAAATGTTAAAAGATGAATTCAATTTTACCAATGCTAAATTAAATGAACCTTTGAATCTTCGACCTGTCATCGCCTATAAGAAAAACAAAAGCTTGCGTAACATTCTTGTAAGGACTAAATTAGAGCCCATTAATGAATAACATCAATTTTTGCCAGTCAGTTTAACCAGTTCCTAAGCTCATCACTTAGTTTAAATCAATTTTGTGTAATTTTTTGTCATGTTTGAAGCCCATCAGGGTTCAGTAAATGAAAACAATTTTTCGGCGGCATATTAAAAGAAAAAAACGTTTCAGTATGAAATGTCTGTGCCAGTGCGATTTTTTAACCTCAAACACACACACACAACCCCCCCCCCCCCCCCCCACACACACAGACACACACACTCTCTCTCTCTCTCTCTCTCTCTCTCTCTCTCTCTCTCTCTCTCTCTCTCTCTCTCTCTCTCTCTCTCTTTCTCTCTCTTGATAAGGTCTGGATCCATCCGCCATTAGAATCTCATTGGGAGAAATCTCGGATATTAAATTTACTTCTCCGCAGTGCAGTATACGAATGTTTTCGAACATTGATATTGATAAAGGTTTTAAATCGGTTACAAATGCATTTGAAAAATATCCGGACGCAAAACGCCCTGATGAACAAATTTTGGATCTCTTAGAGCTGAGCTTAAAAGGTAATGACTTTCAATTCAATGGAGAATATTTTCTACAAATAATGGGTTGTCCTATGGGCAAAAGATCCAGTCCTAATTTTGCAAGCATTTATGTTGCGGAATGGGAGGAAAATGCCTTAAGCAAATGTGCAAAGCATCCTCTCGTATATCTCAGATATTTAGATGACATTTTTATTATTTGGGAACATTCAAAAGAAGATTTTGATGAATTTTTAGAAATTTTGAACAATCATGATCCAAACATTAAATTAAAAGCTACTATCAGTGAAAATTAAAGCTACTATCAGTGAAAATTCTGTTGATTTTCTCGATGTGACCGTGTATAAAGGCAAGCATTTTCAGGCGTCCGATCATTTTGATTATAAAGTTTATTTTAAACCAACTGATTCACATCAATTGTTGTACAGAAAATCCTTTCACCCTCAACATACATTTAAAGGAAAGTAGGTATAAAAGGAGAGTTTACGACCACTTTGTACATGTACGTGTACAACATACTTACACGATGCGTTCACCAACGTGGAATTCAGTGTTAAATCGCACGCTAGTTCACAAAAATGTGCAGTGGTCTTGAATCCCCCATGTTTTTTTGTGACTCCTAGATCGCACTTTTAACTTTCAAATACTCGTGGTGAACACGCGTTTTTAAAAAAAGGGTGAAATTGTACATCTTCACTTTTATCTTTTACTTTAAAAATTTTTGTTGACGTTCCCATCGCAGATCAGACCATCGATCCATCGTTGGCGAACGCGAGCCAAAAATTCTGGGCTATCATAAAAAAACGGTCTGCAGATTCTAGACCAGTGGTCCAGAACTCTCCATTGTTTTGAGGCGGTGGGTTTTTCCCATTTATGACGTCATTAGGGGAATTCCCCACTATGGGAATTCCCAAACTCAGCTAATCGACCGATCGGATCGCTCGATTCTCCGCCAATTAACCGATCGGATCGCTCGATTCTCGTAAACTCGATCTGAACGAAGAGTGTTGTCGGTGTGTTAGAAATTCGCGAGTCCGCTGTCACGTCTTTCCTGAAGTAAAACTAACACATGTTATCGTTATGATTGAATGAGGTTTTTTGTTCAAAAAGAGTCGATTATGAATATGGTCTGTATTATAGACATTCATGTTTTCTCTTGATGAGACGGATAGAAATTGAGTTTTGGGGATGTTGTTTGGGGGAGTCGATCTGTGATAGACATTCGCGGTTTTGTCTTGAATGAGATGAATAGAAATTGAGTTTTCGAGGATAATGTTCGAAGAGGCAAACACTTAGTGGAATGTTTAAAAAGCATTTTCCGCTCAATTAGGTTTTTGAGTGGTGAATTTTTAATATATTCATGATAGCAATCAGAGAGATGAAATAGGTTCTCAGCGTTAAAATTAGTTTTCAGTTGTGTGTTGAAACTGTTTAACAGTCATCAAAGGGATTCTCTCTTAATTCGATACTCAGTGAATGGTTGTTTGATGTGTGAATGGTGATCTTTTGACATAATGTAAAAAACTACTGTCAAAATGCCTTAAATCAGAAACCGGTTTGTCATGTACTGTTTAAACGTATTCTTAAACTTTACCAATTCAATTAACAGTTGAGATGAAAATATTTTTAGATTATTATATTAAAGACGGAAAGAGTTTTATTACTTAAAACATAAAAATATAATTAAACATTTAATTTTGAAAATAATAAAAACAATTAAAACGAAAGATGTTTTTACAGATGGATCCTAGACACCGAGATCGAATTTTAGAAGAGTTTGAGCGTGCTAAGAAGAGCATTCAGTCAGCTAATAGGAGCAGACGTCTTGGTGAGATGGAACTCAAACGCGAAGCCACAAAAATATTTAAACCCGTGACGGAGGGTCAAGAGCGAAGCAGGAAGGAGATAGTCGAAGAATTGAGACCCATAAAGGAGAGTTCTTTGAGAATGGGTTCGTTGCCTCCTAGTTTTGGAAATCGGTATTCCGTTCAATCTACACCGGATTACGTTCCCACGGGAATTCAAACAGAGAGCGAGTCTGATGATACAGCTTCGACTATCACCACTAGTAGCGTCGCATCGTCCGATGATGATGGTGGTAAGAGAGATCAGTCGTATGGATTTTATAAGGATTCGGAGGGAAGGATGTTTGTAGGAGACACAGAAGTAGAAATTGACGATGATGAATTGATCGTGGGTTCGAACAAATACGAATTGACCGATGGTCTGCGCAGATTGCTCCTTTACGACAAGCCCGGCGATTACACGGATCAGGATTTGGATAATTACGGAGACATTCTGGTTCAGACCCACGCCATGAAGAGAAATAACGATGCCAGAGAGACGAGACCCAAAGCCAACAGAGGTTACAAGTGGACGAAAGTGGTGAAACCCATATGGGATATGAACAAGAAGTTCGTCGAATCGGTGACTGGCAAAGGGGTGAAAACCACTTTTCTTCCGAGCGATTCCGACGCTCTGTCTCAGAGATTGAGTTTGTTGATGGCGAGCAGACGGGCTGGTAACACGGGATTAGATAATCAGATAGTTACTATATCTGACGAATTGTTAAGACAGAAGGTTTTGAATAAAAACCAGTATAAAAGGCTGATGAACGAATTGAAGGATTGATGTGTATATAATAAGTAGAGAGAAACAAACAAACAAACAAACAAAAAAAATAAAACAGTAAATTCTTACACTAGAATAATAAAAGTATTTAAAAACAACAAAACGATTTACAAAACGATGAAAAAAACAAAAATATATCATAAAAATAAAATATGTTGGTGATAAAGAACAGGGGTTACGTCAGGACATACGTTCAAGGCGGTTCTGGCATCGTCGATTCTATAATGCGAGCGTTCACGGGCGACGCGGGTAGAAAACTCGCATCGACCGCGTTTGAGGTCGGTAAGAAGACGGCTTTGGATGCTGGTAAGAAAGCCGCTTCCGAAGCCAGTGGTAGGATAGCTTCTGTGGCTGGCAAGAGGGCAGCCGACGCGTTGATCGACAAGTTGATCAGTCCGCCGGCGAAGCGAGCTGCGTTAGAGCGAACGCCGAAAAGTTGGAAAGATTTTAAGGATGCCGTGGTGCCCATACAAGATTTAGCCAAAATGACGTGTGGATCCGGATTGAAGAGAACTCGCGACGGTGCGATATAAATAAATAATAACATTAAAAACAGAGTTTGAAAAACGTAAAAAATTTGTGTTTGAAAAGAATCTAAAATAACAACAAAAAAAAAAATAAAACAAAGATGAACATTAAAGATATGTCTTGGCACGACGCCGCGACCAAGCGGTCGAATAACGAGTTCTTTCCCAAGAGCATAAGAGGCTTGATAGTGGGAAAATCGAATTGTGGAAAGACCAATCTGTTGATGAATCTGTTGTCCCGACCCGACTGGTTGGATTACGACAGGTTGTTCGTGTTTGGCAAGAGCTTGTTTCAACCCGAATACAGATTGCTTCGAGAGTGCATGGATCGTAGATTGCCCAAGGACGTCATAGCCAGAATCTTTGACAGTAGGGAGGAATTCGACAAGAGCGGAGCTCCACTTCCGACCATTTTGGACGGTGCGGCGATAGAGCTGATGAAGAGAAATGCATCTTCGAACGTCGAGTGTCGATTTTATGAGAACGCTAGCGACGTTCCGGATCCTAGGGAACTGAAATCGGAAGATAAGAATCTCATGATTTTCGACGATCTGCTTTTGGAGAGACAGAACCGATGCGAATCGTATTACGTTAGGGGTCGACATAGCAACGTGGACTGTTTCTACCTGTCGCAGAATTATTTTCGATTGCCCAGACAGACGATAAGGGAAAACGTTAATTTTCTATGTCTCTTTCGCCAAGATCTCAAGAATCTCAATCACATCTACGGCGATCACGTCGCAGACGACATGAGCGCTGCGGAATTCAGGAGATTCTGCAAGAGGGTTTGGGATGGTGGACTTTACAATTTCGTCGTGATCGATTTGACAAGCGAATTTATTCGCGGAAAATATCGGTGCGGATTCGACAAGTTTTATGTTTCTGATGATAATAATAAGATAGAGCGTGAAAATAAAAATTTAGAAAATAATAAAACTTCAAATAATTAGTTTTGAATAAAAAAAAATAAAATTAAATATAATGTTCGAACATGGAGAATTGTTAGGACGGATAGCCGAGAATACGGCTGCAAAACAATCCATTCAAATCGTGGTGAGTGGTGATTCGACTCGATTCGCTACGAAATTCGAACCTTCCATCGAATTGAATAGAGAGAAAAGATACGAGATGGCGTTGGTGAATCTGGAGACTTATTATTCCTTTCCCAACGTCACCGAAAAGAATAACTCGTTCAAGTATTCCGACGTAACGGATTGGTTGGAGATTCGAATTCCCAAAGGGAGTTACGACATAGACAATTTGAACGATTACATTCAGACGCGAATGAAGACGGATGTAAAGGGAAGCAACAAGATCAGACTCGCTCCCAATCCTTATACCTTACAGACGATGTTGGATTTGGAAGATAATTTTCGAGTGGATTTCAACACGGACGATTCTGTAGGCAAGATGTTGGGATTCGATCAAAAGATGTATCGAGGCCACGCGGCATCTGAAAATACGGTCGACATTCTCGCTGTCAATAGCATTCTGGTGAACATGGACGTGATTGCTGGAAGCTACGTGAATGGTAGCGCTCAACCGACGATCTATTCCTTCTTTCCAAACGTGTCGCCGGGTTATAAGATCGTGGAGCGACCTCGAAATTTAGTTTATCTACCAGTGATTTTAGACACGTTGTATAGTCTCAAAACCACGTTGACGGATCAAAATGGTGAACTGTTAGATCTTCGCGGAGAGAGAGTGACGATACGATTTCACATAAGAGAAATATAAAAGCAAAAAAAAAAAAAAAATATTGTGTATATATATAGATAACAAAAATAAAATAAACGCAATATTAATTTTACAAAATTATTTTAATATAATTATTAAACAAGAAACAATTGAAGTAAATATATTTTAAAAAACAGAATTATGACAGAATACGTGGTTAAAAACGTGAACATATCCGCAGGACAGAGGAAGAAACTTAAGAGAGCGTTAACAACTCGAGGCGAGGCGGTGAGATTCAAATTCACTCACGAAGATCTGACGAGAGGCAGTCAGGATTCGATCGCCTGGACCAGAAGTCAAATCAAAAGGATGGAGAAAGCGATTCGCGATGGAAAAGGGTTGACGGTGAGAATGAGTCCCGCTCAATTGAGATACAATTTGAGAATGAAAGGTGGTTTCCTACCGCTATTGGCAGGAATAGCCGCAAAAACATTACCCTTCACCGCAAAGGCACTACCCTTTCTCGGAAAGACTCTTGGCATGGGAGCTCTCACCTGACTCGCTAGTTCGGCAGTTGAGAAATTAATGGGTGGCAGCGGACTGTTTTTGAAGAAGGGAGGAGCCGTGTGTCGCGACCACGTAGACGACAGCGGTAAAGGATTGTATCTAGAACCCGTTAGAGGTGGCAACTCTCTGAGAGGAAACGGTCTCTATCTGAAGAGTGGACGGAACGTCGAGCGACTCGGCAAGGGTTTGTTGCTCGGTGAGAATTCGCCGTTTAAGAACATACCGATTTTGAATATGTTATTATAATGTAAAAAAAATTATATAAATATAAATCATAGAAAGTATAAAATAATATATAAAATGGATAAAAAGGTGGAAAAACAATTAGACGATAATGACGAATATCGCGAGATAGAGTGCAAAAAGGATGTGGAAAAACGATTAGACGCTAATGACGGATATCTTAGGAAAGAACTGACAAAAGAGTTAAATAAAGATCGGGATATGCGGTTGAAATTTAAAAGAATGAGATGTTTTCCACCGTTACCACTATCTTCTGAAGAGAATGGTAATGATCCGAGTGTTACCGAGAGATGCACAACATTCGTTCATAATTATGATTCGGATAAACAAATGTGTTCTTATAAAAACGTAGCATATCACCAAAAAACAAGAAAAGAAGAATCGACGCTGAAATTTAAGAAGAAAGGAAACGTTATTATAATATATGGGCAATAATGAAGAAGGAAAACCTAAAAAAAAATGAGATCAAAAGATGATCTCATTACTTTTTTTTTTTTCATTTTTCTTCACTAAAAATCAATCTCTCTATTGTTTATATTTCCAAGTCCGTTATTAGCATGTTGACACTCGTGTCTTCTCCTTTTTCGAAAACGTGTTGAATGTTTATCTTTACTCTTTTGAGTTTTTTTTACATCGGTCAACTCGCTCTCACCACCCAATTTCTTCACGAGTTCGAATGAGATGTTTGGAAATATGTAATTTCCATAGGGCAACGACAAATCGTCCTTGTCGAATTCTCTATCTTTGGCGATGACGATGTTCTGCAGATCGCTTTGGCACTCGTAAATCAAATCGAGCGCGGCTTCGTCCAATTTCAAAGGCATCTTATATTTGTCGTATTTGTGCTCTAAGCCCTTCGTCTCAACCTCGTTCAATTCGATGGGATCGTGTCATTGTAATCTATAGATTTTATGACCGAATTTCTTATTCGTTTCGACTCGTTTCAATTTCAATTCACATCTTTTAGGTCTTGTTGTCCTCATGATTGATTATTTAGTTTTTTTGTTTTTATGAATTCTTGCAAATAATGTATATTTTAAATTTTGTATTTTAATAATAATTTGTTTAAAAAGTTTTTTTTTGCTCTTTATAAAAAAGTTGTTTTTTTTAATTTTTAATTTTTTTAATGTAAAAATTTTTTTAGTAAAAGTTTTTTTTCTCTTTATATATATATAAAAAGTTAAATTTTAATATTTCAGTCTCTCTATTGTTTATATTTCCAAGTCCGTTATTAGCATGTTGACATTCGTCATTTTTCCACATACGAAAATGGTGTCAATGTTTATCTTTACTCTTTTGAGTTTTTTCTCATAGGCGAATGCGCTCTCACCACCCGATTTGTTCACGAGTTTGGGTGAGATTATTGGATATATGTAACCTCCATAGGACAACAATAAATCACTCTTGTCGAATTCTCTGTCTTCGGCGACGATGATATTATTCAGCAGATCGCTTTGGTACTCGTAAAACAAATCGAGTGCGGCTTCATCCACTTTCAAACACATTCGATATTCGTAGTAGTAGTGCTCTAAGTCTACCATCTCAACCTCATTCAATTCGATTGGATCGTGTTGTTGTAATGTATAGATATTAAAACCGCATTTCTCATACCTTTCGACTCGTTTCAATTTCAGTTCGCATCTTTTAGGTGTTGTTGTCATGATCGATTATTTGGTTTTTATGAATTCTTGCAAATAATGTATATTTTAAATTTTGTATTTAAATAATAATTTGTTAAAAAAGTTTCTCTTTATTTCTCTTTATATATAAATAAAAGTTAAAAAAAAATATTCTTACAAACTCAATTTTGAGGTAAAAACAATGATCAAGTCCAAACATCCGAATTATAGTCTAGAACATGCAAGACTTCAAACGTTTAAAAATTGGCCTTCGCATCTCGCTCAAAAACCCGAAGATTTAGCCACCGCGGGTTTAGTTTACGTGGGTAAAGGAGACAAAGTCAAATGTTTTTGTTGTGACATACATTTGATGAATTGGGAACCTCACGATGTACCTTTACTAGAACACATAAGTAATATTGAAAAAGACGAATGCGATTATTTGAACAAGATCCTAACGTTGGGATTGATCAAAATCCAAGACGAAGAGAGGGATAGAGATAAAAACCAAAAATTATTGATGGATATGTTACAACTCGGACACACCAAGGAACAATTGTACGATGCATTAAACATCGCGAACAAGACCCTATCTCAATTCATAACTTTAGAACATCTCCTCAAATTCATGGCGGAAGTGGACGAGTTATCGTCACTCGTCAAAAACGAGCCGAACAAAACGTCCACCAAGTGTCTGGTCTGCGAAGGTGTCGCAAACGTCTTGTTTCTACCATGCGCACACCTGTGTTACTGTAGAGAATGTTATTCCGAAGACAAGAAAACGTGTTCGGTTTGCGAGCGAGAAATAAAAGCGGTCTTAAATTGTTTTTGAATAAAAAACACATTAAAGAAAAAAATTGAATTTAAAATCTAACTTTTTTTCTTTTTTTTTTATTATCTATATATAAAAAGAGTAAAAAAGCAAAACTTTTTTAACAAATTATTTAATACAGAATTAAAAAAAAAAAAATATTCTTACAAATGGAGCAAACAGATAAAACAATGGTAAATTTAAATGAGAAAACCATACCTCAGTTAAACGAGATTTGTAAACTATTACAAATTTCAGATTTCAGAAATCAGAACTAAATCAAAAAAAATTGAAGTCATACAAGAATATTTGCGAAACGCTACAAAGGCAAACGAAATGTCGATAGCAACGACGTCAAAAGATGAAAAATAAGAAGACAACTAAACGAAAAGCCATTGAAGAACATCAAGTTTCCAAAGAAAAGAAAAGAAAAACTAAAACGAAAACGAGTGATGCACTTCAGATTCAAGACAAACGAGATATATCGAGCGAAATTCAACGAGCAATCAACGAAGAGAAAGGAGAAGAATATGTAACATGCCTTGTTGCGGAACTGTTCCAATCAAAACCCGTAGAACAGGAGAGTGCGATCAAAGGCGTTTTTAAAACTTTCGACGTGATTCCCTCATTGAAGAAAGTCGATCCGAAATTGTTCATGGAACGGGTGAAGAAAGAAGTATTGGATTTGTTTCGCGAATACATGAACGTGGGATTAAAAATTAAGATGATACTCCATTGCATAATGAATAAAATCGACGTGAAGTCCGGCGAGAGCATCGTGAAAAATGCATATTTCAGATCTAACGTCGAACCCGTATTTCGAGGTTCAGATCTATCGGACGTTTTCGAAAAGATGAAAGACAAGATGTTGACGTGTCTCGCGAATTATCAACATGAAGGTAGTAATTGGACGTTTGATGAGGTGTTGAAACTCGAAATTCACATGAATAAAAATGAACCGTTGAAAGGATCTTCCTACTTGGAATTACCGTATTTCTTGACTAAGAAACACGCCGTGGTCAACGTGAGAAATAAAGATGATCAGTGTTTTAAATGGGCAGTCACCTCCGCTTTATACCCTGTCGAAATACATACCGATAGAGTTTCTCATTATGAGGAAACTTCTAAAAATCTCGATTGGACCGGAGTGACTTTTCCAACAGAGTTAAAACATATTGAACGTTTCAAGGCTCAAAATCCCACCGTAGTGGTGAACGTCCTTGGATACGACAACGAAAATAAAAAGATCTATCCTCTCAGACAGACTTCGTATCTCAGAAGAGAAAAGGCGATTATTTTATTATTGATTTTGAATGGTGACAATCGTCATTATTGTTGGGTTAAACATCTGACCCGATTACTGTCCAAACAAAATAATAATCATAACGGAAAGATATCTTTATGTTACAATTGCATGAACATATTTAAGACCGAAAAATCATTAGCGAAACATCAGGAATATTGCAATGAAAATCAAGGTGTCGCCGTCGAAATGCCAAAACCCAACACCATCGTGAAGTTTGAAAATCACAATAGAAGGTTAAAAGTACCATTCGTCGTGTACGCCGATTTCGAATGTTTCACCGCGAAAATGAGTTCCTGTCAACCCAACGCTCTTCAAAGTTACGTCGAAAGATATCAAAAACACATACCTTCGGGCTATTGCATTTACGTGAAATGCGCTTTCGACTCGCAACACGACATGGGTCCCTTCACCTACACGAAACAGTGCCAAGACGACGACGTGGCTCAAAGGTTCGTGGAAGAGTTAGAATCGAAAATTCAAATGTTATACGACAAATTCAAAACTCCGGCAAAAATGATCATCATGCGAGAGCAGCAGGACGAAAATAACAGAGCCACTGTATGTCACATATGCAGACAATCGTTTGACGAGAATTTGGAGGAAAATAAGAAGGTCAGCACCATGATCATTACATGGGTCTGTATCGCGGTCCGGCTCACAGCAAGTGTAATTTAAAATATCAAGACGCCGCTTTCTATCCGGTGATGTTTCACAATCTCTCGGGTTATGACAGTCATCTGTTCGTGAAAAATCTCGGCACCTCACACGAAGAATTAAATTGCATCGCAATCAGCGAAGAAAGATACATTTCCTTCACGAAATGGAAGCTCATGGAGAAGAAAAGAGTAATCGACGGAAATACGTTGAAAGAAAAAACGAAATCCATTCGTAGATGCATACGTTTCATTGACAGTTTTAAATTCATGTTGACCGCTCTGGAAAAATTAGTCGATAACATGAGCAAGGATAGATTTAAAATCACGAGCGAACATTTCGGAGAACGAGTAGACGTCATGTTGAGGAAAGGAGTCTATTCTTATGATTACATGAACGATCTAAAGAGATTCGAAGACACTGCACTACCTTCGAAAGAAGATTTTTATTCGAAATTATACGAATCTGACATTTCCGACGAGAATTACGAACACGCCAAAAACGTGTGGAAATCATTCGATATGAAAACCATGAGAGATTATCACGATCTCTATCTGAAGACCGACGTTCTGCTCTTGGCAGACGTGTTCGAAAATTTTCGAGACGTCTGTCATCAAAATTACGATCTGGATCCCGCTTGGTATTTCACCGCACCCAGTCTGGCATGGGACACTCTGTTGAAGACCACCGAAGTCCAATTGGAATTATTATCCGACGTGGACATGTTGCTCATGTTCGAAAGGGCTGCGAGAGGTGGCATCTCGATGATCTCTCACAGATATTCTGAGGCTAACAATCCCTACATGAAAGAAGGTTTCGATTCGAAACGGTCAACTAAATACATACAGTATTGGGACGCCAATAATCTGTACGGTTGGGCTATGGGTGGCGTGGATGAAGAACGGGAAAAAGAAAAATTATTATTTCGACAGCTACGGAATCTCGCCGCCAAAAGAAATAAAGAACTATTTCAACAAATCGATGGTTCGTTACAACACGGAACAAGTGCAATCACCAAATCAAGTGTTTTGTGGTCACCTGTGTCTCTACGTTCTCAAGAGATGGTCTGAAGGAGATCGATTTCAAGACATTCTCAATGATTTACATTAGAGAGAGATTTTTTTTTATAGTATATATAAAGATAAAAAATTATTTTAAAAAAATTTTAATCGAATAAAAACGAAAAATAAAATAACATAGTTCATTTTTAATAAACTGCGTTTTGAACATATTTTTCTAAAAAAACAAAAAAATCCCACAACAACATGCCAGTCGATAAATTTGGTAGAAGTGACGACGGAAAAGTCAACCCGAGAAAGAAGAGGAAGACGTTTGAAGTCGACGATAGTTAGGATGTTGCCAACTTGGACGAACGTTACGTTCGGAGATACGAACCTCAAGAAGAACCTTTGAACATGAACGATAAGAAGCTCTACTATCTTCCCGAGCCAATAGATCTCACAGATGCTGCGACTAAAAAATACGTCGACAGGGGGAACGCCGATTTCGAACGATTCCTGCTAGATAATTACGTGGATAAAACCATGACCGATGATCTGGATCTGAAATCCAAACGTTTGGTGAACGTCGCGAATCCCGTAGATCCCACCGATGCCACGACCAAGAAATACGCGGACGACTCTCACGCGAGATTCAGCGAACACCTGAGAAATAGATACATTCTGAAAATGATGCACTCAGAATTGAACGCTAATTCTAACAAGATAACGAATGTGGCCACTCCCACGAATCCCAAGGACGTGGCGACCAAACACTATGTAGAGCTAGAACAGAGAAAGTCTGACAGATGAGAAATGAAATCGGATCTGAATGCGGGATTCAACAAGATATTGAATTTGTCAAAGATTGACAACATGGATGCGGACTCAACCGCGGTCAACAAGGGCTATGTAGATTCTGCCGTGATACAATCACAAGAATACCTAGAATCGCAAGTGGACGATCTCTACCTGAACAAACAATCTGGCGGAACCATGGAGGGTGGCATCGACATGAATGGTAAGAATTTATTCGGACTCAGTCACGATCCCGAATTCGATTCCAGCACGGTCAGCAGGAAGTACGTGGACGACAACTCGGTCTGGAGAAAGGGTGACATCATGGAAGGTAAACTAGACATGGGTGGACATGCGCTCACGAATCTATTGGATCCCGTGAACATGACGGATGCCTGCACCCTGATTTCGGTGGTGGAGAAAGTTAAATATGCTAGACAATTGATCACTGTGTGGGCCGAAGAGGCCGGCGCCTTAGATGAGGGAAAAGCTGAGTGGTCTTTCGGAAATGGAGGTAGCAGATTGAAACATGGTCAGGTGGGATATCCCATGCTGTTGGGGGGTGAAATCCTTCAAATGAGTCTGGCTTCCTCGGATTTGAATAACAGAGCGGTCATCAATCTCATGGTGAATGGTGTAGAGAGCGATAAGAGATACAGCGTCGAAAAGACTGAGAATCAACACACGAATGTTAGCACGTTTGGCACGCCTCTCAAAGTGAACGCCGGAGACAGGATTAATTTCGTTACGAAAACCAATAATCCCGAAGCCACCACTTCTGTGGTGAGTCTACTGATCGAACTAGATCCTTTGAACAAACAGTGAACGCGTGGAAAATAATGAATTAAAAAAAAAAATAATGTGTGATTATTAAAAACAAAAAAAAACAAAAAAAATGAGATCTAAAGATGATCTCATTACTTTTTTTTTTGTTTTTCTTCTTCTTCACTATCACCATATATTATAATGACGTTTCCTTTTCTCTCAATTTTCAGCATCGATTCTTCTTTTTCTTTTTTTCTTTTTCTTTGTGATATGATACGTTTATAACAACACTTTTGTTGATCTGAATCATAATTATGAACGAATGTTGTGCATCTCTTGGTAACGCTCGCATCATTACCATTCTCTTCAGAAGGTAGTGGTGATGGTGGAACGTGTCTCATTCTTTTCATTTCCAACCGTCTATCCCGCTGTTTACCTAACCATTTTTCCACATCTTTTTTTTGTTTTTTGGCTTGCAACACAGGATGGAACATCTGACGGAAATGGATAGACGATCGCACAGGATCGAACAATCTAAGATCTCTTCGAGTTTTAATATCTTCATCACGAAATATCCTTTTTGTTTCTCTTGAGTGAATAGCACGCGATCTTTTAAATAATTCAGAACGTAATCGTAAATATCTTCTTTTTTTTTCAAACATGAAAATGGAACATGTATTTCGTTTTCTATGTGACTACTTAGGAATTGTAACATTTTGTACGTTGAGAATGTTGAAAAAAGACGATTTTTTCTCGGATGAAACTTTTTTTTTTTGTTAAAAAAATATCATTAAAAACGAATTTATTTTTTTATTCTTTTTTTGTTTTTTGTTTTTAATAATGACTCATTACTTTTTATTTTTTTTTTGTTTTTTATTTTTTTCACACATTCGTCTCTCATTGAATGATCAACATCTTATTTCCATCCGATTCGAATTGTAATTCTCTGTCCGACAGGACCAGGGCGAAGGCTTCGGTTTTTCTCGGCACGTTCCTATCGAATTGCATCTTGATCTGAATGTCTAACACGCTACTCTTGAGTCGTTCACTCTGTTTACTAACGTCGAATACGAACATGGGATACATCGACTTGTATTCGCCGGGAGACATGTTAGGATTGCTCATCAATTCGTCTAGACCGTGATACTTCTTTCTAAAATCAGCGGCATCGCCGTACAGTCTACAGAAATCGTTCTTGTTGAACGACGCATTGTAATCGATTGCTGGATATCTCGTGGCGTTCAGAAACACTTGCATGTTTCTCAAACTGCAGTGATCGAACAGCGACGCATTCTTTTCCTGAGACCCGTCCCTATCGGTCTGAAACACAACCACGATGAAACGCGGTCTCTTGGAAGTGGATTACACCATCAATCTCCAATCGAAGTGATTCGTGGAGGGAGGAATGCTAGCCGTGTCGCACTGTCTCATTCTAAATCCCACGGGTAATTTACTCTTGGATTCTATGATCTTGTAGAGACGCGCTTTCTCCACGATTGAAGGCTCCATATGTGGAACGAACCACGATATCTTGTGTAGAGTTATCTTACCTGCATCGGTCGCAGTGAGTCTCACTATTGCGTCGTCGTTTCCTTTTCGAATCAACGTCAGATTGTGTTTGAATCCGTACATGATCTTGTTGTAATCGTCCGCAAATCCGAAGATGTGTTTCAAAGGTATCCTGAACGAAAACGTTCCTTTAGGTCTGGACGTCTTGACGACGTAGTCCAATATCAAGGCAGCGCCGGCGCTAGCAGGGCCGACGGTGTCTTTCACCCACAACTAATTAAGTCCTCTGGATTTCGAAAAATCATCAGGATACATCAAGAGTCCGAACATCGTGGTGGCCTGACTGGGATGGAACACAGATTCTATCTCTTGTCCGGATAGCATGTATTTTATGTTACTGAATAGATGCATGATGCCAATATTGGCTAGAGTAACCGTGTCGTCGTCGGCGTAGTCGCTCCCATCTTCCTTGGTGAGACGTCCCTGCACCACTATCTAACTCTCGCTAGGATGTATGAATAGATCTTGAATTTCGACGTTGATTCTTATCTCTCCCTCATTGTTCAAACTCGTTCCGGTTACCGGTTCGTATTCGTGAACCTCATATTCTTGAATACTTTCATCTTTCACTATGCTTTGTGCTATATCTAGTATATTTGTCATTTTAAAGGATTTTTAGTTTTTTGTTTATTAATTAACTTGCTTTCTTTATCTAAAAATAGTTTTTAATTATTTTTTATTATTATTTTTTTCTCACTTATATATATGTGTGTAAACAAGAAAATGTCAAAGAGAGTAAATAAAAAAAATTTTTGTTTTCTTCATCAAAACTTCGTCTTCTGTAATTGTTGTTCGTAAAATTTTCCGATGATCTCTTCTCCATCCAAAGCTTCGATTTCGTAAGTCACCGGATTGGTGTGAAATATTTTGATGATCACGAAGATTTCCGAGGTCCATCGAGGAGTATAACCCTTTTCGAAGTGCTTCTTATAAGCGTAGATTCTCACTCGATCGCCGACCGCAAATTTCGGCGTTCTAGACTTCTTCCTGATCTTAGATCTCTCGGGATATAGATTCGCGTAGACCCGTTTTTCGTTTCGAGGATCGCTAGCTTCCGCGGGAGTCATCTTGATCGATCTGTGTCACGTGTTGTTGTAATCTTTGACCAGACCGTTCAGAGCGTATATGTATTTCTTGGTCGAATTCGCCGTGAAGTATCTGTGCATCTTTTCCTTCATCGTTCGATTCCAACGTTCCACCACGCTGGCTTTCTCTTCATTTTCGATCGAGTAGAGGTCTACCAATCGACGAACGTCCTTGTTGTAGAATTCCTTTCCCTTGTCCACCCACAATTTACTCGGTTTTTGAGAAGACGAGTCGAACACGCTCTTCAGAGCCTCGGCGACGAGAGGTCCCGATTTATTCTTCAAAGCTCTGATCCAACCGTATTTGGAAAACACGTCGATGACCGTCAATAGATATTTGACACCCTCGTTCCACCTCGAAAATGATCTCATGTCGACCAAGTCGGCAGACCAAATATCATCCAGACCCTTCACGAACACCCTTCTCTTTCGAAATTTACGCACTATGGGTTTGTGTAACTCCTCGGCCAATTCGCTCGTCAATAATCGTTTCTTCTTCTTTTCAGATGCGCTTTTTTTTTAACCCCCTATCCGAATCGACGTTTCGCACCGATCAGATTGCCGACCAGCGAACGTTCCATCTTCTCTCTCCTGGTCGGATTCGATATGCCTCTCAATTTCCCCAACATGTTTTTGTCGCAGACGTCGTTGCGAGTCTTGGTGTCGGGATGTCCGGCGTAGCACAGATCGTGATCATACGCGGCCGCGTCCACCCTATTCACAGGTTTGCTCCAAGATTTAGATTTGGGTGTCAGATCAGCGTTGAGTCTCTTGTTCAATTTCGTTCCGGGTCCCGTGAAACTGTGACCGGGCAGATGCATTTCGAAAGGTAGATTGTTGATCTTTTTATTCACGATGCCTTTACCTTTGCTCGCGTTCTTTTTTTTTGATGAATCGCGTCTTGACAGAACCACACACGTCGCAAATTCCACGAAGCATCCGTCTATCGTTTTTAGTTCGCACTTCTCGAGAATTACTCGTCTCGGCAACTCTCTTACACTTTACGCAATACATTTTTTAAGAGTTATTTAAATTAATTTCGTTTTTTATTTTATATATAAATTTAATTTTTTTTTTTTTTTAAATTCTGTTCTTATTATATATATTTTTTTTTTTCAATTGCTGCTCTTGAGTTCTATCATCTTACTGAATTCCTCCCTGGCCTCTTTCCTCCCCTTTTCCACGAGAGAATCCTTCATCTCTTCCTTGATGATCTGACGAGTCTTGATTCTCACGGCTTCTTTCATGGCATCGTATTTCGTTTTCTCACTCAATATCGCGAAGTATTCACCGTCCGATATCCTACCGTCTTTCAACGCCATAGAGATCATTTCGGATATCGTGTCGATCT
Source organism: Pictodentalium vernedei (assembly GCA_031216915.1). Lineage (NCBI taxonomy): Eukaryota > Metazoa > Mollusca > Scaphopoda > Dentaliida > Dentaliidae > Pictodentalium > Pictodentalium vernedei. The sequence goes on from CM062296.1 coordinate 95,901,870, forward strand.
TGGAGTCGGCCAAGACGCGAATCTTGTTGTGTTTCCTCGCCTTCAGATATAATTTCCTACTCAAAAAGTTTCCGAGCGTGCTAAACAATCCGGCGGCGAGAGCCACTCCTTCTACGGTCAACACGATCGGAATGCCGACCGCAGTCGACAACAATACGACGCCGGCCGCGTGTAAACCCATGGAAATCGTGATGAGTGTCGTGTCGATCGCGTTGACGAATTTCACGAAACGCGAATACTTCTTCTTGAGGGAACGACGAGAATCTCTCTCACGAGTTAGATACTCTTGGATTCTACTGATTTGATCGATGCGATACCTCTCTCCTCTTTCTCTTTCTTCTAGCGACGGCGCCGTCGGCAAAACGTCGATCGGCTTCTCGTCCTCGTCGTCCACTAACGTCGGATACAGTTTATTTCTGGTTGTCATTTTTGTATTTTTTTTCTTTCTAATATTAGATAAAAAATTTATGTGTGTATTTATTTTTATCTTCTATTCTCCCTTATTTTATATCAACGAGAAAACTTAGACGTATGCTTCGTTGAACAATAATTTCAAGATGCATCCCTTATCTCGTAAAGTCAGACTTTTACGCGCCAATTTCTGTTCTTCCGAATCTGTGGGCTTGCTTCGATTCTTACAGTGGATTAATCTCTTCCAAAACGCGATCACTTCATTGATTTGAACGCGTTCGAACGCCGGTTCGAAATACTTGACGACCATATCTTCCCTTTCCATCCACAGACACGAATGATTCTCGTGATCGAAGTCTAGGTGATCCCGACATCCGACGCATCGTTCTAACAAGAGACGTCTTAGTTGTTCGTTCACACAGAATGCGTAGGCTCTCATCAACATTTTTAAAAGAAACCTCACTCTAATATCCTGAGAATCGCTCATGATTTACGTTTTTATTATCTATTCGATTTGATATATTTATTTTTTTAAATAACTATTTATTTATATTTTTTTTCTCCCCTGTATATATATCAATCAAAAACGTGACAGCGGGCTCGCGAATTTCTAACACACCGACAACACTCTTCGTTCAGATCGAGTTTACGAGAATCAAGCGATCCGATCGGTCGATTAGCTGAGTTTGGGAATTCCCATAGTGGGGAATTCCCCTAATGACGTCATAAATGGGAAAAACCCACCGCCTCAAAGCAATGGAGAGTTCTGGACCACTGGTCTAGAATCTGCAGACCGTTTTTTTATGATAGCCCAGAATTTTTTGCTCGCGTTCGCCAACGATGGATCGATGGTCTGATCTGCGATGGAAACGTCGACAAAAATTTTTAAAGTAAAAGATAAAAGTGAAGATGTACAATTTCACCCTTTTTTTAAAAACGCGCGTTCACCACGGGTATTTGAACGTTAAAAGTGCGATCTAGGAGTCACAAAAAACATGGGGGGATTCAAGACCACTGTACATTTTTGTGAACAAGCGTGCGATTTAACACTGAATTCCACGTTGGTGAACGCATCGTGTACGTATGTTGTACACGTACATGTACAAAGTGGTTGTAAACTCTCATTTTATACCTACTAAGGAGTCATCAAAGCACAGCTCTTTCGTTTTCACCGCAATTCAAGTGATAAGGTAAATTTCAATTAGGCTTGTTCTACTCTATTTGGCGCCCTCAGATCGAGGGGGTACTCACTGCGCTTTTTGTGTAGCCTGAAATCCCAAACTCTGAAAAAGCTTGAAAGTCCAGCAGAAACTACTGATTGCGAACCACTGCAAATTGAACACAACAGACCGTTGCAGAATGGTAGTGGCGTGGTATTTAATTCTAAAAAGCCTCGTTGTAGATTGCATACTTTTATGCCTGATCAGAAAGAGGAATTTTCCCCCGACCAACGAAAAATCATTATCAGATCCGTAACTCCCTCCATTGTGATTCACATAATATTATTTACCTTATCACTTGTAAACGCTGTCGGAAGCAGTATGTTAGTCAAAGTCAAACTCCTTTCCGAGAACGTGCTACTAGACACAAACGGGATATAAAACATAAGCCCCAGTAGCACAACATTTTAACCTTCCTGGCCATTCTTTGGACGATTTCGAAATCCATCCTATTGAACAACCACCAATTAAAAACATATTAGAAGAAATGGATGAATTTAGAAAAAAAACATGAAGCTTTCTGGATCAACACGCTTCAAACCCTCTGACTATTTGGTATGAACATATCAGAGGTGGGATGCGAAAGGAGGTCCATCATTCCTTTCACTTTAACATACAACAGAATGAATAGCAAAAAAGATGAATTCAATTTAATCAATGCTAAATGAATCTTTGGATCTTCGACCTGTCATCGCCAATAAGAAAAACAAAAGCTTGCGTAACATCCTTGTAAGGACTAAATTAGAGCCCATCAATTAATAACATCAACTATTGCCAGTCATTTTAACCAGTTCCTAAGCTCATCACTTAGTTTAAATCAATTTTATGTATGTTTTGTCATGTTTGAAACCCATCAGGGTTTAGTGAATGAAAAGAATTTTCGGCGACATATTAAAAGAAAAAAACGTTTCAGTTGGACATGTCTGTGCCAGTGCGAATTTTTAATCTCACACACACACACACATACTCTCCCTCACACACACTCTTTCTCTTTCTCTCTCTTGGTAAGGTCTGGATCCACCATTAGAATTTCATTGGGAGAAATCTCGGATATTAAATTTACTTCTCCCTCAGTGCAGCTCATGCAATGCAAAATGTTTTTACATATCGTTCCCCAAAGAAATATCAATTTTTTCCAATAAGAGAAGAGACAACCGCTGTTTCTGAAACGAGTTTACAAAGAAACTGAGAAATAACAACCGCTTCACAACAAAACAAATTTTTATCTGTTCCTTGGTTGACCAAAATGATGTATTTCCTGAGCACAAAGGTTTGTGTCTATCTTTCTGGTTTGTCTGGCATTACTCTTCTTCCTCAAAGAAACACTTCATTGCGGATTTTCATGCTTGGATTTGGTCAATATCTAAATCCATAGCAATTTTTGAACCGCGTCATGAATCACTGATCTTAACACAGCTTAACTGGACTGCTGGAATGCTAATTGGTCACATATAAAAACGTGTCCCAACCGCCGCCATATTGGATGCAGTCGGCGGAAGTTGCTATAAATTAACAGTGAACAACAATAAATGTTTTATCAAGGGACTCACAGTTTCCCGACTTCTTGCGTCACAGACCGCGTTTTAAATATACTTGAATGTACTGGTATTTTAAAATTGAATTTGTTTTGATGACGTGTACATTTTTGTTGAATACTTTCAGCATATTTCAATTCATATTGACCAAAAGAAGTGCCGAGGTTGCAAAGGTGTTAGAGCGTAACAAGTTTTCTTGATATGTAAATACCATGACGTGTAACTGGGTTTCTTGATAGGTAAACACCATGATGTTTGAGGATATGAAAACGTCATCAAATGTCTTAGATTGAGAGGAGTTATCGCGTTGATTGACGTAGTCGGGCGGGTGGGAGACGATCTCTTTCTCTGATGTTCCAGCAGCCCAGTTGTAGTTACAACTGTGCCATTAAACTCAGCTCCGAAAATTCGGAGTATCAACCTACGTGGGAGCATCATGTTGTTTCCAAACCATCAACACAAACGGCAAAGTAAATGAAAAGAAGAAAGCTAAAAATAAGTAAAATAACAAAACATCCAGCTTTTTACCAACAGTTGACCAGGTTAGTTCCGCAGGATTCTGCTTTGTGGCTTCCTCTGCACAGCGTAAATATTCATTTGGGTTGGATGTTGCTTTGTTCTCATGGTTTCCGGTTTGCTGGTCTCGATTTTCTTTGAAATGTTGAGATGTCTTTTGACAGCCACAGTGCATCAACATGAATTTCACCCAGCCGGGTATGTCCGACTCACTAATTCTGATGTGGGACGTGAAAATCACCAATGCCACAATCAAGCCGCTTTGGACTAACATTACAGTGATGTATAGAGACAAATAACAGATCGTTTCACCAGTTGTTGGTACATAATTTGATATTAAGCCAAGGAAAACAACGTATGATAACAGGACGGTGACTGCATATGAGATCTTCTCTCCAGACTCGTTTGGAATCCTAAATGCAAGGATATTCAAGACTGAAAGAATAACTATTGGGACGATGACATTGAAAATGAAGAACTTCGGCCTTCTTGTCAAAGTTACATTCCACTTAAGGAGAGTATTGTCGGTTAAAAATAAATAACCTTTAAATTCAATTAGTGAAATTTTCCATTTATTATTTTGAACAGCGTTGTTTCTCAACTTGATGTTATTTACTGCTGTCACATTGATTTCTTTTCTACTCGTGCATACTCTAAAATATAAAGGACATCTTTGTACATCAAATGGAAAGTATTTGATATCGATGCTACATGTTGTCTTTACGACATGAGCGGTTCTCCAGTAAACAGTTCCCCCGCTGTGCACTCTGACAAATGTGCTATCTGTTTCCAAATTCAAACTTTCCTCGAAGAAATTTAACACCTTGATTTTCGGTTTCCATACCGCCTCACTGGGAATATAAAGTACTTCAGTATCATTGAATCGACTGGAATTCCATGTAAGTAATTTATCTTTCCAAGTTAAGTCTATATTTACAGCTGTCCATAACACTTGTGCAATCTCATCGAATTTGGGTATATTATTAATGAAAAGTTTAAAGTTCAACTCGATAGCTTCATTGGTATTTTTCACTGGTTTTAATTGATGTGTATAGTTAGAAAATAATTCTTTGTAGAGAAAACGCAGCTCACCTTGATCGGATCCTCGAGACAACACGACGAAGAAAAATAATGCGAAACAGCGTATGGTTGTCAAATACCGTGCTCTAATGCGTGAATAAAACATCATTGCGCCTGATGCTGTCAACAATTCGCCCCACCAACAACACTCAGAAGAAGAAATGTGTTTACAAACCGTCATGCAAGTAACGTTAATTCGATCGAAATTTCCTGTAGAATACATACATTACACATTTCCGTTTATGAAGTAAAGTATTATATTGATTAGTAGTGAGGACATTAAATAAAAAATAGAGATTAACTGAGATTGTTGCATGGTGATAATGTCGCACTGTATGCCTGGACGCTCTTTGTGTGATTAAGATGTTCATGGCGGGAGACGACCAGGGGACAATACTCGTAGTATAGCTCGTATGTTTGAGGGATGGTTTGGATGACAAAGGTGGATGGCATCGGAAGTGACGTCATGTCACGTGACCTAGTGGCGCCATGTTGTGTTGCCATGGCAACCCGCGTGAGCGGCCATCTTGTGACGTCATCTCCATAGTGATACGTGGTGTGAGTGCGCATGCGCAGCGCGTGTTGTTAGGGTGATAGTGTTTCCGTCGTCCATTTTGTGTACTGGAGGCCGCCATCTTGGTTTCTATGGTAGCACGTGATTGCTATGTTACCTAAACCCTTCTTATAGACAGGGGTATGTTCGGAGGGTGTGTTCGATTGAATCGGAGTAAATCTAATTACCACAAACAACCCGACAATCTCTCCAAATCACCAAAATCCACCCAACTTTTACTTTTTTGAATTCTTTCAGAATTCTCTGCTTCTATCTATATATGTAATAGTTCTCCTCTACCTAGGCATGTTCCTTTGTTCCAGAGTATACTCCAGTAGCGTAGAAGACCCTATTAGTTGGAACAGTTTATCTTATTTTTACTATATTTAGCAATTTCTGGTCTATTCTTGTTAGTTCTGACCCTATTCCAATTCGATCGAAATTTCCTGTAGAATACATACATTACACATTTCCGATTGCTTGATTTCCCATAACCTGTATGCAGAGTTATCTCCCTTCTGCATAATAAAAGGCTATATCCAATGGTCATATCCAACGGAATCCCATTTTTAGGAAACACCTGTGGCTATGGAATCCCTTTTTTGTCATATGTGCTTATGTGAAAAAGCACAATGTGACACAATGTGCCCTAGCACAAAGGCACATGTTTTATGTGCCGATATGTGCTTATGTGAATAGGCACAATGTGACACAATGTGCCCTATCACATAGGCACATATGGGTATTTGAGGATACCTTTGGCCTGGTATTGTATTATTTGAGGATACCTATCGAGGATACCTACTGGAGAATCCCTTTTTGTCATATGTGCTTATGTGAAAAGGCACAATGTGACACAATATGCCCTATCACAAAGGCACATGCTTTATGTGCCGATATGTGCTTATGTGAAAAGGCACAATGTGACACAATATGCCCTATCACATAGGCACATACGGGTATTTGAGGATACATATGGCCCGGTATTGTATTATTTGAGGATACCTATCGAGGATACCTACTGGAGAATCCCTTTTTGTCATATGTGCTTATGTGAAAAGGCACAATGTGACACAATATGCCCTATCACATAGGCACATACGGGTATTTGAGGATACCTATGGCCTGGTATTGTATTATTTGAGGATACATGTACCTATTGAGGATACCTATCGAGGATACCTTTTGGAGAATCCCTTTTTGTCGCATTAGGCTGTGTAAAAGCCCTCAATGGGTCTAATGTAGTCTTACCAACCGCTTTCATCTTGTCGCCAAAGCTCCAAGGCAATTACAGGTCTATGGCCTATCTGTCCTATCATTAGCTTCTACAACAGTCTTGTCCATTGCGGCCTTGTACCAGTACTATTGGCTTCTGTTATTCTGACCCATATCTCATCCATTACTTCCTAGCTATACCTTTCTCAGTCTCGACTATAACATTGATCAAGGTTGAATCAGATTTCCCCTGTATACATATAAGGCATTCCGTTATTGAGATTCCTAGCCGAGTCCGTAAAATTTGGATTCCGTGATTTAACATCAACGCACGAGGCTATTCCCCTTCCCTATTGGAAGAATTCAGTTTAATGGGTTGTAGTTTAAAAATTCAGATCACTTTCGTTATATTTCCATTTAGGCTGTAAACTTTGTTCATTTCAAAAGGGAGTGTTAATACCTTCGTTGGGATTATAGTTAAAAAATTCATTCAGTTCAAAGAGGTTAACTATATATACATTCATTAGGGTTATAGTTCATTCAAACGGTTCAAAGGGGTTTTAATTACATAAAGTTCATTCAAACAGTTCCAAGGGTTAACATTGGATTATATTTGGGGTTGTAGTTCAATACTCTGCTCACTTTGTTATGTTCACTTCGATCTTGGTTGTGTTGGATCTTCGTTCACTTTGTTCTGCTCCCATCCATCTTGATTGTATTTGATCAGATCTGTTCAGTCTTTCCAACTAGTTCGAACAATCCGACTAGTTTGACAGTCTTTCAATTTGTTATGTTCACAATTGGTGTTGGATCTTCGTTCTGTACCTTTGTTATTTTGTAGTGGTTGGTTGTCTCTATTCAGAGTCTTCTAGTCATTGTTGAATTGGGTGTTATCCCTTTCCATACCCTCGAGTGTTGATGTTAAATCACGGAATCCAAATTTTACGGACTCGGCTAGGAATCTCAATTACGGAATGCCTTATATGTATACAGGGGAAATCTGATTCAACCTTGATTAATGTTATAGCCGAGACTGAGAAAGGTATAGCTAGGAAGTAATGGATGAGATATGGGGCAGAATAACAGAAGCCAATAGTACTGGTACAAGGCCGCAATGGGACAAGACTGTTGTAGAAGCTAATGATAGGACAGATAGGCCATAGACCTGTAATGGCCTTGGAGCTTTGGCGACAAGATGGAAGCGGTTGGTAAGACTACATTAGACCCATTGAGGGCTTTTACACAGCCTAATGCGACAAAAAATGGATTCTCCAAAAGGTATCCTCAATAGGTATCCTCAATAGGTATCCACAAATAATACAATACCAGGCCATAGGTATCCTCAAATACCCGTCTGTGCCTATGTGATAGGGCATATTGTGTCACATTGTGCCTTTTCACATAAGCACATATCGGCACATAAAGCATGTGCCTATGTGATAGGGCATATTGTGTCACATTGTGCCCTTTCACATAAGCACATATGACAAAAAGTGATTCTCCAGTAGGTATCCTCGATAGGTATCCTCAAATAATACAATACCAGGCCAAAAGTGTCCTCAGATACCCGTATGTGCCTATGTGATAGGGCACATTGTGTCACATTGTGCCTTTTCACATAAGCACATATCGGCACATAAAACATGTGCCTTTGTGCTAGGGCACATTGTGTCACACTGTGCTTTTTCACATAAGCACATATGACAAAAAAGGGATTCCATAGCCACAGGTGTTTCCCCAAAATGGGATTCCATCGGATATGGCCATTGGATATAGGCTTTTATTATGCAGAAGGAAGATAATTCTGCATACAGGTTATGGGAAATCAAGCAATCTGATTGATTAGTTATTATCTAGATAAATGGAACAACAAGAGTACTTGGAATAGGGTCAGAACTAACAAGAATAGACCAGAAATTGCTAAATATAGTAATAATAAGATAAACTGTTCCAACTAATAGGCTCTTCTACGCTACTGGAGTATACTCCGGAACAAAGGAACATGCCTAGGTAGAGGGAAACTATTACATATATAGATAGAAGCAGAGAATTCCGAAAGAATTCAAAATAGTAAAAGTTGGGTGAATTTTGGTGATTTGGAGAGATTGTCGGGTTGTTTGTGGTAATTAGATTTACTCCGATTCAATCGAACACACCCTCCGAACATACCCCTGTCCTCTAGGAAGGGTTTAGGTAACTTAGCAATCACGTGCTGCCATAGAAACCAAGATGGCGGCCTCCAGTACACAAAATATACGACGGAAACACGTATCACCCTAGCAACACGCGCTGCACATGCGCACTCACACCACGTATCACTATGGAGATGACGTCACAAGATGGCCGCTCGCGCGGGTTACCATGACAACACAACATGGCCACTAGGTCACGTGACATGACGTCAGTTCCGATGTCATCCACCGAGGTCATCCAAACCATCCCTCAAACATACGAGCTATACTACTAATACTATAAAATTATTACAGTTGTATTTTTCAGAATTGTATTTTCTATTTATGAAAATAACTAATTGAAATAAACCATTAGCATTTTAAAAGAGTTGTCAATTTATATTCGCTTGCAGAAAACAGAATTCAAAACTTGAGAATTGTAACAATTGTTGGACAAATTACGAGCTTTGCCACTTTTTAACCCTTTACCTAACGCAGTTGCATCAAAATTTATTATTTTAAATATAATTTTGTTAAATTTTTCAAAAATTTCAACAAAACCATATCATGTGACCCATCATTGGAACGAGCTCAATGAGCTCGTTCCAAAGAGTGGTCTCATGACATGGGTTTGTTGAAATCTTTTGAAAAATGGTATTTTTTCAGCTGCTGAATTTGCATATTACGTGGGCGGATGTTGGCGATTCGTTGGGTAAAGGGTTAAGAATATGTATTCACAAGAGATAACAGAGACTGTTGTTATAAAACCTACTACATGTATTATACATAGAGTAGCTTCTGTATTAATGTTCTCAATCCAATATGAAGGTAGTATATCATGTTCTTTGTGGGTGTTTTCGCCCAAACAAATTCCCAGTTGGACATTTCAAAACGTCAATTTTCAACTGCATGGCCCCGGACCCTTTCCCACAGAGGGCAGAAGAATACCGAATTTTAACTTAGTTCAACATGAGAACCATTAACCCTTTACCTAACGAATCGCCTGCGTCCGCCCGCGTCCGCCCGCGTCCGCCCGCGTAATATGTAAATTGAGCAGTCGAAAAAATTAAATTTTTCAAAATATTTCAACAAAACTATATCATGTGACCCCTCATTGGAACGAGCTCAATGAAATCGTTCCAATCAGGGGTGACATGATATGGTTTTGTTGAAAATTTTTGAAAAATTGAATTTTTTCAACTGCTCAATTTGCATATTACGCGGGCGGATGCGGGCGATTCGTTAGGCAAATGGTTAATGTGAAAAGGCGGTCTGTATTGTACACGAAACTATCAATCATATTGATTTTCTTTGCACAATTTTTATTAGCTCTGGCATGAGAAATCGTCAGGCTAACCCCTCCATTCTCTCACACAAATTGTCTGTTCGGTCCAAGTAGTAAAGGTACAGGCATGAACTGGGCAGTTATTGTCTGTACTTAACAACACTAGTTGGAATGTGAGTTAATACTTTTCTGTTTTAAAAAGATGGTACAGAAAATTGCAAAATTCACTTGAATTCGAACTTTATTGGACGAACTATTCAACAAGCAGCCACGTCAGTTATTGGGTTAAGCCCTACTTCAAAACGTACAAAAGTAAATTTGTTTAATTCTGAAGAAACTGAGTTTTTTTGAGAGTTTATGGACCACCAGATGCCACTAGCTAATAGCGCCAACTGTACGTAGCTCCGATAGATTAAATTTCTGCAAAAACAATCAACACCTGGAGACACTTCGCGGTCATTATAGCAGTCCATCTTTTGGAACATCCCCTGCACTCTGATATATTTTTCAAGATAATAACACCCAGGCGTCAGTCTCTGGTCATCATTGTCAAGGTGATAGCTAAAAGTTGCGATTTTCTTGTTTAAAAGGGTAAATATTTTCGATAATCTTTGTGACAGGGTTAAACATAAAACGTAAAGATAGGCATATAACGGAACCCGAAAACAGATTTGGCATTTAAGCAGACCAGCAATAATTCAAGCGCTGCAAATGAAGTATGAAATTTAATGTCCATTATTGCGCATTTGTCGAAAACCACATGGGCTATTTGATAAAGATTGAAAGAGCGAGAGAGACCAGATTTCTCTTTCTGTCATTATCTGTGTAATTATGGCAAGTTAATATGTAATTATGGTGAGAACAGTACATCCCACATGTTCTGGACACACACCCATATTTTGCATCTGGCCTGTCACGAATATCAGGAATGATCGAAATTCGAGTCTTTTGAAGGAACTTTAAAGCGAGTATTAAATTGAGATAGCTCTGAGCGGCCAAGTTCAAGAGAAGCGATTAAACAGAGGATTAATGTTCTGGCTATCTAAATAAAAATTGGGGGATTTCTCGAAAAATTCATTCCAGTCTGAAGGTGTGTAAGACTGTGGATCGTTGCGAGTAGATGGGATGTTCCATGCTATAGGTTAGAGGAGGTGTCGCATCGGTGCGAAAGTATAGGCACGCTGTGATGTAGGGTACCCGCAGAGCTCATATTTAGAAAAGGAGCAGTCGCGGGCCAAGTCTGTGGCCATATATAAGAATAGGATCAGAAACACGACGTACGAGCTCAGGGAGCTAATTTTCATTTAGGTGAACGGCATTACCTGTTTTAGAAGGCAAGCCATACATAGGCAGAGTAGGCTTTGCCTGTATGGACATTATTCTGAGGTAGACGTAGGGGAGAGTTTAACCCCATCGGTGGCGACTGCTTGAATGAAAAGCGTCAAGTAAAGTGACAATAAGCTAGTGGCCGTGCGAGGGCGGTGGTAGAGTGACATCCCGTTACTTGTTGGAGGAAAGGCGTCGCGATAAAGTGACAATATGTTAGTGGCCGTGCAGTGAAAGGGTGGCGTGAAGAGGCGACCAAGGAACAAATACCAGTGAAAAGGGGGAAAAGCCCGCGAAAAGAGAAAATGCAGGCCCGCAAATTACTCAAAAACTGTGTGGGTAGGGGGCGATTGACGTTTTGTTTTTCATTGGATTCCATGTACGTCACAAATTATCATATTTATTTTCATGTATATGTATTAAAATTGTTGTTTTCAGTGAACTCCTGTTGATTTATGCTTTTCGAGAAAAAGTCACAGACCCCTTCAGGATAAGAACCACCCCATCAAAAGTGAAACGGGCGAATTCGTCACGGTGAAACATACGTTCACGCACGGATTCAGGCGAAACTCTTTGAGTTTTGGCTGAATACGCGGCGCGAATCTATTTCTTCTAGCAGAGTCAAAACCCGGTTTCCGACAATCAAGACAAGTCATACTTTTCAAAAAGTATTCAGGACCGGTCCCCTTTCTGATGTTTTTACTCTTTAACCATCCACTTTATCTTCATCTTGACCGTACTCAAACTTTCCTACAACCATTGAAACTCGCTAACTTAGTCACATGAGACCCCTTTGTTTTTCCATCACGGTAATTTATCCCTTTGTCTTCAGTCTTACCTTCTATGCTATATAGTTTACATCGTTACGTTTTCACCTCACCACCACCAGACACACCACCATCAGGTCGACACCCGAAAATGGAGACTCATGTGTTACTCGTTTTCCCTTGTATTTCGTTCTCCTTATCCCCCTCTTTCTCTTTCTGCAGGAGTCCAGCGGACCTCGTATCGGAGCTCGGATGTCGGGGTCGTACTTTGCATTAGGTATCTTGGCCACCTACTTTGCAGTCCAGAACGAGGACTAGCCATTCCAGCACTGGAAATTCTTACTCTCCCATTCAGGGTTTATGGCTATCTTTCAGCCCCCCATTCAGGGCTGACTTCACCACCATACGTGTAGATATGTGAGCTTTCTTTCAGTCCCCCATTCAGGGCTGACCTCGCCACCATACGTGTTGGTATGCATCGGGGAATGTTGGTTTGTTTCGTTACATTCTATCAGTGCACCATTCTGGTCAGTACCTTCCAGTAAACTCAACACACACAGACCCATCTGGTACCTGCTTCATGAGTCCCCGTTTTCCCCAATAAGCCTTGCATATTCACCTGCTGAAACATGTGTATATATTGCAGCATACACACTACGTGTATGTGATCCTGCTGCCATAAAATAAGCCCTGCATATTCCCCTGCTGAAACCTGTGTATATATTGCAGCGTGCACGCTTCGTGTATATGATCCAGCTGCCATAAGAAGAGCTGGCGCCCGTGTCGGAATTATGAAACAGTTTTTTACTGAATGCTGGGCGATTAGGAAAGAGAGTGGGGAGGAATACCCCGTCAGGGCACAGGGTTGATGTAGGCCTCCTCGTTAGAGGATTGCGACAAATCAGCGGAAGGCCGAAAATGTATTATTATATTCACCTGCTAAAACCTGTGTATTATTGCAGCATACACCCTTCGTGTATGTGCTCCAGCTGCGTCGAAATAAATATTGGCTTTTGGCATGTCGTATTTGTATTATTCTTGAAGGTCCATAAATACAGTACGTGGAGAGTGGATTGTAACTAAATCACCCGCGGAGTGGGGTTATAACCCAAGCTATAACTTTCAAATTCTGTACATATCGACAAAAAACACAAGCAAATTTTCAGCTAATGGACCTCCGGGTTTAACCCGGAGGTCCATTGGCTGAAACTTTGCTTGTGCTGGCAATGCTTTGCAACAAATTTGCAATTATTGCTCGGGTGGAATCCCCACTCTGCGAGTGATTTAGTGATAATACACTCTCCACGTACTGTAGGCTACTGTACACACTCAGAAGCAAAATGTTTCAAGTTTGCTCTTTCCAAACTGATAGAAAATAGTAACCAAAATAGGTATTTTGAATTGTACTCTTATTCTAGGTTCCAGTATTCTGAAGTATTATTCATTAGTGTCTCACGACCTTGTCAGCATCTAAGCTATATCATGACACAACACAAGTCTAAAGTCAACTGTTGCCAATCGGTTATGCTTATTTTGCCCACCTACCTAGGGATTCAACCGTAGTGAGGTTTTTTACCAAGTCCTATTTTACTAGTGGAGGAAAACAAACCTACTTCAATCGACATGCAAACCTTCACTTCTCGGGCGGCGCCATGGAGGGGTAAGTGGGGGTACGTACCCCTCCACTTTTTTCGCCAAGCGTAGTAAAACAATACTATCATTTTAATTTTTGTTATATTGAACGTTGCGGTGTAATGGTCGGTATGCTTAATCCCATATTCCCAAGTGCACTAAATCAGAGAAGTTTTGAAATTCTGTTTGCCCCAGCACACACACACGCTAGCTGCAAACAACAAACAAGAGTCGAGGGTCCAAATTGCAACAAGGCATGCCGCGTTTAAATGGACTGAAACATAGTGCTTAAGAGTATTCGACGAATGCTGGAATCGAGAGCGTGCAAGGCATCCGTTTGGAATTCAGCCTGTAGCAATTTTGAAAAATAAATAAAATTTAATATTTTAGAAAAATTCTCAAAGGTATAACTCAATGAAATCATGCAAATATGAATATCATTGGAACCGGCTTGTTCTGTCGGTTCCAATGATATCCATATTCGCATGATTTTGTTGCAAAACAGTTAAAAAAAATTAATTCTCAACTCAGGGAGAAGACCCCCCCCCCCCCCGAAACCCACCCCAGCTCGGCGCTGCACAATCCCCAACTGTACCCCCTCACTTTTATAACTCTGAGGCCGCCACTGTCGGGCGCCCATTGGGGTTCTGAGGGTTTAAATCAGAACAAATATTAACATTAATGTTATTGTATAATTATCGCTGCATCTATTTATTTGTCTGTCGTGTCATTATCAGCATCTGGGCTACACAACATAAGTATAAATTCAAGTTTTGCCAATCGTTTATGCTTATGTTTCCCACTTACTGGGGGATTGCATCCTAGCGGCATCGGTTACCACACTGCAAAAAAAATATAGGTTCTCTTTAGAACCAAAACTGGTTCTAATCTTGTCCCTGAGATGGAACAAGTTCTGTTTGAACAGTATTTATTTCAAATCAAATAAATTTATAAAGATTAACAATAAATATTAACAGAATTAAACATAAATTGAGGGGGTTTAAGCCATAAGTTTAGAGCTTATACGAGGTTGTCTCAAATCATTATTGAGCAAAGGAGATATGAACAGTTGGCATATCGAACCAGTTTTGGTTCTGTTCAGAACCAAAACTGGTTCGATATGCCAACTGTTCATATCTCCTTTGTTTCAAAATGTTTGGCGACTGCGTTGAATAAGCTCCAAGTTTACTACTGAATCTACTTCAGTTCATGTAATATTCTGTTAAAATTGAATGCTAATCTTGGTAAATTTAATTGATTTCAAATAAATACTGTTTAAACAGAACTAGTTCCATCTCAGGGACAAGATTAGAACCAGTTTTGTTTCTAAAGTGAACCTATATCTTTTGCAGTGCAGGTCCTATTTTACAAGTAAAACGGAACTTGTTTTCCTCAGTAAACAAGCACTGCTTCACTTCCAGGGGTTCCTGCGTGGGCGTTGCATCTGTACATACCAGGGTCGCAATCTGGGAAAAAAAGACACATCAAATTCGCTCAACTTTTCAGAAAACCGTGATTTTTTTATGTTTTGTTCGCAGGATGAGCTCTTTGGAAGGGCCTATATTTTAATGCCTAGCTTCTAAAATTTATTATTGTGACTTATTCCGGGTTACTCAAGAGAATTTCATAATTTAATGAGACTAAAACGTGAACAACAACGTTCCTCTACATGTGCAAAAACATTTTCGGCAAACTGTAAGTTACTTTAGTGGTCATTTCATAGGAGATCAAGTTGTTTGGGTTTGGATTTAATGACGAATACAGTACAATTCACGAAAGTTAAAATGTTTTTTTGTTTCTGGACAATGCTGTCAAAACATGTGTGGGATTATGTTTAACACTAGAACTTATCATTTGGATTTAATGACGAATACAGTACAATTCACGAAAGTTAAAATGTTTTTTTGTTTCTGGACAATGCTGTCAAAACATGTGTGGGATTATGTTTAACACTAGAACTTATCATTTGGATTTAATGACGAATACAGTACAATTCACGAAAGTTAAAATGTTTTTTTGTTTCTGGACAATGCTGTCAAAACATGTGTGGGATTATGTTTAACACTAGAACTTATCATAGAAACATTGTTCCCCAATAACACATAATACAGATATGCAGTGGAAAAAAGACTATGCCAATCCTACTTGGAAAAGTACAGGAGAGTACGAAATTAGTCAGAAAATGAATTTTGTCTGACGTTACTCATATTCGTACGGCCAGCACTTGTATTGGTTAACTCTTTTGGCGCGGAATAATCTGAGAAACAGAAGTCTTAGAGCCTAATATTCATCAGGAATTTTACAAACAGTATAGGTTGTTAGATTAAAGCGTTATTATTTTAAAAGATGTTCTAATGATCTCATTGACAGTTTTTCAAATGTTTTCCTGTATATATTTAAATGGCACCATTATACTTTCAAGGGACGATATCGTTGTTCATGGATAGAACAAAATGGTGCATGAAACATAGGAATACGTATGTTTGTTCAACCCTTTACCCAACGAATCGACCGTAATATGCAACTTCAGCAGTTGAAAAAATATTATTTTTCAAAAAATTTCAACACAACCATATCATGTGACCCCTCGTTGGAACGAGCTTGTTCCAACGAGGGGTCACATGCTATGGTTTTTTTAAATGTTTTTAAAAAATTTGAATAAATGATATTTAAAATAATACATTTTGGTATCGTCTGCGTTGGGTAAAGGGTTAAAAGCACTTGGAAATGGACACACATAGCTGGCTAAAATGAGCACTGCAGTACCTTTCCGCGGTCCTCCGTCTGTCGACTTTAGTCGCCGGTCGCGCCAAAATACATATAGAAAATTTGTTACCCTATAAATTCTGAATAAATATGTAGAAAGCAAAATGGGATGCAAACTTTCAGTTTTGAAAAAAATTAGATAACGAAAACTGCTAGTTTTTCTGACCAGACTAGTTGTTATGCAGTCAAAACTGGTATTCGATAAAGCGGGACACCAAAACATACAATAATCCATGTTGAATTTCGAATGCAGTTATGGAAAGAACAATGAGCTGTTTCATTTTTTTTTTTTTGGACAAATGAGAACAGAAATTTGCAAAACTTACTAAAAACCATTTTTTTCGGACAGTACTATTCTTTAAGTGGCCAAAGCATATGTTGGGTCAAGTCCCAGATCATAACTTACAACAGCGGATTTGTTCATTAAGCATCTCTACATATAGCAAAGCAAAGTGTTTGAAATTAACCCTTTCCAAAATGATAGTAAAAAGCAACCACAGTTGGATAGGCTTGGCATTTTCAAACGGTTCTCATATTCTCGCCATCATTGTGATTGAGGTTAAATCTGAGATCAAACAGTAAACAATGACTTTATTTTGCAATCATTGTTGCATCTATCCATACTATAATACATTTTACAACCTTACAGTTAGAGAAACTTACCCTTGAAGTTTGTCAATTTTTTAGAAAAATGCTCAATTCATGTCGTTTTTTGTCCAGTAGGGGTTAATTTTGAAATATTTGTCTGGTGATTTTGGTGTATCATATCATTCTCTAAATGTTTGGAAAATTTGAGATAAATAACTATAAACAATTTTGAGACTTTCAAAAAATGGTGCAAGTTTGATGGTTTTGGTAGAATATTTTGAAAATAAACGTTTTCACAAATTTGCTGATATCTTATTTCATTAGATTTTATGTAAGTATGCTAAATTTGGTTGAAATCGTACAGCTTGTTTTTGATCAAAGTTGAAAAATGGTGAACTTTCGATGGTTTGGCAGAAAATTTTGAAATTGAGCGTTACCTCATTGCACTAGATTTTATAACATTACATAAATTTGGTTGAAATCGCACAGTTTATTTTTGAGCTGTGAATCAGACAAAATCGAGGGAGGAAAAAAAATAGTGAAGAAAAAGTTCTGAAAAAGATGAATAACAAGGGTCTTTCCCAAACTGGATTTGGGGAAGCCTAAAAATACAATTGTAAAAGTTTTATAGTATTTGTGCCTGTTCATATTCTTCGTTGACTCAGGTAACATACTGAAGCACTTTTTTGTGAGGTTTCTCGCCAGTTGTGTGTGTGTGTGTGTGTGTGTGTGTGTGTGTGTGTGTGTGTGTGTGTGTGTGTGTGTGTGTGTGTGTGTGTGTGTGTGTGTGTGTGTGTGTTTGTCTTACCAACTTGACGAGGTAACTAGACAAAAGAGTTTGCGTGTTTCGCCTTACCGAGGTACAAAAGACAAAAGAAACCCTTTACCTCGGTTGCTTTCCCAGAACTGTACCGGCAAAATGAGGTTGAAACCGTTAATCCACACAAAGGACAGACAATGGGGTACCTCGGTATGTAGGGAAAACAAGACTCTCTCTCTCTCTGTGTGTGTGTGTGTGTGTGTGTGTGTGTGTGTGTGTGTGTGTGTGTGTGTGTGTGTGTGTGTGTGTGTGTGTGTTTGAGGTTAAAAAATCGCACTGGCACAGACATTTCCTACTGAAACGTTTTTTTTTGTTTTTTTTAATATGCCGCCGAAAAATTGTTTTCATTTACTGAACCCTGATGGGTTTCAAACATGACAAAAAATTACATAAAATTGATTTAAACTAAGTGATGAGCTTAGGAACCGGTTAAACTGACTGGCAAAAATTGATGTTATTCATTGATGGGCTCTAATTTAGTCCTTACAAGGATGTTACGCAAGCTTTTGTTTTTCTTATAGGCGATGACAGGTCGAAGATTCAAAGGTTCATTTAATTTAGCATTGGTAAAATTGAATTCATCTTTTAACATTTTTGCTATTTCGATATTCATTCTGTTGTACGTTAAAGTGAAAGGAATGATGGACCTCCTTTCGCATTCGCCCTCTGATATGTTCATACCAAATGGCCAGAGGGTTTGAAGCGTATTGATCCAAAAAGCTTCACGTTTTTTTCTAAATTCATCCGTTTCTTCTAATGTGTCTTTAATTGGTGGTTGTTCAATAGGAGGGATTTCGAAATCGTCCAAAGAATGGCCAGGAAGGTTAAAATGTTGTGCTACTGGGGCATCAGCATTATGTTTTATATCCTGTTTGTGTCTAGTAGCACGTTCTCGAAAAGGATTTTGACTTTGACCAACATACTGTTTCCGACATCGCTTACAAGTGATAAGGTAAATAATGTTTGGTGAATCACAATGGAGGGGGTTACGGATCTGATAATGATTTTTCGTTTGTTCGGAGGAAAATTCCTCTTTCTGATCAGGCATAAAAGTATGCAGTCTACAACGAGGCTTTTTGCAATTAAATACCGCGCCACTACCATTCTGCAACGGTCTGTTGTGTTCAATCTTCAGTGGTTCGAAATCGGTAGTTTCAGCTGGCCTTTCGAGCTTTTTCAGGGTTTGGGATTTCAGGCTACGCAAGAGGCGCAGCGAGTACCCTCTCGATCTGAGGGCGCCAAATAGAGTAGAACAAGCCTCATTGAAATTTACCTTATCACTTGAATTGCGGTGGAAACGAATGAGTTGTGATTTGATGATACCTTTAAATGTATGTTGAGGATGAAATGATTTGGTGTGCAACAATTGATGTGAATCAGTTGGTTTAAAATACACTTTATAATCTAAATGACCGGACGCCTGAAATTGCTTGCCTTTATACACGGTCACATCGAGAAAATCAACAGAATTTTCACTGATAGTAGCTTTCAACTTAATATTTGGATCGTGATTGTTCAAAATTTCTAAAAATTCATCAAAATCTTCTTTTGAATGTTCCCAAATAATAAAAATGTCATCTAAAAACCTGAGATATACGAGAGGATGCTTTGCACATTTGCTTGAGGCATTTTCCTCCCATTCCGCTACATAAATGCTTGCAAAATTAGGACTGAATCTTTTGCCCATAGGACAACCCATTATTTGTAGAAAATATTCTCCATTGAATTGAAAGTCATTACCTTTTAAGCTCAGCTCTAAAAGATCCAAAGTTCATCCGGGCGTTTCGCATCCGGATATTTTTCAAATGCATTTTTAACTGATTTAACACCTTTATCAATATCAATGTTCGTATACATACTGTCGATATCCAAAGTAGCCAGAATTGCATTTTTCGATATTTTCAATTTCGAAATTTTTGACAGGAAATCCTGTGTATTTTTTAGATAGCTCGGATGTCTATTTGCTATAGGTTTCAGATGATAATCAATTAATTCCGAGATCGCATAAGATTCCGAATTACAATCTGATACAATTGGCCTCCCGGGTGGAGTTAAGTCATCCGTCCATGAAGAACGGTCCTTGTGGATCTTTGGTAGGATATAAAATTGTCTTGTTTGAGCACTGAGCTTAGCTGTTAAATATTTCAATTGTTTTTTGGTAATGTGACCTTCGTCGAGGAGAAATTTTAAGATCTTATTGAATTTTTCGATATTACCAGGCCAAATAAGTGAATCTATTTTCTTATAATGTTTAGTATTGCTGAGTTGTCTCATGGCTTCCTTTATATAATTATCCCGAGATAGAACAACTACCGACCCACCTTTGTCGGCTGGTTTAATTACTAATTTCTTATTTTTTCGAAGTTTCGTGAGGGCTCTCCGTTCACCGGCTGTTAAATTGTCTTTATCGGAGAGTATGTTCATGCTGAACACCTTTTGGATGACTCGTTTGCTAGCCTCAATAATTTCGGGATCTACTTCACTATCTGGAGGTGACCAACCAGATGATTCTGTAAAAGGAAGTTTCCGACCGCTGGAGTTTCTGAAGCGGTCGGCTAATTTCATTTGCCTAAGAAAATTACAGTTGTATGATGGTAAATTTGTTTGGTTATCAGTTTTAGGCTTTGTTGCTGGTACAAAAGTTAAACCGCGATCTAAAAACGATTTCTCTTGGGTTGTTAGGTCATTGGTGCCAGACAGGTTAACCACATTAGTTCCTAATCCCACATCTGTTAGGCGGCTGTTACCTTTGCCTTTACTTAGTTTAAATTTAGGTGGTTCAACCAGTACATAATATCATAATATTGGCGGTTCTCGTGGTCCAATGGATTAAATCCTGAGCAACATCAAACTTCGCGTCATCAATTTTAGGTATAACGTTAACGTCCTTCACTTTCCGAATGGTTTCGTTGATGATGCTCAGGGTTCTCCTCTCAGCCTGAGGGAGTTTTTGCGAAAAGTTTAGTTCAGCGAAATAAATTTTTGCTGATCTAAACTTGACCCTGATATCGCTAAGCATATTCCGCAACTGCTTAACTACGAGATCAGAATTATCGTTTCGAGAATTCACGCCAATATTTAATAATATTTTTGGGGACTGGACTGGCCCCTGTGCCCTTTAAACATAGAGCGCAGATGATTGAATTTGGCGCCGGGGTAACACTCCACCTGGATGTCCGGATGGGGATTTCGATCAATGCGTCCTAAATTTGAACTTCCAATCATAAGGATGTTTTTACAAACATCGGGGAGGCGCCAATTCCTTTTGTCAAAATTAACTCCGCTTTTATGCCGAAACTGGGAGAATTTAGAATCAAATGAGCGGCCCGAGTTGCGGCTCGGTGATTTGACTTTCTCTGAGTACGATATACCTGGTTGAACCACACTAGAGGCAGGAGAAGGGGGAGAAGAAACAGAAGCAGGAGAGGAAACAGAAGCAGGAGAAGAAACAGAAGGAGGAGGAGTTCTAGTGCGAGCACTAGGAGAACCAGAGAAGAAAGGCTGAGGAGGAGTAGGAGGTAGAGGAACAAGACGAGGCGAGACAGCGTTACTCAATTTGCGAGCATCTTCAGTCACAATATGGACCGGAGATGTTTGCAAATTGAGGCGCTTACTCTGAGAGAAAGAAGAAGTAGAAGGAAAAGAAGAGGGAGAAGTGTTCTGGACACACACCCATATTTTGCATCTGGCCTGTCACGAATATCAGGAATGATCGAAATTCAAGTCTTTTGAAGGAACTTTAAAGCGAGTATTAAATTGAGATAGCTCTGAGCGGCCAAGTTCAAGAGAAGCAATTAAACAGAGGATTAATGTTCTGGCTATCTAAATAAAAATTGGGGGATTTCTCGAAAAATTCATTCCAGTCTGAAGGTGTGTAAGACTGTGGATCGTTGCGAGTAGATGGGATGTTCCATGCTATAGGTTAGAGGAGGTGTCGCATCGGTGCGAAAGTATAGGCACGCTGTGATGTAGGGTACCCGCAGAGCTCATATTTAGAAAAGGAGCAGTCGCGGGCCAAGTCTGTGGCCATATATATGAATAGGATCAGAAACACGACGTACGAGCTCAGGGAGCTAATTTTCATTTAGGTGAACGGCATTACCTGTTTTAGAAGGCAAGCCATACATAGGCAGAGTAGGCTTTGCCTGTATGGACATTATTCTGAGGTAGACGTAGGGGAGAGTTTAACCCCATCGGTGGCGACTGCTTGAATGAAAAGCGTCAAGTAAAGTGACAATAAGCTAGTGGCCGTGCGAGGGCGGTGGTAGAGTGACATCCCGTTACTTGTTGGAGGAAAGGCGTCGCGATAAAGTGACAATATGTTAGTGGCCGTGCAGTGAAAGGGTGGCGTGAAGAGGCGACCAAGGAACAAATACCAGTGGAAAGGGGGAAAAGCCCGCGAAAAGAGAAAATGCAGGCCCGCAAATTACTCAAAAACTGTGTGGGTAGGGGGCGATTGACGTTTTGTTTTTCATTGGATTCCATGTAAGTCACAAATTATCATATTTATTTTTATGTATATGTATTAAAATTGTTGTTTTCAGTGAACTCCTGTTGATTTATGGTTTTCGAGAAAAAGTCACAGACCCCTTCAGGATAAGAACCACCCCATCAAAAGTGAAACGGGCGAATTCGTCACGGTGAAACATACGTTCACGCACGGATTCAGGCGAAACTCTTTGAGTTTTGGCTGAATACGCGGCGCGAATCTATTTCTTCTAGCAGAGTCAAAACCCGGTTTCCGACAATCAAGACAAGTCATACTTTTCAAAAAGTATTCAGGACCGGTCCTCTTTCTGATGTTTTTACTCTTTAACCATCCACTTTATCTTCATCTTGACCGTACTCAAACTTTCCTACAACCATTGAAACTCGCTAACTTAGTCACATGAGACCCCTTTGTTTTTCCATCACGGTAATTTATCCCTTTGTCTTCAGTCTTACCTTCTATGCTATATAGTTTACATCGTTACTTTTTCACCTCACCACCACCAGACACACCACCATCAGGTCGACACCCGAAAATGGAGACTCATGTGTTACTCGTTTTCCCTTGTATTTCGTTCTCCTTATCCCCCTCTTTCTCTTTCTGCAGGAGACCAGCGGACCTCGTATCGCAGCTCGGATGTCGGGGTCGTACTTTGCATTAGGTATCTTGGCCACCTACTTTGCAGTCCAGAACGAGGACTAGCCATTCCAGCACTGGAAATTCTTACTCTCCCATTCAGGGTTTATGGCTATCTTTCAGCCCCCCATTCAGGGCTGACTTCACCACCATACGTGTAGATATGTGAGCTTTCTTTCAGTCCCCCATTCAGGGCTGACCTCGCCACCATACGTGTTGGTATGCATCGGGGAATGTTGGGTTGTTTCGTTACATTCTATCAGTGCACCATTCTGGTCAGTACCTTCCAGTAAACTCAACACACACAGACCCATCTGGTACCTGCTTCATGAGTCCCCGTTTTCCCCAATAAGCCTTGCATATTCACCTGCTGAAACATGTGTATATATTGCAGCATACACACTACGTGTATGTGATCCTGCTGCCATAAAATATGCCCTGCATATTCCCCTGCTGAAACCTGTGTATATATTGCAGCGTGCACGCTTCGTGTATATGATCCAGCTGCCATAAGAAGAGCTGGCGCCCGTGTCGGAATTATGAAACAGTTTTTTACTGAATGCTGGGCGATTAGGAAAGAGAGTGGGGAGGAATACCCCGTCAGGGCACAGGGTTGATGTAGGCCTCCTCGTTAGAGGATTGCGACAAATCAGCGGAAGGCCGAAAATGTATTATTATATTCACCTGCTAAAACCTGTGTATTATTGCAGCATACACCCTTCGTGTATGTGCTCCAGCTGCGTCGAAATAAATATTGGCTTTTGGCATGTCGTATTTGTATTATTCTTGAAGGTCCATAAATACAGTACGTGGAGAGTGGATTGTAACTAAATCACCCGCGGAGTGGGGTTATAACCCAAGCTATAACTTTCAAATTCTGTACATATCGACAAAAAACACAAGCAAATTTTCAGCTAATGGACCTCCGGGTTTAACCCGGAGGTCCATTGGCTGAAACTTTGCTTGTGCTGGCAATGCTTTGCAACAAATTTGCAATTATTGCTCGGGTGGAATCCCCACTCTGCGAGTGATTTAGTGATAATACACTCTCCACGTACTGTAGGCTACTGTACACACTCAGAAGCAAAATGTTTCAAGTTTGCTCTTTCCAAACTGATAGAAAATAGTAACCAAAATAGGTATTTTGAATTGTACTCTTATTCTAGGTTCCAGTATTCTGAAGTATTATTCATTAGTGTCTCACGACCTTGTCAGCATCTAAGCTATATCATGACACAACACAAGTCTAAAGTCAACTGTTGCCAATCGGTTATGCTTATTTTGCCCACCTACCTAGGGATTCAACCGTAGTGAGGTTTTTTACCAAGTCCTATTTTACTAGTGGAGGAAAACAAACCTACTTCAATCGACATGCAAACCTTCACTTCTCGGGCGGCGCCATGGAGGGGTATGTGGGGGTACGTACCCCTCCACTTTTTTCGCCAAGCGTAGTAAAACAATACTATCATTTTAATTTTTGTAATATTGAACGTTGCGGTGTAATGGTCGGTATGCTTAATCCCATATTCCCAAGTGCACTAAATCAGAGAAGTTTTGAAATTCTGTTTGCCCCAGCACACACACACGCTAGCTGCAAACAACAAACAAGAGTCGAGGGTCCAAATTGCAACAAGGCATGCCGCGTTTAAATGGACTGAAACATAGTGCTTAAGAGTATTCGACGAATGCTGGAATCGAGAGCGTGCAAGGCATCCGTTTGGAATTCAGCCTGTAGCAATTTTGAAAAATAAATAAAATTTAATATTTTAGAAAAATTCTCAAAGGTATAACTCAATGAAATCATGCAAATATGAAATATCATTGGAACCGGCTTGTTCAGTCGGTTCCAATGATATCCATATTCGCATGATTTTGTTGCAAAACAGTTAAAAAAAATTAATTCTCAACTCAGGGAGAAGACCCCCCCCCCCCCCGAAACCCACCCCAGCTCGGCGCTGCACAATCCCCAACTGTACCCCCTCACTTTTATAACTCTGAGGCCGCCACTGTCGGGCGCCCATTGGGGTTCTGAGGGTTTAAATCAGAACAAATATTAACATTAATGTTATTGTATAATTATCGCTGCATCTATTTATTTGTCTGCCGTGTCATTATCAGTATCTGGGCTACACAACATAAGTATAAATTCAAGTTTTGCCAATCGTTTATGCTTATGTTTCCCACTTACTGGGGGATTGCATCCTTGCGGCATCGGTTACCACACTGCAAAAAAAATATAGGTTCTCTTTTGAACCAAAACTGGTTCTAATCTTGTCCCTGAGATGGAACAAGTTCTGTTTGAACAGTATTTATTTCAAATCAAATAAATTTATAAAGATTAACAATAAATATTAACAGAATTAAACATAAATTGAGGGGGTTTAAGCCATAAGTTTAGAGCTTATACGAGGTTGTCTCAAATCATTATTAAGCAAAGGAGATATGAACAGTTGGCATATCGAACCAGTTTTGGTTCTGTACAGAACCAAAACTGGTTCGATATGCCAACTGTTCATATCTCCTTTGTTTCAAAATGTTTGGCGACTGCGTTGAATAAGCTCCAAGTTTACTACTGAATCTACTTCAGTTCATGTAATATTCTGTTAAAATTGAATGCTAATCTTGGTAAATTTAATTGATTTGAAATAAATACTGTTTAAACAGAACTAGTTCCATCTCAGGGACAAGATTAGAACCAGTTTTGTTTCTAAAGTGAACCTATATCTTTTGCAGTGCAGGTCCTATTTTACAAGTAAAACGGAACTTGTTTTCCTCAGTAAACAAGCACTGCTTCACTTCCAGGGGTTCCTGCGTGGGCGTTGCATCTGTACATACCAGGGTCGCAATCTGGGAAAAAAAGACACATCAAATTCGCTCAACTTTTCAGAAAACCGTGATTTTTTTATGTTTTGTTCGCAGGATGAGATCTCTGGAAGGGCCTATATTTTAATGCCTAGCTTCTAAAATTTATTATTGTGACTTATTCCGGGTTACTCAAAAGAATTTCATAATTTAATGAGACTAAAACGTGAACAACAACGTTCCTCTACATGTGCAAAAACATTTTCGGCAAACTGTAAGTTACTTTAGTGGTCATTTCATAGGAGATCAAGTTGTTTGGGTTTGGATTTAATGACGAACAAAATAAGTACAGAATACAGTACAATTCACGAAAGTTAAAATGTTTTTTTGTTTCTGGACAATGCTGTCAAAACATGTGTGGGATTATGTTTAACACTAGAACTTATCATAGAAACATTGTTCCCCAATAACACATAATACAGATATGCAATGGAAAAAAGACTATGCCAATCCTACTTGGAAAAGTACAGGAGAGTACGAAATTAGTCAGAAAATGAATTTTGTCTGACGTTACTCATATTCGTACGGCCAACACTTGTATTGGTTAACTCTTTTGGCGCGGAATAATCTGAGAAACAGAAGTCTTAGAGCCTAATATTCATCAGGAATTTTACAAACAGTATAGGTTGTTAGATTAAAGCGTTATTATTTTAAAAGATGTTCTAATGATCTCATTGACAGTTTTTCAAATGTTTTCCTGTATATATTTAAATGGCACCATTATACTTTCAAGGGACGATATCGTTGTTCATGGATAGGACAAAATGGTGCATGAAACATAGGAATACGTATGTTTGTTCAACCCTTTACCCAACGAATCGACCGTAATATGCAACTTCAGCAGTTGAAAAAATATTATTTTTCAAAAAATTTCAACACAACCATATCATGTGACCCCTCGTTGGAACGAGCTTGTTCCAACGAGGGGTCACATGCTATGGTTTTTTTAAATGTTTTTAAAAAATTTGAATAAATGATATTTAAAATAATACATTTTGGTATCGTCTGCGTTGGGTAAAGGGTTAAAAGCACTTGGAAATGGACACACATAGCTGGCTAAAATGAGCACTGCAGTACCTTTCCGCGGTCCTCCGTCTGTCGACTTTAGTCGCCGGTCGCGCCAAAATACATATAGAAAATTTGTTACCCTATAAATTCTGAATAAATATGTAGAAAGCAAAATGGGATGCAAACTTTCAGTTTTGAAAAAAATTAGATAACGAAAACTGCTAGTTTTTCTGACCAGACTAGTTGTTATTCAGTCAAAACTGGTATTCGATAAAGCGGGACACCAAAACATACAATAATCCATGTTGAATTTCGAATGCAGTTATGGAAAGAACAATGAGCTGTTTCATTTTTTTTTTTTTGGACAAATGAGAACAGAAATTTGCAAAACTTACTAAAAACAATTTTTTTCGGACAGTACTATTCTTTAAGTGACCAAAGCATATGTTGGGTCAAGTCCCAGATCATAACTTACAACAGCGGATTTGTTCATTAAGCATCTCTACATATAGCAAAGCAAAGTGTTTGAAATTAACCCTTTCCAAAATGATAGTAAAAAGCAACCACAGTTGGATAGGCTTGGCATTTTCAAACGGTTCTCATATTCTCGCCATTATTGTGATTGAGGTTAAATCTGAGATCAAACAGTAAACAATGACTTTATTTTGCAATCATTGTCGCATCTATCCATACTATAATACATTTTACAACCTTACAGTTAGAGAAACTTACCCTTGAAGTTTGTCAATTTTTTAGAAAAATGCTCAATTCATGTCGTTTTTTGTCCAGTAGGGGTTAATTTTGAAATATTTGTCTGGTGATTTTGGTGTATCATATCATTCTCTAAATGTTTGGAAAATTTGAGATAAATAACTATAAACAATTTTGAGACTTTCAAAAAATGGTGCAAGTTTGATGGTTTTGGTAGAATATTTTGAAAATAAACGTTTTCACAAATTTGCTGATATCTTATTTCATTAGATTTTATGTAAGTATGCTAAATTTGGTTGAAATCGTACAGCTTGTTTTTGATCAAAGTTGAAAAATGGTGAACTTTTGATGGTTTGGCAGAAAATTTTGAAATTGAGCGTTACCTCATTGCACTAGATTTTATAACATTACATAAATTTGGTTGAAATCGCACAGTTTATTTTTGAGCTGTGAATCAGACAAAATCGAGGGAGGAAAAAAAATAGTGAAGAAAAAGTTCTGAAAAAGATGAATAACAAGGGTCTTTCCCAAACTGGATTTGGGGAAGCCTAAAAATACAATTGTAAAAGTTTTATAGTATTTGTGCCTGTTCATATTCTTCGTTGACTCAGTTAAAATACTGAAGCACTTTTTTGTGAGGTTTCTCGCCAGTTGTGTGTGTGTGTGTGTTTGTGTGTGTGTGTGTGTGTGTGTGTGTGTGTGTGTGTGTGTGTGTGTGTGTGTGTGTGTGTGTGTGTGTGTGTGTGTGTGTGTGTGTGTGTCTTACCAACTTGACGAGGTAACTAGACAAAAGAGTTTGCGTGTTTCGCCTTACCGAGGTATCTGTGTGTGTGTGTGTGTGTGTGTGTGTGTGTGTGTGTGTGTGTGTGTGTGTGTGTGTGTGTGTGTGTGTGTGAGAGAGAGAGAGAGAGAGAGAGAGAGAGAGAGAGAGAGAGAGAGTGTGTGTGTGTGTGTGTTTGAGGTTAAAAAATCGCACTGGCACAGACATTTCATACTGAAACGTTTTTTCTTTTAAT
Organism: Pictodentalium vernedei; assembly: GCA_031216915.1. Lineage (NCBI taxonomy): Eukaryota > Metazoa > Mollusca > Scaphopoda > Dentaliida > Dentaliidae > Pictodentalium > Pictodentalium vernedei. The sequence continues at coordinate 95,930,477 of CM062296.1, forward strand.
ATGCCGCCGAAAAATTGTTTTCATTTATTGAACCCAGATGGGTTTCAAACATGACAAAAAATTACACCAAATTTGATTTAAACTAAGTGATGAGCTTAGGAACTGGTTAAACTGACTGGCAATAATTGATGTTATTCATTGATGGGCTCTAATTTAGTCCTTACAAGGATGTTACGCAAGCTTTTGTTTTTCTTATAGGCGATGACAGGTCGAAGATTCAAAGGTTCATTTAATTTAGCATTGGTAAAATTGAATTCATCTTTTAACATTTTTGCTATTTCGATATTCATTCTGTTGTACGTTAAAGTGAAAGGAATGATGGACCTCCTTTCGCATTCGCCCTCTGATATGTTCATACCAAATGGCCAGAGGGTTTGAAGCGTATTGATCCAAAAAGCTTCACGTTTTTTTCTAAATTCATCCGTTTCTTCTAATGTGTCTTTAATTGGTGGTTGTTCAATAGGATGGATTTCGAAATCGTCCAAAGAATGGCCAGGAAGGTTAAAATGTTGTGCTACTGGGGCATCAGCATTATGTTTTATATCCTGTTTGTGTCTAGTAGCACGTTCTCGAAAAGGATTTTGACTTTGACCAACATACTGTTTCCTACATCGTTTACAAGTGATAAGGTAAATAATGTTTGGTGAATCACAATGGAGGGGGTTACGGATCTGATAATGATTTTTCGTTTGTTCGGAGGAAAATTCCTCTTTCTGATCAGGCATAAAAGTATGCAGTCTACAACGAGGCTTTTTGCAATTAAATACCGCGCCACTACCATTCTGCAACGGTCTGTTGTGTTCAATCTTCAGTGGTTCGAAATCGGTAGTTTCAGCTGGACTTTCGAGCTTTTTCAGGGTTTGGGATTTCAGGCTACGCAAGAGGCGCAGCGAGTAACCTCTCGATCTGAGGGCGCCAAATAAAGTAGAACAAGCCTCATTGAAATTTACCTTATCACTTGAATTGCGGTGGAAACGAATGAGTTGTGATTTGATGATACCTTTAAATGTATGTTGAGGATGAAATGATTTTGTGTGCAACAATTGATGTGAATCAGTTGGTTTAAAATACACTTTATAATCTAAATGACCGGACGCCTGAAATTGCTTGCCTTTATACACGGTCACATCGAGAAAATCAACAGAATTTTCACTGATAGTAGCTTTCAATTTAATATTTGGATCGTGATTGTTCAAAATGTGTAAAAATTCATCAAAATCTTCTTTTGAATGTTCCCAAATAATAAAAATGTCATCTAAATACCTGAGATATACGAGAGGATGCTTTGCACATTTGCTTAAGGCATTTTCCTCCCATTCCGCTACATAAATGCTTGCAAAATTAGGACTGAATCTTTTGCCCATAGGACAACCCATTATTTGTAGAAAATATTCTCCATTGAATTGAAAGTCATTACCTTTTAAGCTCAGCTCTAAAAGATCCAAAATTTGTTCATCCGGACGTTTCGCATCCGGATATTTTTCAAATGCATTTTTAACTGATTTAACACCTTTATCAATATCAATGTTCGTATACATACTGTCGATATCCAAAGTAGCCAGAATTGCATTTTTCGATGGTTTCAATTTCGAAAGTTTTGACAGGAAATCCTGTGTATTTTTTAGATAGCTCGGATGTCTATTTGCTATAGGTTTCAGATGATAATCAATTAATTCCGAGATCGCATAAGATTCCGAATTACAATCTGATACAATTGGCCTCCCGGGTGGAGTTAAGTCATCCGTCCATGAAGAACGGTCCTTGTGGATCTTTGGTAGGATATAAAATTGTCTTGTTTGAGCACTGAGCTTAGCTGTTAAATATTTCAATTGTTTTTTGGTAATGTGACCTTCGTCGAGGAGAAATTTTAAGATCTTATTGAATTTTTCGATATTACTAGGCCAAATAAGTGAATCTATTTTCTTATAATGTTTAGTATTGCTGAGTTGTCTCATGGCTTCCTTTATATAATTATCCCGAGATAGAACAACTACCGACCCACCTTTGTCGGCTGGTTTAATTACTAATTTCTTATTTTTTCGAAGTTTCGTGAGGGCTCTCCGTTCACCAGCTGTTAAATTGTCTTTATCGGAGAGTATGTTCATGCTGAACACCTTTTTGATGATTCGTTTGCTAGCCTCAATAATTTCGGGATCTACTTCACTATCTGGAGGTGACCAACCAGATGATTCTGTAAAAGGAAGTTTCCGACCGCTGGAGTTTCTAAAGCGGTCGGCTAATTTCATTTGCCTAAGAAAATTACAGTTGTATGATGGTAAATTTGTTTGGTTATCAGTTTTAGGCTTTGGTGCAGGTACAAAAGTTAAACCGCGATCTAAAAGAGATTTCTCTTGGGTTGTTAGGTCATTGGTGCCAGACAGGTTAACCACATTAGTTCCTAATCCCACATCTGTTAGGCGGCTGTTACCTTTGCCTTTACTTAGTTTAAATTTAGGTGGTTCAACCAGTGATCGTACATAATATTGGCGGTTCTCGTGGTCCAATGGATTAAATCCTGAGCAACATCAAACTTCGCGTCATCAATTTTTGGTATCACGTTAACGTCCTTCACTTTCCGAATGGTTTCGTTGATGATGCTCAGGGTTCTCCTCTCAGCCTGAGGGAGTTTTTGCGAAAAGTTTAGTTCAGCGAAATAAATTTTTGCTGATCTAAACTTGACCCTGATATCGCTAAGCATATTCCGCAACTGCTTAACTACGAGATCAGAATTATCGTTTCGAGAATTCACGCCAATATTTAATAATATTTTTTGGGGACTGGACTGGCCCCTGTGCCCTTTAAACATAGAGCGCAGATGATTGAATTTGGCGCCGGGGTAACACTCCACCTGGATGTCCGGATGGGGATTTCGATCAATGCGTCCTAAATTTGAACTTCCAATCATAAGGATGTTTTTACAAACATCGGGGAGGCGCCAATTCCTTTTGTCAAAATTAACTCCGCTTTTATGCCGAAACTGGGAGAATTTAGAATCAAATGAGCGGCCCGAGTTGCGGCTCGGTGATTTGACTTTCTCTGAGTACGATATACCTGGTTGAACCACACTAGATGCAGGGGAAGGGGGAGAAGAAACAGAAGCAGGAGAGGAAACAGAAACAGGAGAAGAAACAGAAGGAGGAGGAGGAGTTCTAGTGAGAGCACTAGGAGAACTAGAGAAGAAAGGCTGAGGAGGAGTAGGAGGTAGAGGAACAAGACGAGGCGAGACAGCGTTACTCAATTTGCGAGCATCTTCAGTCACAATATGGACAGGAGATGTTTGCAAATTGAGGCGCTTACTCTGAGAGAAAGAAGAAGTAGAAGGAAAAGAAGAGGGAGAAGTGCTTTGCCTTGATCTTTTCTTATTTTGCTTTTCGCGTTGGGGTAGAGGGACAACACGGGCCGGAGTTTGCTTGCTCCCTCCCGTATTGTTCCTTACTCCAGACGCTGGGCGAAGTTCCGAAATGTAAGACTCATAGGCCGAAATCGTCTTATCTGTCAACTTGTTTTTAAAGTTTTTTTGAGCCCAGATCAAGGCACGCGCCGAAGCGCTGTTGAAGTCTATCTTTTCGAGTCCAGGAGGTGGTCGCATAGCCAAAGTTATCTTAGACTTCAACTGGTTTAAATTTATCTTATAATGCTCAATTAAAGCATTTAACGTTTGGTTGGCCCATCCCACACTAATCTGTCGAAAAACAGAAAAAATGTGTGGGGTGGGAAGAGCCGGCTTTAGAAAGCCCCCTAACTCATCTACTTTCTTCTCCAACTGCTTCGGGAAATCCCGGTTGGCCAAATGCTGCTCTAGGAGCCCAATATGGTGCATACACTGAATCACCTGGAAAAGGGCCTTGACCAATCTAGAATAGGCCTGGAACGATTGTTCCTGGCCCCTTCCAGACTGGGCAACTCTCTTTCCCTGATGCTTCTGTCTTTTTTGAGCCATTTGAAGAATAAGCAGATGAATTTAAAATGAAATTAAAATGAACAAATGAAATAAATTAAAATGAAATCTAGATATTACCTATTAGAGAAGATACCTGGATTGGTTGTAGTCTTCAGCAAAGGTAGAAAATAATCCGTCTGTCTCGACGCGTTTCGCTTGGTTTGGCTTTTTCAAAGAGACTTTGAGGAAAATGAATCCAACTTTGGGAGGGCATGCATGGTATATATCCAAATGTGGGCTGGGGGTGTTTTTCACAGCTCAGTACATAATTAAACTCAGTAACAAGCTGACAAATGTCACTCATCTAATTAATTCTTTTCAATCTGAGATGTCCCAAGTTTGTTTTTCACAACTCAGTTTGTGTGGTCCAAACAAATTAGATGAAGCCCTATTGATTGGCTTCCATTGAATTTTAATCAGTCAGTGAGTGGTTTGCTTTACTGACCCCATGAAGCCCCATTGGTTGGCTTTGATTTAAGTAAAACCAATCGGGAGCGGTTTGCTTTACTGGCTTCAGAAGTATGTGAAAATAATATGAAAAAATGGTTTGATAAAATATATTGAGACTAAAGAAATAAATTTAAAAATAACGCCAAAGATCATGATGCCTCACGAATGTTATCAGTTGGAATGAATATCCCCCGACGGAGGTTTATGACGGAAAATATTTTACACCACGTAGAAATTGTGTGTTTTACCTTGTGAACCTCTACATTGTGTGAAAGGTATGAAAAATTAAAAATAAAAATAAAAATAATAATTAAAATAAATGAATCAACCAAATAAGTAAATAAATAAATAAATAAGTAAATAAATAAATAAATAAATAAATAAATAAATAAATAAATAAATAAATAAATAAATAAATAACCGGACGCCTGAAATTGCTTGCCTTTATACACGGTCACATCGAGAAAATCAACAGAATTTTCACTGATAGTAGCTTTCAATTTAATATTTGGATCGTGATTGTTCAAAATGTGTAAAAATTCATCAAAATCTTCTTTTGAATGTTCCCAAATAATAAAAATGTCATCTAAATACCTGAGATATACGAGAGGATGCTTTGCACATTTGCTTAAGGCATTTTCCTCCCTCCTTTGACGAGGTAACTAGACAAAAGAGTTTGCGTGTTTTGCCTTACCGAGGTACAAAAGACAAAAGAAACCCTTTACCTCGGTTGTTTTCCCAGAACTGTACCGGCAAAACGAGGTAGAAACCGTTAGTCCACACAAAGGACAAACAATGGGGTACCTCGGTATGTAGGGAAAACAAGACTCTCTCTGTGTGTGTGTGTGTGTGTGTGTGTGTGTGTGTGTGTGTGAGGGTGTGTGTGTGTGCGTTTGTCTTACCAACTTGACGAGGTAACAAGACAAAAGAGTTTGCGTGTTTCGCCTTACCGAGGTACAAAAGACAAAAGAAACCCTTTACCTCGGTTGTTTTCCCAGAACTGTACCGGCAAAACGAGGTAGAAACCGTTAGTCCACACAAAGGACAAACAATGGGGTACCTCGGTATGTAGGGTAGACAAGACTGTGTGTGTGTGTGTGTGTGTGTGTGTGTGTGTGTGTGTGTGTGTGTGTGTATGTGTGTGTGTGAAGATCTGTCTTCCAACAATTCTTCCCATCTTTTACGCTTCGAAGAAAAATTATATTTATAAACAATTATGCAAGAAAAAAATGATTCGTTCGACAAATGCCTGTGGCACACATGCAATACACATGTCCGTTTAGATAAGTATTAACCCTTTGAACACGAGCGGCCGCTTTTCCGGCCGAGAACATGATACGTCATTACACAGGATAGCTCTTCAGTAAAATTGTGGCGTAAACCAATCGAGGCTGCACGTTGAAAATATTGATTGGTCTACTCCAAATAATGAATATGGACTCTTCTAATTGCTGCTATTGAACTGCCATGGACGATACCTCCAGAGCTCAAAGACTAAAGCAAAATATTATATTGGTTGGTAGTGGAGCATTAAATAACAAATGGAGGTTAAATGAAATTGTTGTGTGGTGATAATGTCGCACTCTATGCTCGAAAGCTCTTTGTTCGATGGAGGTATTCATGGCGAGAGACGAACAGTTCGTATCTTCATCGGCACAAACAACATATTGACGTGTTCTTAATGCTTCTCGTTAGATGTGTGTGTGTTTGTGCGGGTGTGGGAGGGAGATATGTCTTCATGACATTATGAGAACCTATACATTAGTTTTTGCGTCCCCCGCAACGATTTCCGTTGTTTTATCCAGGTCATCACATAGAAAGCAATGAGTTAGGGTTTGTCTTTTCGATTTCCTGGGGACTTGTTTGTCACCGAGATCAAAAGAAAAAAAAGAAGTCTCCATAACGACGGCTAAGCAAAGCCCTGTGTCTGTGTCTATGCGTGTGTGTATATATGTATGTGTGTCGAAGCACACAATCATTTCTTTTCAACCTACTCACAATAGTTTACAATTTGCTGTAACGTAAGTGCAAGCCCTACTTCGGAACTAACTCAAGCTTTCAGAAACTTTTCCAAACAAGCTGGAAAAGTAATAGAGTGCATAAGCACGAAAAAGATCGAAAAAGAGTCGCGCGAGAGCAGCGCTCGAAATTACAGGTACTCTCTCTGCACACCCCTTGCGTTTACCGAGCGGATGCGCAACAACCGTGACGTTAATTCCTTTTATTTCCGCCATTTGTACATGGTCGGAAATTTTTGTGACTCGTGCTATTCTTAACTGTTTTCTTCGTGAACAACTTATTGTATGTGCTATCTTCATTTGATTGTGTCCTTTTTCAAGCTTTCAAAATTGTTATTTAATAACAATTAATGCTATTTTTGATCATTTGTGCTTGTTTCTTCACACTTAGTCTTGTTTTTCCCCCACGTGTGAACACGACCTTTGTTCTGTTTTCCGTCAGCGGGAAGCTTGATTTCATTATTCACATTCATATTATACCAAAGACTATTCCTTGTACCTCTAGCTTGCAAGTGAAACATGTGGACGACTCTCATTCCACATGTGTCACTTGCAACAATTGTACTCAGGCCCATTCATGTTGTATTTGTGGGGGTTGGTCCTCAAAATTCTGGACTTTTGTTAACAAGGTAGTTCTGTCCAGAGCTAGAGCCCCTCATTCTCGGGTTAAGGGTAGCCGTGCCGTATCAGACATTTCTGTTAGTGCACGTGGTGACTCTGTCACACAGGATTCTGATCTGTCTTGTTCTGTGGCGAGTTCCTATACAACTGTTGACGGTGCTAGTTCGGTGATACCTGACGTGGAGACCGTGGTCTCTTTGTCTTCTGAAGTCACTCTTGAGGCGTCTGTTTTCGTAGAGAGCTTTTCCGAGGTCAGCTCGGTGACCCTCTCCGATTTGCCTCCTACTCCGTCGACAGTTGCTGAGGAAGTTGTTACTACAGATCCTATTCTGTATGATGGTGGCTCTTCCATCTCCTCTGGGGATGGTATGCAGTCTCGGTAACCGAGGCTGTATCTGCTGGTGTGTCTGTGAGCTCTCAGCCTCCCATGGCTCGCGGTGAAGCTGTACGGGTTTGCTGTCTGCTCCGTCTCATCTGGCTAAGTTTGCTCCAGTTTGCTCCTAGTCGGTTGAGCCGTTCGGTCGCTTCGGCAACGATTCCTCGCCCCTTGCCGACTAGCAGGGTGGGGTTGGGACATTGGCATCCAGGGTTTGCTGTTCGGCAGAGGTCAGTGACAACTCCGGTTAGCTGTCACTCTCGGAACCTTCCTCTGGTGATTCCTCACTGTGTTCCGAGCCTGGATGTCGATCGATGCTTGCCGTCGGTCTCAGAGGATGGGCATTTGGTTCATTCTGCCGCGCAGAGGCCAATGACAGGTTCCTGTTATTCTTGGGACTATCCTCCGGTGTCTTCTCACCGTGTCCCAGGTCCAGCTACCGATCGACGTACGCCGTCGATCTCTTCAGAGGATTTGCAGGCAGGACCATCTGTTCCGCAGAGGTCAGTGATTGCCCCTGGGCGTCACAATCGGGACTATCCTCCGGTGTCTTCTCCCCGTCTCCCTATTCTGTCTTAGGATCGACGTTCGACGTCGGTCTCTTCTGAGGATTTGGATTTCCTCCCATTCCGCTACATAAATGCTTGCAAAATTAGGACTGAATCTTTTGCCCATAGGACAACCCATTATTTGTAGAAAATATTCTCCATTGAATTGAAAGTCATTACCTTTTAAGCTCAGCTCTAAAAGATCCAAAATTTGTTCATCCGGGCGTTTCGCATCCGGATATTTTTCAAATGCATTTTTAACTGATTTAACACCTTTATCAATATCAATGTTCGTATACATACTGTCGATATCCAAAGTAGCCAGAATCGCATTTTTCGATATTTTCAATTTCGAAATTTTTGACAGGAAATCCTGTGTATTTTTTAGATAGCTCGGATGTCTATTTGCTATAGGTTTCAGATGATAATCAATTAATTCCGAGATCGCATAAGATTCCGAATTACAATCTGATACAATTGGCCTCCCGGGTGGAGTTAAGTCATCCGTCCATGAAGAACGGTCCTTGTGGATCTTTGGTAGGATATAAAATTGTCTTGTTTGAGCACTGAGCTTAGCTGTTAAATATTTCAATTGTTTTTTGGTAATGTGACCTTCGTCGATGAGAAATTTTAAGATCTTATTGAATTTTTCGATATTACTAGGCCAAATAAGTGAATCTATTTTCTTATAATGTTTAGTATTGCTGAGTTGTCTCATGGCTTCCTTTATATAATTATCCCGAGATAGAACAACTACCGACCCACCTTTGTCGGCTGGTTTAATTTCTTATTTTTTCGAAGTTTCGTGAGGGCTCTCCGTTCACCAGCTGTTAAATTGTCTTTATCGGAGAGTATGTTCATGCTGAACACCTTTTGGATGATTCGTTTACTAGCCTCAATAATTTCGGGATCTACTTCACTATCTGGAGGTGACCAATCAGATGATTCTGTGAAAGGAAGTTTCCGACCGCTGGAGTTTCTAAAGCGGTCTGCTAATTTCATTTGCCTAAGAAAATTACAGTTGTATGATGGTAAATTTGTTTGGTTATCAGTTTTAGGCTTTGGTGCTGGTACAAAAGTCAAACCGCGATCTAAAAGAGATTTCTCTTGGGTTGTTAGGTCATTGGTGCCAGACAGGTTAACCACATTAGTTCCTAATCCCACATCTGTTAGGCGGCTGTTACCTTTGCCTTTACTTAGTTTAAATTTAGGTGGTTCAACCAGTGATCGTACATAATATTGGCGGTTCTCGTGGTCCAATGGATTAAATCCTGAGCAACATCAAACTTCGCGTCATCAATTTTAGGTATAACGTTAACGTCCTTCACTTTCCGAATGGTTTCGTTGATGATGCTCAGGGTTCTCCTCTCAGCCTGAGGGAGTTTTTGCGAAAAGTTTAGTTCAGCGAAATAAATTTTTGCTGATCTAAACTTGACCCTGATATCGCTAAGCATATTCCGCAACTGCTTAACTACGAGATCAGAATTATCGTTTCGAGAATTCACGCCAATATTTAATAATATTTTTGGGGGACTGGACTGGCCCCTGTGCCCTTTAAACATAGAGCGCAGATGATTGAATTTGGCGCCGGGGTAACACTCCACCTGGATGTCCGGATGGGGATTTCGATCAATGCGTCCTAAATTTGAACTTCCAATCATAAGGATGTTTTTACAAACATCGGGGAGGCGCCAATTCCTTTTGTCAAAATTAACTCCGCTTTTATGCCGAAACTGGGAGAATTTAGAATCAAATGAGCGGCCCGAGTTGCGGCTCGGTGATTTGACTTTCTCTGAGTACGATATACCTGGTTGAACCACACTAGAGGCAGGAAAGGGGGCAGAAGAAACAGAAGCAGGAGAGGAAACAGAAACAGGAGAAGAAACAGAAGGAGGAGGAGGAGTTCTAGTGAGAGCACTAGGAGAACTAGAGAAGAAAGGCTGAGGAGGAGTAGGAGGTAGAGGAACAAGACGAGGCGAGACAGCGTTACTCAATTTGCGAGCATCTTCAGTCACAATATGGACCGGAGATGTTTGCAAATTGAGGCGCTTACTCTGAGAGAAAGAAGAAGTAGAAGGAAAAGAAGAGGGAGAAGTGCTTTGCCTTGATCTTTTCTTATTTTGCTTTTCGCGTTGGGGTAGAGGGACAACACGGGCCGGAGTTTGCTTGCTCCCTCCCGTATTGTTCCTTACTCCAGACGCTGGGCGAAGTTCCGAAATGTAAGACTCATAGGCCGAAATCGTCTTATCTGTCAACTTATTTTTAAAGTTCTTTTTAGCCCAGATCAAGGCACGCGCCGAAGCGCTGTTGAAGTCTATTTTTTCGAGTCCAGGAGGTGGTCGCATAGCCAAAGTTATCTTAGACTTCAACTGGTTTAAATTTATCTTATAATGCTCAACTAAAGCATTTAACGTTTGATTGGCCCATCCCACACTAATCTGTCGAAAAACAGAAAAAATGTGTGGGGTGGGAAGAGCTGGCTTTAGAAAGCCACCTAACTCATCTACTTTCTTCTCCAGCTGTTTCGGGAAATCCCGATTTGCCAAATGGTGCTCTAATAGCCCAATGTGGTGCAAACATTGAAGCACCTGAAACAAAGCCTTGACCAGCCTAGAATAAGCCTGGAACGATAGTTCCTGGCCAGTTCCGGACTGGGCAACTCTCTGCCTCTGATGCATCTGCCCTTTTCTTGCCATTTTTAAAGAAAGTAGCTGAATTAAGTATAAATAAAATATAAAAGTGATGAAATAAATAAAATTGGAAAATTAAATATTACCTATTAAAGAAGATACCTGGATTGGTTGCAGTCTTCAGCAAAGGTAGAAAATAATCCGTCTGTCTCGACGCGTTTCGCTTGGTTTGGCTTTTTCAAAGAGACTTTGAGGAAAATGAATCCAACTTTGGGAGGGCATGCATGGTATATATCCAAATGTGGGCTGGGGGTGTTTTTCACAGTTCAGTACATAATTAAACTCAGTAACAAGCTGACAAATGTCACTCATCTAATTAATTCTTTTCAATCTGAGATGTCCCAAGTTTGTTTTTCACAACTCAGTTTGTGTGGTCCAAACAAATTAGATGAAGCCCTATTGATTGGCTTCCATTGAATTTTAATCAGTCAGTGAGTGGTTTGCTTTACTGACCCCATGAAGCCCCATTGGTTGGCTTTGATTTAAGTAAAACCAATCGGGAGCGGTTTGCTTTACTGGCTTCAGAAGTATGTGAAAATAATATGAAAAAATGGTTTGATAAAATATATTGAGACTAAAGAAATAAATGAAAAAATAACGCCAAAGATCATGATGCCTCACGAATGTTATCAGTTGGAATGAATATCCCCCGACGGAGGTTTATAACGGAAAATATTTTACACCACGTAGAAATTGTGTGTTTTACCTTGTGAACCTCTACATTGTGTGAAAGGTATGAAAAATTAAAAATAAAAATAAAAATAATAATTTAAATAAATGAATCAACCAAATAAGTAAATAAGTAAATAAATAAATAAATAAGTAAATAAATAAATAAATAAACAAATAAATAAACAAATAAATAAATAAATAAATAAATAAATAAATAAATAAATAAATAAATAAATAAACATTACTAAAAAATAAAAAATAATCAATAAATAAATATATAAATAAATAAATAATAATTTTATTTAGGAAATACATACACATGATTGAAATTGGAACCTATTTTGTTTTGGGGCATATATGAACTCTGGCACTCGCCTGTGTGTGTTTGAGGTTAAAAAATCGCACTGGCACAGACATTTCCTACTGAAACGTTTTTTCCTTTTAATATGCCGCTGAAAAATTGTTTTCATTTACTGAACCCTGATGGGTTTCAAACGTAACAAAAAAGTACATAAAATTGATTTAAACTAAGTGATGAGCTTAGGAACTGGTTAAACTGACTGGCAATAATTGATGTTATTCATTGATGGGCTCTAATTTAGTCCTTACAAGGATGTTACGCAAGCTTTTGTTTTTCTTATAGGCGATGACAGGTCGAAGATTCAAAGGTTCATTTAATTTAGCATTGGTAAAATTGAATTCATCTTTTAACATTTTTGCTATTTCGATATTCATTCTGTTGTACGTTAAAGTGAAAGGAATGATGGACCTCCTTTCGCATTCGCCCTCTGATATGTTCATACCAAATGGCCAGAGGGTTTGAAGCGTATTGATCCAAAAAGCTTCACGTTTTTTTCTAAATTCATCCGTTTCTTCTAATGTGTCTTTAATTGGTGGTTGTTCAATAGGATGGATTTCGAAATCGTCCAAAGAATGGCCAGGAAGGTTAAAATGTTGTGCTACTGGGGCATCAGCATTATGTTTTATATCCTGTTTGTGTCTAGTAGCACGTTCTCGGAAAGGATTTTGACTTTGACCAACATACTGTTTCCGACATCGCTTACAAGTGATAAGGTAAATAATGTTTGGTGAATCACAATGGAGGGGGTTACGGATCTGATAATGATTTTTCGTTTGTTCGGAGGAAAATTCCTCTTTATGATCAGGCATAAAAGTATGCAGTCTACAACGAGGCTTTTTGCAATTAAATACCGCGCCACTACCATTTTGCAACGGTCTGTTGTGTTCAATCTTCAGTGGTTCGAAATCGGTAGTTTCAGCTGGACTTTCGAGCTTTTTCAGGGTTTGGGACCTTCGTCGAGGAGAAATTTTAAGATCTTATTGAATTTTTCGATATTACTAGGCCAAATAAGTGAATCTATTTTCTTATAATGTTTAGTATTGCTGAGTTGTCTCATGGCTTCCTTTATATAATTATCCCGAGATAGAACAACTACCGACCCACCTTTGTCGGCTGGTTTAATTACTAATTTCTTATTTTTTCGAAGTTTCGTGAGGGCTCTCCGTTCACCAGCTGTTAAATTGTCTTTATCGGAGAGTATGTTCATGCTGAACACCTTTTTGATGATTCGTTTGCTAGCCTCAATAATTTCGGGATCTACTTCACTATCTGGAGGTGACCAACCAGATGATTCTGTAAAAGGAAGTTTCCGACCGCTGGAGTTTCTAAAGCGGTCGGCTAATTTCATTTGCCTAAGAAAATTACAGTTGTATGATGGTAAATTTGTTTGGTTATCAGTTTTAGGCTTTGGTGCAGGTACAAAAGTTAAACCGCGATCTAAAAGAGATTTCTCTTGGGTTGTTAGGTCATTGGTGCCAGACAGGTTAACCACATTAGTTCCTAATCCCACATCTGTTAGGCGGCTGTTACCTTTGCCTTTACTTAGTTTAAATTTAGGTGGTTCAACCAGTGATCGTACATAATATTGGCGGTTCTCGTGGTCCAATGGATTAAATCCTGAGCAACATCAAACTTCGCGTCATCAATTTTTGGTATCACGTTAACGTCCTTCACTTTCCGAATGGTTTCGTTGATGATGCTCAGGGTTCTCCTCTCAGCCTGAGGGAGTTTTTGCGAAAAGTTTAGTTCAGCGAAATAAATTTTTGCTGATCTAAACTTGACCCTGATATCGCTAAGCATATTCCGCAACTGCTTAACTACGAGATCAGAATTATCGTTTCGAGAATTCACGCCAATATTTAATAATATTTTTTGGGGACTGGACTGGCCCCTGTGCCCTTTAAACATAGAGCGCAGATGATTGAATTTGGCGCCGGGGTAACACTCCACCTGGATGTCCGGATGGGGATTTCGATCAATGCGTCCTAAATTTGAACTTCCAATCATAAGGATGTTTTTACAAACATCGGGGAGGCGCCAATTCCTTTTGTCAAAATTAACTCCGCTTTTATGCCGAAACTGGGAGAATTTAGAATCAAATGAGCGGCCCGAGTTGCGGCTCGGTGATTTGACTTTCTCTGAGTACGATATACCTGGTTGAACCACACTAGATGCAGGGGAAGGGGGAGAAGAAACAGAAGCAGGAGAGGAAACAGAAACAGGAGAAGAAACAGAAGGAGGAGGAGGAGTTCTAGTGAGAGCACTAGGAGAACTAGAGAAGAAAGGCTGAGGAGGAGTAGGAGGTAGAGGAACAAGACGAGGCGAGACAGCGTTACTCAATTTGCGAGCATCTTCAGTCACAATATGGACAGGAGATGTTTGCAAATTGAGGCGCTTACTCTGAGAGAAAGAAGAAGTAGAAGGAAAAGAAGAGGGAGAAGTGCTTTGCCTTGATCTTTTCTTATTTTGCTTTTCGCGTTGGGGTAGAGGGACAACACGGGCCGGAGTTTGCTTGCTCCCTCCCGTATTGTTCCTTACTCCAGACGCTGGGCGAAGTTCCGAAATGTAAGACTCATAGGCCGAAATCGTCTTATCTGTCAACTTGTTTTTAAAGTTTTTTTGAGCCCAGATCAAGGCACGCGCCGAAGCGCTGTTGAAGTCTATCTTTTAGAGTCCAGGAGGTGGTCGCATAGCCAAAGTTATCTTAGACTTCAACTGGTTTAAATTTATCTTATAATGCTCAATTAAAGCATTTAACGTTTGGTTGGCCCATCCCACACTAATCTGTCGAAAAACAGAAAAATGTGTGGGGTGGGAAGAGCCGGCTTTAGAAAGCCCCCTAACTCATCTACTTTCTTCTCCAACTGCTTCGGGAAATCCCGGTTGGCCAAATGCTGCTCTAGGAGCCCAATATGGTGCATACACTGAATCACCTGGAAAAGGGCCTTGACCAATCTAGAATAGGCCTGGAACGATTGTTCCTGGCCCCTTCCAGACTGGGCAACTCTCTTTCCCTGATGCTTCTGTCTTTTTTGAGCCATTTGAAGAATAAGCAGATGAATTTAAAATGAAATTAAAATGAACAAATGAAATAAATTAAAATGAAATCTAGATATTACCTATTAGAGAAGATACCTGGATTGGTTGTAGTCTTCAGCAAAGGTAGAAAATAATCCGTCTGTCTCGACGCGTTTCGCTTGGTTTGGCTTTTTCAAAGAGACTTTGAGGAAAATGAATCCAACTTTGGGAGGGCATGCATGGTATATATCCAAATGTGGGCTGGGGGTGTTTTTCACAGCTCAGTACATAATTAAACTCAGTAACAAGCTGACAAATGTCACTCATCTAATTAATTCTTTTCAATCTGAGATGTCCCAAGTTTGTTTTTCACAACTCAGTTTGTGTGGTCCAAACAAATTAGATGAAGCCCTATTGATTGGCTTCCATTGAATTTTAATCAGTCAGTGAGTGGTTTGCTTTACTGACCCCATGAAGCCCCATTGGTTGGCTTTGATTTAAGTAAAACCAATCGGGAGCGGTTTGCTTTACTGGCTTCAGAAGTATGTGAAAATAATATGAAAAAATGGTTTGATAAAATATATTGAGACTAAAGAAATAAATTTAAAAATAACGCCAAAGATCATGATGCCTCACGAATGTTATCAGTTGGAATGAATATCCCCCGACGGAGGTTTATGACGGAAAATATTTTACACCACGTAGAAATTGTGTGTTTTACCTTGTGAACCTCTACATTGTGTGAAAGGTATGAAAAATTAAAAATAAAAATAAAAATAATAATTAAAATAAATGAATCAACCAAATAAGTAAATAAATAAATAAATAAGTAAATAAATAAATAAATAAATAAATAAATAAATAAATAAATAAATAAATAAATAAATAAATAAATAAATAAAACATTACTAAAAAATAAAAAATAAAAAATAAAAAATAATCAATAAATAAATATATAAATAAATAAATAATAATTTTATTTAGGAAATACATACACATGATTGAAATTGGAACCTATTTTGTTTTGGGGCATATATGAACTCTGGCACTCGCCTGTGTGTGTTTGAGGTTAAAAAATCGCACTGGCACAGACATTTCCTACTGAAACGTTTTTTTCTTTTAATATGCCGCTGAAAAATTGTTTTCATTTACTGAACCCTGATGGGTTTCAAACGTAACAAAAAAGTACATAAAATTGATTTAAACTAAGTGATGAGCTTAGGAACTGGTTAAACTGACTGGCAATAATTGATGTTATTCATTGATGGGCTCTAATTTAGTCCTTACAAGGATGTTACGCAAGCTTTTGTTTTTCTTATAGGCGATGACAGGTCGAAGATTCAAAGGTTCATTTAATTTAGCATTGGTAAAATTGAATTCATCTTTTAACATTTTTGCTATTTCGATATTCATTCTGTTGTACGTTAAAGTGAAAGGAATGATGGACCTCCTTTCGCATTCGCCCTCTGATATGTTCATACCAAATGGCCAGAGGGTTTGAAGCGTATTGATCCAAAAAGCTTCACGTTTTTTTCTAAATTCATCCGTTTCTTCTAATGTGTCTTTAATTGGTGGTTGTTCAATAGGATGGATTTCGAAATCGTCCAAAGAATGGCCAGGAAGGTTAAAATGTTGTGCTACTGGGGCATCAGCATTATGTTTTATATCCTGTTTGTGTCTAGTAGCACGTTCTCGAAAAGGATTTTGACTTTGACCAACATACTGTTTCCTACATCGTTTACAAGTGATAAGGTAAATAATGTTTGGTGAATCACAATGGAGGGGGTTACGGATCTGATAATGATTTTTCGTTTGTTCGGAGGAAAATTCCTCTTTCTGATCAGGCATAAAAGTATGCAGTCTACAACGAGGCTTTTTGCAATTAAATACCGCGCCACTACCATTCTGCAACGGTCTGTTGTGTTCAATCTTCAGTGGTTCGAAATCGGTAGTTTCAGCTGGACTTTCGAGCTTTTTCAGGGTTTGGGATTTCAGGCTATGCAAGAGGCGCAGCGAGTAACCTCTCGATCTGAGGGCGCCAAATAAAGTAGAACAAGCCTCATTGAAATTTACCTTATCACTTGAATTGCGGTGGAAACGAATGAGTTGTGATTTGATGATACCTTTAAATGTATGTTGAGGATGAAATGATTTTGTGTGCAACAATTGATGTGAATCAGTTGGTTTAAAATACACTTTATAATCTAAATGACCGGACGCCTGAAATTGCTTGCCTTTATACACGGTCACATCGAGAAAATCAACAGAATTTTCACTGATAGTAGCTTTCAATTTAATATTTGGATCGTGATTGTTCAAAATGTGTAAAAATTCATCAAAATCTTCTTTTGAATGTTCCCAAATAATAAAAATGTCATCTAAATACCTGAGATATACGAGAGGATGCTTTGCACATTTGCTTAAGGCATTTTCCTCCCATTCCGCTACATAAATGCTTGCAAAATTAGGACTGAATCTTTTGCCCATAGGACAACCCATTATTTGTAGAAAATATTCTCCATTGAATTGAAAGTCATTACCTTTTAAGCTCAGCTCTAAAAGATCCAAAATTTGTTCATCCGGACGTTTCGCATCCGGATATTTTTCAAATGCATTTTTAACTGATTTAACACCTTTATCAATATCAATGTTCGTATACATACTGTCGATATCCAAAGTAGCCAGAATTGCATTTTTCGATGGTTTCAATTTCGAAAGTTTTGACAGGAAATCCTGTGTATTTTTTAGATAGCTCGGATGTCTATTTGCTATAGGTTTCAGATGATAATCAATTAATTCCGAGATCGCATAAGATTCCGAATTACAATCTGATACAATTGGCCTCCCGGGTGGAGTTAAGTCATCCGTCCATGAAGAACGGTCCTTGTGGATCTTTGGTAGGATATAAAATTGTCTTGTTTGAGCACTGAGCTTAGCTGTTAAATATTTCAATTGTTTTTTGGTAATGTGACCTTCGTCGAGGAGAAATTTTAAGATCTTATTGAATTTTTCGATATTACTAGGCCAAATAAGTGAATCTATTTTCTTATAATGTTTAGTATTGCTGAGTTGTCTCATGGCTTCCTTTATATAATTATCCCGAGATAGAACAACTACCGACCCACCTTTGTCGGCTGGTTTAATTACTAATTTCTTATTTTTTCGAAGTTTCGTGAGGGCTCTCCGTTCACCAGCTGTTAAATTGTCTTTATCGGAGAGTATGTTCATGCTGAACACCTTTTTGATGATTCGTTTGCTAGCCTCAATAATTTCGGGATCTACTTCACTATCTGGAGGTGACCAACCAGATGATTCTGTAAAAGGAAGTTTCCGACCGCTGGAGTTTCTAAAGCGGTCGGCTAATTTCATTTGCCTAAGAAAATTACAGTTGTATGATGGTAAATTTGTTTGGTTATCAGTTTTAGGCTTTGGTGCAGGTACAAAAGTTAAACCGCGATCTAAAAGAGATTTCTCTTGGGTTGTTAGGTCATTGGTGCCAGACAGGTTAACCACATTAGTTCCTAATCCCACATCTGTTAGGCGGCTGTTACCTTTGCCTTTACTTAGTTTAAATTTAGGTGGTTCAACCAGTGATCGTACATAATATTGGCGGTTCTCGTGGTCCAATGGATTAAATCCTGAGCAACATCAAACTTCGCGTCATCAATTTTTGGTATCACGTTAACGTCCTTCACTTTCCGAATGGTTTCGTTGATGATGCTCAGGGTTCTCCTCTCAGCCTGAGGGAGTTTTTGCGAAAAGTTTAGTTCAGCGAAATAAATTTTTGCTGATCTAAACTTGACCCTGATATCGCTAAGCATATTCCGCAACTGCTTAACTACGAGATCAGAATTATCGTTTCGAGAATTCACGCCAATATTTAATAATATTTTTTGGGGACTGGACTGGCCCCTGTGCCCTTTAAACATAGAGCGCAGATGATTGAATTTGGCGCCGGGGTAACACTCCACCTGGATGTCCGGATGGGGATTTCGATCAATGCGTCCTAAATTTGAACTTCCAATCATAAGGATGTTTTTACAAACATCGGGGAGGCGCCAATTCCTTTTGTCAAAATTAACTCCGCTTTTATGCCGAAACTGGGAGAATTTAGAATCAAATGAGCGGCCCGAGTTGCGGCTCGGTGATTTGACTTTCTCTGAGTACGATATACCTGGTTGAACCACACTAGATGCAGGGGAAGGGGGAGAAGAAACAGAAGCAGGAGAGGAAACAGAAACAGGAGAAGAAACAGAAGGAGGAGGAGGAGTTCTAGTGAGAGCACTAGGAGAACTAGAGAAGAAAGGCTGAGGAGGAGTAGGAGGTAGAGGAACAAGACGAGGCGAGACAGCGTTACTCAATTTGCGAGCATCTTCAGTCACAATATGGACAGGAGATGTTTGCAAATTGAGGCGCTTACTCTGAGAGAAAGAAGAAGTAGAAGGAAAAGAAGAGGGAGAAGTGCTTTGCCTTGATCTTTTCTTATTTTGCTTTTCGCGTTGGGGTAGAGGGACAACACGGGCCGGAGTTTGCTTGCTCCCTCCCGTATTGTTCCTTACTCCAGACGCTGGGCGAAGTTCCGAAATGTAAGACTCATAGGCCGAAATCGTCTTATCTGTCAACTTGTTTTTAAAGTTTTTTTGAGCCCAGATCAAGGCACGCGCCGAAGCGCTGTTGAAGTCTATCTTTTCGAGTCCAGGAGGTGGTCGCATAGCCAAAGTTATCTTAGACTTCAACTGGTTTAAATTTATCTTATAATGCTCAATTAAAGCATTTAACGTTTGGTTGGCCCATCCCACACTAATCTGTCGAAAAACAGAAAAAATGTGTGGGGTGGGAAGAGCCGGCTTTAGAAAGCCCCCTAACTCATCTACTTTCTTCTCCAACTGCTTCGGGAAATCCCGGTTGGCCAAATGCTGCTCTAGGAGCCCAATATGGTGCATACACTGAATCACCTGGAAAAGGGCCTTGACCAATCTAGAATAGGCCTGGAACGATTGTTCCTGGCCCCTTCCAGACTGGGCAACTCTCTTTCCCTGATGCTTCTGTCTTTTTTGAGCCATTTGAAGAATAAGCAGATGAATTTAAAATGAAATTAAAATGAACAAATGAAATAAATTAAAATGAAATCTAGATATTACCTATTAGAGAAGATACCTGGATTGGTTGTAGTCTTCAGCAAAGGTAGAAAATAATCCGTCTGTCTCGACGCGTTTCGCTTGGTTTGGCTTTTTCAAAGAGACTTTGAGGAAAATGAATCCAACTTTGGGAGGGCATGCATGGTATATATCCAAATGTGGGCTGGGGGTGTTTTTCACAGCTCAGTACATAATTAAACTCAGTAACAAGCTGACAAATGTCACTCATCTAATTAATTCTTTTCAATCTGAGATGTCCCAAGTTTGTTTTTCACAACTCAGTTTGTGTGGTCCAAACAAATTAGATGAAGCCCTATTGATTGGCTTCCATTGAATTTTAATCAGTCAGTGAGTGGTTTGCTTTACTGACCCCATGAAGCCCCATTGGTTGGCTTTGATTTAAGTAAAACCAATCGGGAGCGGTTTGCTTTACTGGCTTCAGAAGTATGTGAAAATAATATGAAAAAATGGTTTGATAAAATATATTGAGACTAAAGAAATAAATTTAAAAATAACGCCAAAGATCATGTTGCCTCACGAATGTTATCAGTTGGAATGAATATCCCCCGACGGAGGTTTATGACGGAAAATATTTTACACCACGTAGAAATTGTGTGTTTTACCTTGTGAACCTCTACATTGTGTGAAAGGTATGAAAAATTAAAAATAAAAATAAAAATAATAATTAAAATAAATGAATCAACCAAATAAGTAAATAAATAAATAAATAAGTAAATAAATAAATAAATAAATAAATAAATAAATAAATAAATAAATAAATAAATAAATAAATAAATAAATAAATAACCGGACGCCTGAAATTGCTTGCCTTTATACACGGTCACATCGAGAAAATCAACAGAATTTTCACTGATAGTAGCTTTCAATTTAATATTTGGATCGTGATTGTTCAAAATGTGTAAAAATTCATCAAAATCTTCTTTTGAATGTTCCCAAATAATAAAAATGTCATCTAAATACCTGAGATATACGAGAGGATGCTTTGCACATTTGCTTAAGGCATTTTCCTCCCTCCTTTGACGAGGTAACTAGACAAAAGAGTTTGCGTGTTTTGCCTTACCGAGGTACAAAAGACAAAAGAAACCCTTTACCTCGGTTGTTTTCCCAGAACTGTACCGGCAAAACGAGGTAGAAACCGTTAGTCCACACAAAGGACAAACAATGGGGTACCTCGGTATGTAGGGAAAACAAGACTCTCTCTGTGTGTGTGTGTGTGTGTGTGTGTGTGTGTGTGTGTGTGAGGGTGTGTGTGTGTGCGTTTGTCTTACCAACTTGACGAGGTAACAAGACAAAAGAGTTTGCGTGTTTCGCCTTACCGAGGTACAAAAGACAAAAGAAACCCTTTACCTCGGTTGTTTTCCCAGAACTGTACCGGCAAAACGAGGTAGAAACCGTTAGTCCACACAAAGGACAAACAATGGGGTACCTCGGTATGTAGGGTAGACAAGACTGTGTGTGTGTGTGTGTGTGTGTGTGTGTGTGTGTGTGTGTGTGTGTGTGTATGTGTGTGTGTGAAGATCTGTCTTCCAACAATTCTTCCCATCTTTTACGCTTCGAAGAAAAATTATATTTATAAACAATTATGCAAGAAAAAAATGATTCGTTCGACAAATGCCTGTGGCACACATGCAATACACATGTCCGTTTAGATAAGTATTAACCCTTTGAACACGAGCGGCCGTTTTTCCGGCCGAGAACATGATACGTCATTACACAGGATAGCTCTTCAGTAAAATTGTGGCGTAAACCAATCGAGGCTGCACGTTGAAAATATTGATTGGTCTACTCCAAATAATGAATATGGACTCTTCTAATTGCTGCTATTGAACTGCCATGGACGATACCTCCAGAGCTCAAAGACTAAAGCAAAATATTATATTGGTTGGTAGTGGAGCATTAAATAACAAATGGAGGTTAAATGAAATTGTTGTGTGGTGATAATGTCGCACTCTATGCTCGAAAGCTCTTTGTTCGATGGAGGTATTCATGGCGAGAGACGAACAGTTCGTATCTTCATCGGCACAAACAACATATTGACGTGTTCTTAATGCTTCTCGTTAGATGTGTGTGTGTTTGTGCGGGTGTGGGAGGGAGATATGTCTTCATGACATTATGAGAACCTATACATTAGTTTTTGCGTCCCCCGCAACGATTTCCGTTGTTTTATCCAGGTCATCACATAGAAAGCAATGAGTTAGGGTTTGTCTTTTCGATTTCCTGGGGACTTGTTTGTCACCGAGATCAAAAGAAAAAAAAGAAGTCTCCATAACGACGGCTAAGCAAAGCCCTGTGTCTGTGTCTATGCGTGTGTGTATATATGTATGTGTGTCGAAGCACACAATCATTTCTTTTCAACCTACTCACAATAGTTTACAATTTGCTGTAACGTAAGTGCAAGCCCTACTTCGGAACTAACTCAAGCTTTCAGAAACTTTTCCAAACAAGCTGGAAAAGTAATAGAGTGCATAAGCACGAAAAAGATCGAAAAAGAGTCGCGCGAGAGCAGCGCTCGAAATTACAGGTACTCTCTCTGCACACCCCTTGCGTTTACCGAGCGGATGCGCAACAACCGTGACGTTAATTCCTTTTATTTCCGCCATTTGTACATGGTCGGAAATTTTTGTGACTCGTGCTATTCTTAACTGTTTTCTTCGTGAACAACTTATTGTATGTGCTATCTTCATTTGATTGTGTCCTTTTTCAAGCTTTCAAAATTGTTATTTAATAACAATTAATGCTATTTTTGATCATTTGTGCTTGTTTCTTCACACTTAGTCTTGTTTTTCCCCCACGTGTGAACACGACCTTTGTTCTGTTTTCCGTCAGCGGGAAGCTTGATTTCATTATTCACATTCATATTATACCAAAGACTATTCCTTGTACCTCTTGCTTGCAAGTGAAACATGTGGACGACTCTCATTCCACATGTGTCACTTGCAACAATTGTACTCAGGCCCATTCATGTTGTATTTGTGGGGGTTGGTCCTCAAAATTCTGGACTTTTGTTAACAAGGTAGTTCTGTCCAGAGCTAGAGCCCCTCATTCTCGGGTTAAGGGTAGCCGTGCCGTATCAGACATTTCTGTTAGTGCACGTGGTGACTCTGTCACACAGGATTCTGATCTGTCTTGTTCTGTGGCGAGTTCCTATACAACTGTTGACGGTGCTAGTTCGGTGATACCTGACGTGGAGACCGTGGTCTCTTTGTCTTCTGAAGTCACTCTTGAGGCGTCTGTTTTCGTAGAGAGCTTTTCCGAGGTCAGCTCGGTGACCCTCTCCGATTTGCCTCCTACTCCGTCGACAGTTGCTGAGGAAGTTGTTACTACAGATCCTATTCTGTATGATGGTGGCTCTTCCATCTCCTCTGGGGATGGTATGCAGTCTCGGTAACCGAGGCTGTATCTGCTGGTGTGTCTGTGAGCTCTCAGCCTCCCATGGCTCGCGGTGAAGCTGTACGGGTTTGCTGTCTGCTCCGTCTCATCTGGCTAAGTTTGCTCCAGTTTGCTCCTAGTCGGTTGAGCCGTTCGGTCGCTTCGGCAACGATTCCTCGCCCCTTGCCGACTAGCAGGGTGGGGTTGGGACATTGGCATCCAGGGTTTGCTGTTCGGCAGAGGTCAGTGACAACTCCGGTTAGCTGTCACTCTCGGAACCTTCCTCTGGTGATTCCTCACTGTGTTCCGAGCCTGGATGTCGATCGATGCTTGCCGTCGGTCTCAGAGGATGGGCATTTGGTTCATTCTGCCGCGCAGAGGCCAATGACAGGTTCCTGTTATTCTTGGGACTATCCTCCGGTGTCTTCTCACCGTGTCCCAGGTCCAGCTACCGATCGACGTACGCCGTCGATCTCTTCAGAGGATTTGCAGGCAGGACCATCTGTTCCGCAGAGGTCAGTGATTGCCCCTGGGCGTCACAATCGGGACTATCCTCCGGTGTCTTCTCCCCGTCTCCCTATTCTGTCTTAGGATCGACGTTCGACGTCGGTCTCTTCTGAGGATTTGGATTTCCTCCCATTCCGCTACATAAATGCTTGCAAAATTAGGACTGAATCTTTTGCCCATAGGACAACCCATTATTTGTAGAAAATATTCTCCATTGAATTGAAAGTCATTACCTTTTAAGCTCAGCTCTAAAAGATCCAAAATTTGTTCATCCGGGCGTTTCGCATCCGGATATTTTTCAAATGCATTTTTAACTGATTTAACACCTTTATCAATATCAATGTTCGTATACATACTGTCGATATCCAAAGTAGCCAGAATCGCATTTTTCGATATTTTCAATTTCGAAATTTTTGACAGGAAATCCTGTGTATTTTTTAGATAGCTCGGATGTCTATTTGCTATAGGTTTCAGATGATAATCAATTAATTCCGAGATCGCATAAGATTCCGAATTACAATCTGATACAATTGGCCTCCCGGGTGGAGTTAAGTCATCCGTCCATGAAGAACGGTCCTTGTGGATCTTTGGTAGGATATAAAATTGTCTTGTTTGAGCACTGAGCTTAGCTGTTAAATATTTCAATTGTTTTTTGGTAATGTGACCTTCGTCGATGAGAAATTTTAAGATCTTATTGAATTTTTCGATATTACTAGGCCAAATAAGTGAATCTATTTTCTTATAATGTTTAGTATTGCTGAGTTGTCTCATGGCTTCCTTTATATAATTATCCCGAGATAGAACAACTACCGACCCACCTTTGTCGGCTGGTTTAATTACTAATTTCTTATTTTTTCGAAGTTTCGTGAGGGCTCTCCGTTCACCAGCTGTTAAATTGTCTTTATCGGAGAGTATGTTCATGCTGAACACCTTTTGGATGATTCGTTTACTAGCCTCAATAATTTCGGGATCTACTTCACTATCTGGAGGTGACCAATCAGATGATTCTGTGAAAGGAAGTTTCCGACCGCTGGAGTTTCTAAAGCGGTCTGCTAATTTCATTTGCCTAAGAAAATTACAGTTGTATGATGGTAAATTTGTTTGGTTATCAGTTTTAGGCTTTGGTGCTGGTACAAAAGTCAAACCGCGATCTAAAAGAGATTTCTCTTGGGTTGTTAGGTCATTGGTGCCAGACAGGTTAACCACATTAGTTCCTAATCCCACATCTGCTAGGCGGCTGTTACCTTTGCCTTTACTTAGTTTAAATTTAGGTGGTTCAACCAGTGATCGTACATAATATTGGCGGTTCTCGTGGTCCAATGGATTAAATCCTGAGCAACATCAAACTTCGCGTCATCAATTTTAGGTATAACGTTAACGTCCTTCACTTTCCGAATGGTTTCGTTGATGATGCTCAGGGTTCTCCTCTCAGCCTGAGGGAGTTTTTGCGAAAAGTTTAGTTCAGCGAAATAAATTTTTGCTGATCTAAACTTGACCCTGATATCGCTAAGCATATTCCGCAACTGCTTAACTACGAGATCAGAATTATCGTTTCGAGAATTCACGCCAATATTTAATAATATTTTTGGGGGACTGGACTGGCCCCTGTGCCCTTTAAACATAGAGCGCAGATGATTGAATTTGGCGCCGGGGTAACACTCCACCTGGATGTCCGGATGGGGATTTCGATCAATGCGTCCTAAATTTGAACTTCCAATCATAAGGATGTTTTTACAAACATCGGGGAGGCGCCAATTCCTTTTGTCAAAATTAACTCCGCTTTTATGCCGAAACTGGGAGAATTTAGAATCAAATGAGCGGCCCGAGTTGCGGCTCGGTGATTTGACTTTCTCTGAGTACGATATACCTGGTTGAACCACACTAGAGGCAGGAAAGGGGGCAGAAGAAACAGAAGCAGGAGAGGAAACAGAAACAGGAGAAGAAACAGAAGGAGGAGGAGGAGTTCTAGTGAGAGCACTAGGAGAACTAGAGAAGAAAGGCTGAGGAGGAGTAGGAGGTAGAGGAACAAGACGAGGCGAGACAGCGTTACTCAAT
Source organism: Pictodentalium vernedei (assembly GCA_031216915.1). Classification (NCBI taxonomy): domain Eukaryota; kingdom Metazoa; phylum Mollusca; class Scaphopoda; order Dentaliida; family Dentaliidae; genus Pictodentalium; species Pictodentalium vernedei. The sequence continues at coordinate 95,956,261 of CM062296.1, forward strand.
TTGCGAGCATCTTCAGTCACAATATGGACCGGAGATGTTTGCAAATTGAGGCGCTTACTCTGAGAGAAAGAAGAAGTAGAAGGAAAAGAAGAGGGAGAAGTGCTTTGCCTTGATCTTTTCTTATTTTGCTTTTCGCGTTGGGGTAGAGGGACAACACGGGCCGGAGTTTGCTTGCTCCCTCCCGTATTGTTCCTTACTCCAGACGCTGGGCGAAGTTCCGAAATGTAAGACTCATAGGCCGAAATCGTCTTATCTGTCAACTTATTTTTAAAGTTCTTTTTAGCCCAGATCAAGGCACGCGCCGAAGCGCTGTTGAAGTCTATTTTTTCGAGTCCAGGAGGTGGTCGCATAGCCAAAGTTATCTTAGACTTCAACTGGTTTAAATTTATCTTATAATGCTCAACTAAAGCATTTAACGTTTGATTGGCCCATCCCACACTAATCTGTCGAAAAACAGAAAAAATGTGTGGGGTGGGAAGAGCTGGCTTTAGAAAGCCACCTAACTCATCTACTTTCTTCTCCAGCTGTTTCGGGAAATCCCGATTTGCCAAATGGTGCTCTAATAGCCCAATGTGGTGCAAACATTGAAGCACCTGAAACAAAGCCTTGACCAGCCTAGAATAAGCCTGGAACGATAGTTCCTGGCCAGTTCCGGACTGGGCAACTCTCTGCCTCTGATGCATCTGCCCTTTTCTTGCCATTTTTAAAGAAAGTAGCTGAATTAAGTATAAATAAAATATAAAAGTGATGAAATAAATAAAATTGGAAAATTAAATATTACCTATTAAAGAAGATACCTGGATTGGTTGCAGTCTTCAGCAAAGGTAGAAAATAATCCGTCTGTCTCGACGCGTTTCGCTTGGTTTGGCTTTTTCAAAGAGACTTTGAGGAAAATGAATCCAACTTTGGGAGGGCATGCATGGTATATATCCAAATGTGGGCTGGGGGTGTTTTTCACAGTTCAGTACATAATTAAACTCAGTAACAAGCTGACAAATGTCACTCATCTAATTAATTCTTTTCAATCTGAGATGTCCCAAGTTTGTTTTTCACAACTCAGTTTGTGTGGTCCAAACAAATTAGATGAAGCCCTATTGATTGGCTTCCATTGAATTTTAATCAGTCAGTGAGTGGTTTGCTTTACTGACCCCATGAAGCCCCATTGGTTGGCTTTGATTTAAGTAAAACCAATCGGGAGCGGTTTGCTTTACTGGCTTCAGAAGTATGTGAAAATAATATGAAAAAATGGTTTGATAAAATATATTGAGACTAAAGAAATAAATGAAAAAATAACGCCAAAGATCATGATGCCTCACGAATGTTATCAGTTGGAATGAATATCCCCCGACGGAGGTTTATAACGGAAAATATTTTACACCACGTAGAAATTGTGTGTTTTACCTTGTGAACCTCTACATTGTGTGAAAGGTATGAAAAATTAAAAATAAAAATAAAAATAATAATTTAAATAAATGAATCAACCAAATAAGTAAATAAGTAAATAAATAAATAAATAAGTAAATAAATAAATAAATAAACAAATAAATAAACAAATAAATAAACAAATAAATAAATAAATAAATAAATAAATAAATAAATAAATAAATAAATAAATAAATAAATAAATAAATAAATAAATAAACATTACTAAAAAATAAAAAATAATCAATAAATAAATATATAAATAAATAAATAATAATTTTATTTAGGAAATACATACACATGATTGAAATTGGAACCTATTTTGTTTTGGGGCATATATGAACTCTGGCACTCGCCTGTGTGTGTTTGAGGTTAAAAAATCGCACTGGCACAGACATTTCCTACTGAAACGTTTTTTCCTTTTAATATGCCGCTGAAAAATTGTTTTCATTTACTGAACCCTGATGGGTTTCAAACGTAACAAAAAAGTACATAAAATTGATTTAAACTAAGTGATGAGCTTAGGAACTGGTTAAACTGACTGGCAATAATTGATGTTATTCATTGATGGGCTCTAATTTAGTCCTTACAAGGATGTTACGCAAGCTTTTGTTTTTCTTATAGGCGATGACAGGTCGAAGATTCAAAGGTTCATTTAATTTAGCATTGGTAAAATTGAATTCATCTTTTAACATTTTTGCTATTTCGATATTCATTCTGTTGTACGTTAAAGTGAAAGGAATGATGGACCTCCTTTCGCATTCGCCCTCTGATATGTTCATACCAAATGGCCAGAGGGTTTGAAGCGTATTGATCCAAAAAGCTTCACGTTTTTTTCTAAATTCATCCGTTTCTTCTAATGTGTCTTTAATTGGTGGTTGTTCAATAGGATGGATTTCGAAATCGTCCAAAGAATGGCCAGGAAGGTTAAAATGTTGTGCTACTGGGGCATCAGCATTATGTTTTATATCCTGTTTGTGTCTAGTAGCACGTTCTCGGAAAGGATTTTGACTTTGACCAACATACTGTTTCCGACATCGCTTACAAGTGATAAGGTAAATAATGTTTGGTGAATCACAATGGAGGGGGTTACGGATCTGATAATGATTTTTCGTTTGTTCGGAGGAAAATTCCTCTTTATGATCAGGCATAAAAGTATGCAGTCTACAACGAGGCTTTTTGCAATTAAATACCGCGCCACTACCATTTTGCAACGGTCTGTTGTGTTCAATCTTCAGTGGTTCGAAATCGGTAGTTTCAGCTGGACTTTCGAGCTTTTTCAGGGTTTGGGATTTCAGGCTACGCAAAAGGCGCAGCGAGTACCCTCTCGATCTGAGGGCGCCAAATAGAGTAGAACAAGCCTCATTGAAATTTACCTTATCACTTGAATTGCGGTGGAAACGAATGAGCTGTGATTTGATGATACCTTTAAATGTATGTTGAGGATGAAATGATTTTGTGTGCAACAATTGATGTGAATCAGTTGGTTTAAAATATACTTTATAATCTAAATGACCGGACGCCCGAAATTGCTTGCCTTTATACACGGTCACATCGAGAAAATCAACAGAATTTTCACTGATAGTAGCTTTCAATTTAATATTTGGATCGTGATTGTTCAAAATTTCTAAAAATTCATCAAAATCTTCTTTTGAATGTTCCCAAATAATAAAAATGTCATCTAAATACCTGAGATATACGAGAGGATGCTTTGCACATTTGCTTAAGGCATTTTTCTCCCATTCCGCTACATAAATGCTTGCAAAATTAGGACTGAATCTTTTGCCCATAGGACAACCCATTATTTGTAGAAAATATTCTCCATTGAATTGAAAGTCATTACCTTTTAAGCTCAGCTCTAAAAGATCCAAAATTTGTTCATCCGGGCGTTTCGCATCCGGATATTTTTCAAATGCATTTTTAACTGATTTAACACCTTTATCAATGTCAATGTTCGTATACATACTGTCGATATCCAAAGTAGCCAGAATTGCATTTCTCGATATTTTCAATTTCGAAATTTTTGACAGGAAATCCTGTGTATTTTTTAGATAGCTCGGATGTCTATTTGCTATAGGTTTCAGATGATAATCAATTAATTCCGAGATCGCATAAGATTCCGAATTACAATCTGATACAATTGGCCTCCCGGGTGGAGTTAAGTCATCCGTCCATGAAGAACGGTCCTTGTGGATCTTTGGTAAGATATAAAATTGTCTTGTTTGAGCACTGAGCTTAGCTGTTAAATATTTCAATTGTTTCTTGGTAATGTGACCTTCGTCGAGGAGAAATTTTAAGATCTTATTGAATTTTTCGATATTACTAGGCCAAATAAGTGAATCTATTTTCTTATAATGTTTAGTATTGCTGAGTTGTCTCATGGCTTCCTTTATATAATTATCCCGAGATAGAACAACTACCGACCCACCTTTGTCAGCTGGTTTAATTACTAATTTCTTATTTTTTCGAAGTTTCGTGAGGGCTCTCCGTTCACCAGCTGTTAAATTGTCTTTATCGGAGAGTATGTTCATGTTGAACACCTTTTTGATGATTCGTTTGCTAGCCTCAATAATTTCGGGATCTACTTCACTATCTGGAGGTGACCAACCAGATGATTCTGTGAAAGGAAGTTTCCGACCGCTGGAGTTTCTAAAGCGGTCAGCTAATTTCATTTGCCTAAGAAAATTACAGTTGTATGATGGTAAATTTGTTTGGTTATCAGTTTTTGGCTTTGGTGCTGGTACAAAAGTTAAACCGCGATCTAAAATAGATTTCTCTTGGGTTGTTAGGTCATTGGTGCCAGACAGGTTAACCACATTAGTTCCTAATCCCACATCTGTTAGGCGGCTGTTACCTTTGCCTTTACTTAGTTTAAATTTACTTAGTTTAAATTTAGGTGGTTCAACCAGTGATCGTACATAATATTGGCGGTTCTCGTGGTCCAATGGATTAAATCCTGAGCAACATCAAACTTCGCGTCATCAATTTTTGGTATCACGTTAACGTCCTTCACTGTCCGAATGGTTTCGTTGATGATGCTCAGGGTTCTCCTCTCAGCCTGAGGGAGTTTTTGCGAAAAGTTTAGTTCAGCGAAATAAATTTTTGCTGATCTAAACTTGACCCTGATACAGAACCAAAACTGGTTCGATATGCCAACTGTTCATATCTCCTTTGTTTCAAAATGTTTGGCGACTGCGTTGAATAAGCTCCAAGTTTACTACTGAATCTACTTCAGTTCATGTAATATTCTGTTAAAATTGAATGCTAATCTTGGTAAATTTAATTGATTTGAAATAAATACTGTTTAAACAGAACTAGTTCCATCTCAGGGACAAGATTAGAACCAGTTTTGTTTCTAAAGTGAACCTATATCTTTTGCAGTGCAGGTCCTATTTTACCAGTGAAACGGAACTTGTTTTCCTCAGTAAACAAGCACTGCTTCACTTCCAGGGGTTCCTGCGTGGGCGTTGCATCTGTACATACCAGGGTCGCAATTTGGGAAAAAAAGACACATCAAATTCGCTCAACTTTTCAGAAAACCGTGATTTTTTTATGTTTTGTTCGCAGGATGAGCTCTTTGGAAGGGCCTATATTTTAATGCCTAGCTTCTAAAATTTATTATTGTGACTTATTCCGGGTTACTCAAAAGAATTTCATAATTTAATGAGACTAAAACGTGAACAACAACGTTCCTCTACATGTGCAAAAACATTTTCGGCAAACTGTAAGTTACTTTAGTGGTCATTTCATAGGAGATCAAGTTGTTTGGGTTTGGATTTAATGACGAACAAAATAAGTACAGAATACAGTACAATTCACGAAAGTTAAAATGTTTTTTTGTTTCTGGACAATGCTGTCAAAACATGTGTGGGATTATGTTTAACACTAGAACTTATCATAGAAACATTGTTCCCCAATAACACATAATACAGATATGCAGTGGAAAAAAGACTATGCCAATCCTACTTGGAAAAGTACAGGAGAGTACGAAATTAGTCAGAAAATGAATTTTGTCTGACGTTACTCATACTCGTACGGCCAACACTTGTATTGGTTAACTCTTTTGGCGCGGAATAATCTGAGAAACAGAAGTCTTAGAGCCTAATATTCATCAGGAATTTTACAAACAGTATAGGTTGTCAGATTAAAGCGTTATTATTTTAAAAGATGTTCTAATGATCTCATTGACAGTTTTTCAAATGTTTTCCTGTATATATTTAAATGGCACCATTATACTTTCAAGGGACGATATCGTTGTTCATGGATAGGACAAAAATGGTGCATGAAACATAGGAATACGTATGTTTGTTCAACCCTTTACCCAACGAATCGACCGTAATATGCAACTTCAGCAGTTGAAAAAATATTATTTTTCAAAAAATTTCAACACAACCATATCATGTGACCCCCTCGTTGGAACGAGCTTCTTCCAACGAGGGGTCACATGCTATGGTTTTTTTTAAATGTTTTTAAAAAATTTGAATAAATGATATTTAAAATAATACATTTTGGTATCGTCTGCGTTGGGTAAAGGGTTAAAAGCACTTGGAAATGGACACACATAGCTGGCTAAAATGAGCACTGCAGTACCTTTCCGCGGTCCTCCGTCTGTCGACTTTAGTCGCCGGTCGCGCCAAAATACATATAGAAAATTTGTTACCCTATAAATTCTGAATAAATATGTAGAAAGCAAAATGGGATGCAAACTTTCAGTTTTGAAAAAAATTAGATAACGAAAACTGCTAGTTTTTCTGACCAGACTAGTTGTTATGCAGTCAAAACTGGTATTCGATAAAGCGGGACACCAAAACATACAATAATCCATGTTGAATTTCGAATGCAGTTATGGAAAGAACAATGAGCTGTTTCATTTTTTTTTTTTTGGACAAATGAGAACAGAAATTTGCAAAACTTACTAAAAACCATTTTTTTCGGACAGTACTATTCTTTAAGTGGCCAAAGCATATGTTGGGTCAAGTCCCAGATCATAACTTACAACAGCGGATTTGTTCATTAAGCATCTCTACATATAGCAAAGCAAAGTGTTTGAAATTAACCCTTTCCAAAATGATAGTAAAAAGCAACCACAGTTGGATAGGCTTGGCATTTTCAAACGGTTCTCATATTCTCGCCATCATTGTGATTGAGGTTAAATCTGAGATCAAACAGTAAACAATGACTTTATTTTGCAATCATTGTCGCATCTATCCATACTATAATACATTTTACAACCTTACAGTTAGAGAAACTTACCCTTGAAGTTTGTCAATTTTTTAGAAAAATGCTCAATTCATGTCGTTTTTTGTCCAGTAGGGGTTAATTTTGAAATATTTGTCTGGTGATTTTGGTGTATCATATCATTCTCTAAATGTTTGGAAAATTTGAGATAAATAACTATAAACAATTTTGAGACTTTCAAAAAATGGTGCAAGTTTGATGGTTTTGGTAGAATATTTTGAAAATAAACGTTTTCACAAATTTGCTGATATCTTATTTCATTAGATTTTATGTAAGTATGCTAAATTTGGTTGAAATCGTACAGCTTGTTTTTGATCAAAGTTGAAAAATGGTGAACTTTTGATGGTTTGGCAGAAAATTTTGAAATTGAGCGTTACCTCATTGCACTAGATTTTATAACATTACATAAATTTGGTTGAAATCGCGCAGTTTATTTTTGAGCTGTGAATCAGACAAAATCGAGGGAGGAAAAAAAATAGTGAAGAAAAAGTTCTGAAAAAGATGAATAACAAGGGTCTTTCCCAAACTGGATTTGGGGAAGCCTAAAAATACAATTGTAAAAGTTTTATAGTATTTGTGCCTGTTCATATTCTTCGTTGACTCAGGTAACATACTGAAGCACTTTTTTGTGAGGTTTCTCGCCAGTTGTGTGTGTGTGTGTGTGTGTGTGTGTGTGTGTGTGTGTGTGTGTGTGTGTGTGTGTGTGTGTGTGTGTGTGTGTGTGTGTGCGTGTGTGTGTGTGTGTGTCTTACCAACTTGACGAGGTAACTAGACAAAAGAGTTTGCGTGTTTCGCCTTACCGAGGTACAAAAGACAAAAGAAACCCTTTACCTCGGTTGTTTTCCCAGAACTGTACCGGCAAAACAAAGTTGAAACCGTTAGTCCACACAAAGGACAGACAATGGGGTACCTCGGTATGTAGGGAAAACAAGACTCTGTGTGTGTGTGTGTGTGTGTGTGGGTTTGTCTTACCAACTTGACGAGGTAACTAGACAAAAGAGTTTGCGTGTTTTGCCTTACCGAGGTACAAAAGACAAAAGAAACCCTTTACCTCGGTTGTTTTCCCAGAACTGTACCGGCAAAACGAGGTAGAAACCGTTAGTCCACACAAAGGACAAACAATGGGGTACCTCGGTATGCAGGGTAAACAAGACTCTGTGTGTGTGTGTGTGTGTGTGTGTGTGAGGGTGTGTGTGTGTGCGTTTGTCTTACCAACTTGACGAGGTAACAAGACAAAAGAGTTTGCGTGTTTCGCCTTACCGAGGTACAAAAGACAAAAGAAACCCTTTACCTCGGTTGTTTTCCCAGAACTGTACCGGCAAAACGAGGTAGAAACCGTTAGTCCACACAAAGGACAAACAATGGGGTACCTCGGTATGTAGGGTAGACAAGACTCTGTGTGTGTGTGTGTGTGTGTGTGTGTGTGTGTGTGTGTGTGTGTGTGTGTGTGTGTGTGTGTGTGTGTGTGTGTGTGTGTGTGTGTGAAGATCTGTCTTCCAACAATTCTTCCCATCTTTTACGCTTCGAAGAAAAATTATATTTATAAACAATTATGCAAGAAAAAAATGATTCGTTCGACAATTGCCTGTGGCACACATGCAATACACATGTCCGTTTAGATAAGTATTAACCCTTTGAACACGAGCGGCCGCTTTTCCGGCCGAGAACATGATACGTCATTACACAGGATAGCTGTTCAGTAAAATTGTGGCGTAAACCAATCGAGGCTGCACGTTGAAAATATTGATTGGTCTACTCCAAATAATGAATATGGACTCTTCTAATTGCTGCTATTGAACTGCCATGGACGATACCTCCAGAGCTCAAAGACTAAAGCAAAATATTATATTGGTTGGTAGTGGAGCAACAAATGGAGGTTAAATGAAATTGTTGTGTGGTGATAATGTCGCACTCTATGCTCGAAAGCTCTTTGTTCGATGGAGGTATTCATGGCGAGAGACGAACAGTTCGTATCTTCATCGGCACAAACAACATATTGAAGCACGTGTTCTTAATGCTTCTCGTTAGATGTGTGTGTGTTTGTGCGGGTGTGGGAGGGAGATATGTCTTCATGACATTATGAGAACCTATACATTAGTATTTGCGTCCCCCGCAACGATTTCCGTTGTTTTATCCAGGTCATCACATAGAAAGCAATGAGTTAGGGTTTGTCTTTTCGATTTCCTGGGGACTTGTTTGTCACCGAGATCAAAAGAAAAAAAAGAAGTCTCCATAACGACGGCTAAGCAAAGCCCTGTGTCTGTGTCTATGCGTGTGTGTATATATGTATGTGTGTCGAAGCACACAATCATTTCTTTTCAACCTACTCACAATAGTTTACAATTTGCTGTAACGTAAGTGCAAGCCCTACTTCGGAACTAACTCAAGCTTTCAGAAACTTTTCCAAACAAGCTGGAAAAGTAATAGAGTGCATAAGCACGAAAAAGATCGAAAAAGAGTCGCGCGAGAGCAGCGCTCGAAATTACAGGTACTCTCTCTGCACACCCCTTGCGTTTACCGAGCGGATGCGCAACAACCGTGACGTTAATTCCTTTTATTTCCGCCATTTGTACATGGTCGGAAATTTTTGTGACTCGTGCTATTCTTAACTGTTTTCTTCGTGAACAACTTATTGTATGTGCTATCTTCATTTGATTGTGTCCTTTTTCAAGCTTTCAAAATTGTTATTTAATAACAATTAATGCTATTTTTGATCATTTGTGCTTGTTTCTTCACACTTAGTCTTGTTTTTCCCCCACGTGTGAACACGACCTTTGTTCTGTTTTCCGTCAGCGGGAAGCTTGATTTCATTATTCACATTCATATTATACCAAAGACTATTCCTTGTACCTCTTGCTTGCAAGTGAAACATGTGGACGACTCTCATTCCACATGTGTCACTTGCAACAATTGTACTCAGGCCCATTCATGTTGTATTTGTGGGGGTTGGTCCTCAAAATTCTGGACTTTTGTTAACAAGGTGGTTCTGTCCAGAGCTAGAGCCCCTCATTCTCGGGTTAAGGGTAGCCGTGCCGTATCAGACATTTCTGTTAGTGCACGTGGTGACTCTGTCACACAGGATTCTGATCTGTCTTTTTCTGTGGCGAGTTCCTATACAACTGTTGACGGTGCTAGTTCGGTGATACCTGACGTGGAGACCGTGGTTTCTTTGTCTTCTGATGTCACTCTTGAGGCGTCTGTTTTCGTAGAGAGCTTCTCCGAGGTCAGCTCGGTGACCCTCTCCGATTTGCCTCCTACTCCGTCGACAGTTGCTGAGGAAGTTGTTACTACAGATCCTATTCTGTATGATGGTGGCTCTTCCATCTCCTCTGGGGATGGTATGCAGTCTCGGTAACCGAGGCTGTATCTGCTGGTGTGTCTGTGAGCTCTCAGCCTCCCATGGCTCGCGGTGAAGCTGTACGGGTTTGCTGTCTGCTCCGTCTCATCTGGCTAAGTTTGCTCCTAGTCGGTTGAGCCGTCACCACCTACAGCAGCAATCTGAGGACCTTTATTCTTTGGGCCCTCTCGTTGCTGCTCAGGCTGCTGTGCACCTCGTTAAATTGTTTTTCTCGAGGTTGTGCTTTTCTCAGCCTTGTTCTTTTCAGGTGCCTTCTCTCTATCTTCATTACCGGTTTCGCTATTGTTCTCTGCCCTCCTTGCTTTTCGTTCTGCTACTCTTGTTGGTATTGGTTATATGATTCACCTCCTCCTATTGTTTATTCAGCCAATTGTAAAGAATTGTGAGTAGGTTGAAAAGAAATTAAAATTTTTTAGTAAATTTTGTTTCTTAACATACCTACCACAATTGTTTACCGGAGGGCCACTCTCTTTGGGGATATCTTTGATATCGCTGCCTCCCCGCTAAATCACAAACTTCTCGTTGGCGGAAACACGGAATTGACGTCACGGTTGCTGCGCAAGCGCTCGGTAAACGCAAGAGGTGTGCAGAGAGAGTACCTGTAATTTCGAGCGCTGGTCTCGCTCGACCCTTTTTCGATCTTTTTCGTGCTTTTGCACTCTATTACTTTCCCAGCTTGTTTGGAAAAGTTTCTAAAAGCTTGAGTTAGTTCTGAAGTAGGGCTTGCACTTACGTTACAGCCAATTGTAAACAACTGTGGTAGGTATGTTAAGAAACAAAATTTACTCAAAATTTTAATGTTTTAGAGGAATTTAGAATGTTGGTTTCTGATCCCCTGTCGGGAGTCGAACACACGGCAACCCCATCTGGCAATCAGGAGCCCAACACTTAGACCACTAGACCACTGCACACCGTCAAAGAGAGAGGGAGAAAGGGTGGAGGTGTCTGTGTGTGTATGTGGGTGGTGGTGGGGGCGTAGGATCCCTATGATAGTCAAATTCGGCGAGCTATTCTTCACTTCATCCCTTTCTTTTGAGATTGACAGATTTACAAACGTGATATTGGGCTGAAAATATGCATATAAAGCAGAGGCTCTAGATTGGCTGGTATGTATCAACCAAAGTTATAATGACAATTAATACGAAGCAAAATTTGATACTCAGCAGAACAATTGCTTCTGTCGACTCTTCTTTGAAGTACACATCATGACAGTTATTCAAGACATGAAATATGTATACCATGAGAGTACAGTTGAGGAAGTAAAATTTTGTAAATTAATTTCATTTTAAAATTAAAAAATTAAGCAGCTGAATAAAAAAAAACATCTGAATGATCATGAAAACCATATCACGTGACCCCTCATTGTAAAATCTCGACGCGCTAGTTCCAATGAGGGTTCACATGATTATGGTTTTGTTGGATGTTTCAGCAAAAAAAAAATTAAAATAACTTTTGTTTATATCGTGCCTTTGCTGAAGGGTTAACTCGTAACCTTCTGAGTATTTTCTAGATATTTTTCATCAAATCTAGTCATGGTTGCTATAAAGTATAAAGTTAGATCCAGTCACTGGAGTTGAGGGGGAGAATCGGGAAAGGCGAGGAAAGATTATGCTAAATGTGTAACTTGCTAAATGTGTAACTTGCGTGTAACGAGACCCTGGAACATTTCATTTTAGAATGCCCCAAATATTTGCCAAGTAAAACAAGACTCCTTGGGAAACTAATGAAAAAATGGGATGAAAATATGAAAGATAATAGATGAGGAATGACATGAGTAAAAGAGTCAATGTTATAGTTGGGGAGATCTAGAAGGTGTCAGTGGGGGAAATCATGAAACAGTTTTGACTGAATGCTGGGAGATTAGGATAGAGAGTGGGGGAGGAATACCCCGGGGGTGTACTGAGCTGATGTAGGCCTCCTCTTTAAAGGACCACAACAAATCAGCGGAAGGCTGAAGATTTATTGTTATTGAATACCGATGTAATTACAAAAATATCGGTTTATCGTTATTATATATTTACCCACAATTTAATTTTCAAGATGTCTTGAGTTTTAACTGTAGTCCCTAATGAATAATATTATCCATTTACCCAACGAATCGGTCGCATTCGCCCGCGTAATATACAAATTCAATCGTTGAAAACATATTTTTCAAAAAAAATTCAACAAAACCATATCGTGTGACCCCTCGATGGAACGAGCTCGTTCCAATGAAGTGTCACATGATATTGTTTTTTGAAATGTTTGGAAAACCTCGATAAACTAGTATTTAAAATAATTTTTTTTGATATCGTCTGCGTTGGGTAAAGGGTTATTCGAACTGCATCATCAAGAAGGCTTTCTAATTCGTTCCACTGTGATGGCTCAAGACCCGATTGTGGTACGTATGTTCAGATATCTTAACAGTCTTTCGTTATACCTGTATACCGCGGTATTTTTTTTAATACCGATACCCGTATTCAGTTTAGAATATTGTGCAGCCCTATCATCAATCTCCACACAACTGGATTGCTGGAACGCTCACTGGTCACAAAAAGAAACGTGTCAAAACCGCCGCCAATTTGGTTGGGTACGGCGGAAGTTGCTATAAATAAACAACGAGCCACAAATACACAATTATAATAAAAAAATAAAAAATAAAAATCTAAAAAATAAATAAATATTTTCTCAGAGGGGCTTACAACATCTCAATGTTCCGCTATCACCAACTGCGTTTTAAAGAAATAGACAGAACGCGATGTGTGTTTGAATCGGTGAGTGTTTTACATAACGAGTTGGAATGGCGTAGTCACATTTTGAGAGAGCCGAAGGCTCGAGCGAAATATGATTACGCCATTCCATCGAGTTATGCAAAACAACCACCGGGGGCACGGTGGCGTTGCGGTAACCGGTTCTTGTCCGATCACCGAAGTTAAGCAACGTCGAGCCCGGTTAGTCCTTGGATGGGTGCCCGTCTGAGCGATCGATTTGGACTCCCGCGTTGTGTCCTTGGGCAAGGCACTTACCCCGATTGTCCACATGGGAGCACGATGACGCCGTGTGCTAGGGCGTACTGCACGTCGATGGTGCGCATGTCTTCAACCAAACTAACCCTGCCTGTGCACAGGGCGGAGTTCCGATGTTGGGAAGCTGGCAGCTGCTAGTCGTTGCTCGGTGGTTCTCTCCGGGTACTCCGGCTTCCTCCACCCGTAAAACTGCCACGGCCATGATTAGCCATTGTGCTTAAGTACGTGACCTTAAACACCAATAAAAATAAATAAAACACCCACCGATTGAAACACACATCGCGTTCTATGTTTATTACACAACCCATGCCTAAAAATTCATTTAAATAAACAAATTTTAATTCCGATGTTTAAAAACAAAGATGAAGAGTCCAATTGTTTTGACTGAAGCTGTACTGATCAAATGGATCGATAAAAAATAAAAACAACCTTTTCGGAACCAGGGTTTATTGAAATTCGTTTCGCTGTTTCTCTTCGGCTGGTGCCCATTCACGTCTAACCATTTGATGGTTATTACTGTTAGTAAAAATATAAGTACAAATTTGTGCAGATTTGCAAAACAGCTGGGAGAAACATTTTTAAAAGAAGTCCGAAGCATGTCAAGATGTACGAAGATTTCCCGAAATAAAGTTGACCAATTTAAATATAACGGGATCCACAAAAGGAGACGGCAACGGGACTGGTTTAATGTTCTGGTTGGAAATCATTAGGTTTTTGTAAAATATTATCTCATTTTTGGTTAACTAATTTTTTGTGAACCGACTCTATTTTGCTTTGGGCGTTTTTATTTTCACACTATACGACAGACGGTCGATAATTGTATAACGAAATTTGGAAACATTTCGAAGCGTAACTAATGACTCGATGGGAAAGGAACTAGTATGAACGGTGCTGGGAAAAAGTTCCGGCTTGTACATCACCCATTGAATAGATAATCATTTAAGTTATAGTGGCCATTCCGTTAAATATAAGGGTTAACAGTTGAATGAATGTGTAATAATAAACTTTATCATGTGACTTATCCGTTTTATCTGATTATTACCGTTTCATATTTTCAATAAATTTTAATTAGTGTATCATAACACCTTCAGTTGATTTAATTGGTCAATCTAAACAAATACTTTCTGATTGGTTATCACAGAAAAGATGTGTGTCAAATTAATGCGCGTGTAAATAGAACTATTTCAAACATAAAAAAGCCACAATACCTGATTTCATTTGTTCTAAACATTCCCTAAATCCCAATGATAAGAAATGTATAAATACTTGAAAAGTAGTATTTATACACCGAATTGTGGAACTATATAATGTCGCGGTTATGGCGTATGACTGCGTGCAGCTGTGACGCGTTGCAGTCAAATGTAAGACTTTCAAGGTGAAATTCTACCCTTTAACCCTTCTTTTCTATCTGAAGGGCGTGTTTTTGGTTACTGTGGTGTCAAATGATAAACAGAATATGAAATTCGCGTTTTGGTCATACTCGATTCATGAAACGAGTCTAAGAATTCTCCGTTTTGGAGAGAGAGAGAGAGGGAGGAGAGAGTGAGAGAGAGAAATATACATTTAGTATTTATTTATTGGTGTTTAAGGTCACATATTTATGCACAATGGCTAATCATGACCACGACAGTTTTACGGGTGGAGGTAGGCAGAGTACCCGGAGAGAACCACCGAGCAACGGCGAGCAACTGTCATCTCCCCAACATACTAACTCCACGCAAGCGCAGGGTTAGCATTGGTTGAAGACAAGTGCACCATCGACGTGCAGTACATCTTAGTACACAACGCCACCGTGCCCCCACGCGGGCAATGGGGATGAAGTGTCTTGCCCAAGGATACAACGCGGTTGCCGCAGGTGGGATTCGAACCGAGGACCTCTCGGCTTGCAGCCTGCACCTCTACCTACTGAGCTACCGCGATCCCGAGAGAGAGAGAGAGAGAGAGAGAGAGAGAGAGAGAGAGATTATGATTCGATAAAATTCAAGAGGGGTCACATGATATGGTTTTGTTGAAAATTTTCGAAAAATAAATATTTTTCAGCTGCTGAATTTGCATATTACGCGGGCGGATGTGGGCGATTCGTTGGGTAAAGGATTAATGCATGTACACATGTATCTGTTGAGGATGTGCACATTTTTCGCGCAATATTATTATTATTATTATTATTATTATTATTATTATTATTATTATTATTATTATAACAACATTTGTATAACGCCATTTTTTACATTGAAGTATTCAAAGGCGCTTGATATAACAAAACAGATTATCATACAATTAGACATATCACAGGTTGAAAGCCTGTTTAAATAAATGAGTTTTTAGTGCTTTTCGAAACTGATATACATCTGTGTCCTTGATTACATCTACGGAAAGAGAATTCCACCGTCTTGGGCCTGCTTCCGAGAATGCCCAGTCTGCGAAAGTCTTACAATTTGTTTTTGACACAAAGAGTTCACGTGAATTGTTCGATCTCAAACTCCTAGAGTGACTGGTTTTAAAAATAATGTTTTTAAGAAAGCCCGGGACGTTGCCGTAGATGCATTTGTGTACAAATGTCAAGATTTTAAATCGAATCCTTTCCGCAATTGGCAACCAGTGGAAAGACTTTTGAATATTTACAACCAATTCTAGTTAATACTGACAAAAAGAAGTGCCAAGGTTACAAAGTTGATACAGTGCAACTAGCGTATGTGGTAGATAAACACCATAACGTTTCGTGACGCGAAAACCGTCACGCTGTGACTACACTCAAAAATAACAGCTTTAACGTCATCAAATGAAGTGGATTTGGGGGAAGTCATCGCGATGATTGACTTGACAACATCGGAGGTGGGGGAGACTTTTTTTCTGACATCCCAGCAGGTCAGTTGTATGGGGAACTGTACCGTTAATGATCAGCTCCAGAAATTTGGCTCATCAACCTACGCGGGAGCATCATGTTGTTTCCAAACCATCAACACAAACGGCAAGGTAAATGAAACGAAGAAAGCTAAAAATGAGTAAAATAACAAAACGTCCAGCTTTTCATAAACAATAGACCAGGTCAGTTCCGTGAGATTCTGCTTTGGTGTTTCCACTGCTCTGCGTACATATTCGTTTGTGTCAGATGTTGGTGTGGTGTCATGGTGTCTAATTTGCTGGTCCCGATTTTTCTTCAAGCATGTAGATATCTTCTGACAGCTCCAGCTCATCATCATGCATCTCACCCAGCCAGGTACGTCCGACCCCCAAATTCTGATGCGAAAGGTGAAAATTACCAGTGCCACAATTAAGCTACTTTGTACTAACATTACGGTGATGTATAGAGACAAATAACAGATCGTTTCGCCAGATGTCGGTACATAGTTTGATATTAAGGCAAGAAAAACAACGTACGATAACAAAACGGTAACTGCATATGAGATCTTCTCTCCAAACTCGTTTGAAATCCTAAATGCAAGGATATTCAAGACTGAAAGAAGAACTATTGGGACGATTACATTGAAAATGAAGAACTTCGGCCTTCTCCTCAACGGTACCACCCATTGAAGTTGTGTATTGTCCGGTAAAAATACATAACCATTCAATTCAATTAGTGAAATTTTCCATTTATTGTTTTGAACGGTGTCCTTTCTCAACTTGATGTTATCGTCTGCTGTCACGTTGACTTCTGTTCTACTCGTGCATACTCTAAAAACTAGAGGACATCTTTGTTCATCAAATGGAAAGTACTTGATATCGACGTTACATATCGTTTTTAAAACATGATTGATTCTCCAGTAAACAGTTCCCCCGCTGTGCACTCTGTTTCCAAATTCAAGCTTTCCTCAAAAATGTATTGCACCTTGAGTTTTGGTTTCCATACCGCCTCACTGGATATATAAATTCGTCGGTATCATTGAATCGACTATAATTCCATGGAAGTAATTTATCTTTCTATGTTAAATCTACGGTTACAGCTGTCCATAATACTTGTGCAATCTCATCGAATTTGGGTATATTATTAATGAAAAGTTCAAAGTTCAACTGGATCGCTTCGTTGGCATTTTTCACTGGTTTTAATTGACGTGTATAGTTAGAAAATAATTCTTTGTAGAGAAAACGCAGCTCACCTTGATCGGATCCTCCAGATAACATGAAGAAATAAAATATTGCGAAACAGCGTATGGTTGTGAAATAGTATACACTGACTCGTAAGTAAAACATCATTGCGTCTGATGCTCTGCACAATTCTTCCCATCCACAACGCTCTGGAGAAAAGTTGTGTTTATAAACCATTATTGCATGAAAAAGTTGATTCGTTCGACTATTCCCTGCGGTGTAAATGCATTACACATTTCCTTTCTAACAAGTTTAAAGTAAAGGCGTACATTGATTTGTAGGGATGCCATTAAAAAAAAAGTAGAGATTAGGCCACACAAATTAGATCTTTAGATCTTTTGTTTCTCAGGCCATTATCTTGTAAAATTGCATGTGCGCGGACGGCCTTTTATTTTATTTTTTATTTTTGTAATTATTTCTTTACCATCCAAAGTTCAAGTTCTTGGTTTGTTTTATGTTTTAGGCCTCATAATCTACAGAATAGCATGGGTGGTGGTGTGTTTGGTCCCATGAGTGCAAGAAAGCTTTGCAATGCTACGGCATTGCAAAGCCTTCTTGCGCTCAAGGGACAAATTTATCAATTTTACTAGCCTGGGTAAAATATCAGCCATAAACCATTTAATTTTTATTTTTCAAAGTTTGTATTGGTGGTAAAAGGAGAGCATGCTACAGCCAAAAGGACCAAGCGGAAAGGCCTAAGAAACAGATGTTTAACATTGTAGGCCTTAATTGTGATAGATGTATGGTGTTAATGATGCACTATGTGTTCTGGGGCGCCGCGATCCGTCGTTGATTACTAAAATTAAATAAAAGTGAAGTCGACTGTTTTAATAGCTCTGTATGGAATTATGTACTTTCCTTTGTTGAGGACAGTATTCACTATCTCAAACAGAACATCGTTTCGATTGTTTTGTTTTCCGCGTAGTTTGACTGGAGTGCGGGAAGCCTATGTTTGGGCTTTAATGTATGATAATACGCAAGGCGCAAGGAGAAACCCACAAAGCATGCAGCATATGAGACTGTATAAAATATTTCTTTCCCCAACCATTCCCCAGAAAACATGTTTATGTAATCGCATTTTTGCAGTTGTGTAATTTCATCGTTGTAGCGGGAGAGCGGTGGCTCCGTAGGCAGAGGTGCAGGATGCAAGCCGAGAGGTCCTCGGTTCGAATCCCACCTGCGGCAACCGCTTTGTGTCTTTGGGCAAGACACTTCATCTCCATTGCCCGCGTGGGGGCACGGTGGCGTTGTGTACTAAGGCGTACTGCACGTCGATGATGCACTTGTCTTCAACCAATGCTAACCCTGCTTGTGTGGAGTTCGTATGTTGGGGAGATGACAGTTGCTCGCCGTTGCTCGGTGGTTCTTTCCGGGTACTCCGGCTTCCTCCAACCTTAAAACTGTCGCGGTCATGATTAGCCATTGTGCATAAATATGTGACCTTACACACCAATAAAAGAAAAAATCGTTGTAGCGCTTGAGTCACAGAGAGCAACGTAACATTAAGTAATTAACGTGGAATAAAATCCTTTGGTAACCCGTATTCACATTTGCTATAATAGGAAAATATGGTCTTTTCCAGAACTTTACTGATTGGGCTGAATATCTCTCCGCCCCACAAGTCGTTTGATAAAATATTCTAGATCCAGACGCGCATTGCGTTTTAGCTATATATTCCACATCCATTTATTCCTTCAGAAAACATTTTATACAATGGAATTCCTACAGGTGTATAATTGTATCCATACACAATGCGCGTTGCATACGCTCGTTCCAATGAGTGGCCACATGATATGGTTTTGTTGAAATTGTTTGAAAAATTTCAAAAAATGATATTTAAAACAATACAATATTGATAGCGTCTACATTGGGTAAAGGGTTAGCCTTCAGTGGAGTAAGAGAAATTATGTGCAGTTTGGGTTTCATGCCAGAAAAAATAGAATGAGTAGGTTGGCTTTTTTTTTGTTATGAGTTTTTATTTGATAATTGCTCTTACGATGTAGAAAATCTAAATTTTTTAACGGTTTTAATAAGTTATATAGTACACTGCAAAAAATATAGGTTCTCTTTAAAACCCAAACGGGTTCTTATCTTGTCCCTAAGGTGGAACCAGTTCTGTTTAAACAGTATTTATTTCAAATCAAATAAATTTATAAAGATTAACATTAAATATTAACAGAATTAAAAAGAAATTGAGGGGGGTTCAGCCGTAAGTTTAGAGCTTATACGAGGTGGTCTCAAATCATTATTAAGCAAAGGAGATATGAACAGTTGGCATATCGAATCAGTTTTGGTTCTCTTCAGAACCAAAACTGGTTCGATATGCCGACTGTTCATATCTCCTTTGTTTCAAACGGTTTGGCGACTGCGTTGAATAAGCTCCAAGTTTACTGTTGAATCTACTTCAGTTCATGTAATATTCTGTTAAAATTGAATGCTAATCTTGGTAAATTTATTTGATTTGAAATAAATACTGTTTAAACAGAACTGGTTCCATCTCAGGGACAAGACTAGAACCAGTGTTGGTTCAAAAGAGAACCTATATTTTTTGCAGTGTATATCAGGTTAACCCTTTACCCAACGTAACGGCCAAAACCGGCCAGCGCTATTCTCAAAAATCGCCAATTAATTTTCAAAATATTTTCATTTTTTGTCTCAAAAACATAGGTTATGACCACTTGTTGGAACGAGCTCGTCGAGCTCGTTCCAACGAGGGGTCATAACCTATGTTTTTTGAGACAAAAAATGAAAAAATTTAGTTATTCAAGATTTTTTTTTGCAAGTGTCGTCTGCTTTTCATGTTAGGTAATGGGTTAATAAAGCCAACTTGGATACAAGCAGATATTGTAATGGGTTCTATTCCATATCAGATATTTCAATAGGTGTTAACTTTGAAGTACTCTGCCCGTATGCCGCAAAAAATATGTTCAAGACCCCAAGAAAAAATAGAGTCGGTCGGAGAAATCCTAACCACTAAAATTGTTTTTCTTGGCCCTACCCCAAACCTGCGTTTTTCCGAGCCAAAATGGCGCATATTCTCAATCAGAAAAAATGGTGAGAAAACCAAAATTTCAAACATGAAGTGTGGTAAATGTTCGTTATCATGTTCTGTGATTTGTATCAGATTCTCGATCGTGTTTACAATCGGATTGCAACGAGATCGTCCGGGCGAGTTGCGATCCGATTGTTAACACGACTGAGAATCCCGTTACATAAAGCCCTTTCCCCCACTTTTTCAGTTGAAATTGGGTCATAATTTTGAATTGAGGAATTATAGTTTAATGCGTAATAACAATACATATATGTGACAGTGCGTTGTTTACTGGAAATTGAATCTGTCTGATGCAGAATCGGAACGGTTGGAGGGGGGGGGGGGGAGGGTCTGATACAAACGTCTTTCCGTGTTTTTGGGTGCAAAATATTTGCTTGTTAGATAATACCTAATATTACTAAACACTATGTTTCATGGAATTCTGGCCTCCCTTGAAACTTTCACCCAGACAACCCTGAAATAGTGTCATAGACTGGTTTTGAAGTGAAATTCAAAAGAACAAAATTCCAAGATGCTTTTCTAAAATTGTTATGAAAACCCAGGTGCTAATTGTTTTGGTGATAAATCTATCATAAATGTGTTGGCATTTCAGTTACTACAATCAAGTTTATGCCCCCTTTCATGGCTTCATTTTCAAAATGTTTCTCGGTAAAGAATTTCCAACTATGGGGAGGGACCGGAGGGGGTTTCCGGTCTCTCCCCCTAGTTGGAAATTCACTACCCTAAACTCCCAATTGGAAACCTCTAGCCACATCCCTGTCTAGAAACAACTGACAAGGTTCTTGGGATGTAACTTGAAAAAATTGCCTCTTGAGGAACCTGCTTTTATTCCAGTAAAAAGTGACGAAAGTCAAAATTAGACCTTTAATGATAAAAGAAGAATTAAATGTTTATTTGAATGAGAGCTGAGACTAGGAAATATTTTATTTGAATTGGGAAAAAACATCCCTAAATACCACTGGGAAAGGGTACCATATTTGGCCCCTGTAGACCCCAAAAGAACCCCTGCATAGGGTGCCCAAATGTTAACACAGCGACCTGGTTTGAACAGTGTTAGATCTGACCTTCCAAAGTAGCTGTATACCAAATATCAAAAGATTCTTACTTGTGGATCTGACGAATGAGATTTTTAAAAATTATTCCTCATATTATACTAAGTTAAAAATCAGGTCCCTAACGACCAGCCAAAAATTAACTACGGAACTTGATTTGAACAAACATGAATCTGCACCCCCTCACCCCCATCCCTCCCCTCCTCCCCGTAACGATGTTGTATAGAAAACATTAAAAAATTCAAATTGGTGATTCCGGAGAAGAAGATTCTTCATGAAGAGTACTTCTCATAGTGCATCAAATTAAAATTTGGACTTAATTTTAACAAACTGGTACCTCACACCCCTATGAATACTGTATTCCAAATATCAAAAGGTTCTGATCAGTGGTTCTGGAGAAGATTTTTGCAAATATGCTGAGTCAACAGTTTTTCGATTTCCTCTACAATGCACCATGACACAGCAGATGACAAACAATTTTTTATCATTCTTTTTTACTTTTCCTAAGGGAGCTTCATACAAATAACAGATCTCATTTCCTGCAGTTTGAGAAATATGGGCGTTTGAAAATGTTTCTATTTTTAGGTCCTGGAGTTGACATGGGAATGCGGGGATTTTTTGTATAAATCAAGTACTCATGACTCAATAATATCACACACCAAATTTCATTCAAATCGACTCATACTTTCATAAAACGGAACTTTTTGGGTGGGGCTAAAAACAATCCCCACCCCCCACTTCCCCATATATTGCTCTTTAAACTTCGCTTGAACAGACTTAATTCTACACCTCGGAAGGAAGCCCTGTTCCAAATATCAACTAATACTGCCCATTGGTTCACGAGAAAAAGATTGTTTTAAAATTTGGGGAGCATTCCCTACCCGTCTCTGTGGGGCATGTTGATTTGAGCAAAAACAAAAAACAATGTCAGAACAAACAATCACTTCAAATTTAACTGAAATCGGTCCAGCCGTTTTTGAGGAGAAGTCTTGAAAACCAGGATCGCAGACGACGGGTGGCGAGTGACCACAACAGCTTTCAGTCAGGTGAGCTTATAACTAATACCCGAATTTAACATACAGCCTCACGGGGTCTGATGTACTCACACGACAAAGCTGTTTAGAGAAGGATTTAAATAACATCAGTGGCCAGTAAACCCTACAGTGGAATGAAGTCCTGTGACCATTCATAACCATATCAACGTGTTAATACGGCAAGCCTCGTGTCTGGCCCAAATATCTTGCCCTCGGGTGAGATTTCCCCATCCCACACCCGTACCCATCAGGGATTATAATTACCCCAAGGACTGTGCATACTATATATCTGATTTAGGGGTTCGTGAGATTTTTAAGGAAAATTTCTCATATTGAACTAAGTCAAAATTCGGGTTTTCAAGAGGGATCCCAAATACTAATCGAGAGAGTTCATTGTACAAACTTTAATCTGACCCCCGTAAGGATGCTTTATCCCAAGCATCAAACGATTCTGACTGGTGGGTCTGAAGATTTTTAAAGATTAACCAATGGGCTTGATTTGTAGAAACTTGAGTCCAACCCCTTTTAAAGAATTTGGATTCCATATATCAAAAGATTATGAGTAGTGGTTCGGCGGAAAAAGAGTTTTAAAAGGTTATTCCTCTTATTGGACAAAGTTGAAATTTAGGCTCCAATAGGTTTCCCACATATTAACCCAGGGACTTGATTTCTAGAAACCTGAATCAGATTCCACTAAAAGATTGTTTCTGGAGGTTCGTAAGAAAAAGATTTTTAAAGAATATTTCTCTATTTGCACGAAGTTAAAATTCGGACTCCCATAGAGAGCCCAATTATTAACCGATGAGCTTGATTTGAACAAGCTTGAATCTGACCCCTGTAAGGATCCTGTATACCATATATCAAAAGATTGTGACTTCTTATTCTTGAGAAATAGAGGTTTAAAGATTGTTTCTAATATTGGATTAAGTTAAAATTCGGGGTCCAGTCGGAATCTCAAATATTAACACGTTGATATGGTTAGAGCAAATCTAGATCTAACTTCTCTAAGCCTAAGGATGTTGCATACCAACCAGCAACAGATTCTGACTGGTGGATCTTAAGAAGGGGTTTTTTAAAGATAATTCCGTATATTGCGCAGAGAGCCCAATTATTAACCATTGTGCTTCATTTGGAGACATTTGACTATTATCCTGGTAAGGGTTCTGTATACCATATATCAAAAGATTCTGATCAGTGGTTCTGAAGAAGATTTTTTAATTTTTATAAAAATGCAGACTGAGCAATTTTTTGATTCCCTCTACCGAAAACTTGGAGACAACCGTCGGCAAATGTTTCACCATTCCATTCTACTGCTTCTAAGAAGGACTCACCACAAACAACAGATCTCTCTTCAGTGCAGTTTGAAAAATCAGGCATTTGAAAATATTTCTATTTTTAGCTCCTGCGTTTTCCCACAGGAATGCGGGAATTTTTGTGTGGTATGAATCAAGTACTTATGCACATACAAAATTCGGTTCAGACCAGCATATCAGGTCAGGAAATAGTAATTTCAGACGTTAACAAAAATCTTG
Organism: Pictodentalium vernedei; assembly: GCA_031216915.1. Taxonomy (NCBI): domain Eukaryota; kingdom Metazoa; phylum Mollusca; class Scaphopoda; order Dentaliida; family Dentaliidae; genus Pictodentalium; species Pictodentalium vernedei. The sequence continues at coordinate 95,980,037 of CM062296.1, forward strand.
CCCTTTATTACGCATGCAGATATTGTTCCACGGACTTTGTTTAAACAAACATGATTCAACATCTCAAAACGAAGCTCAGTACCAAATATCATATCAAGTTATTTTACCCTTTGTTGATGAGAAGATTGTTTTTAAATTTGTGAGTATTTTGCCCATCCCGTCTCTATGGGGCTGGGCAAGTTGATTTGAACAAAAACTAAATGCGACGTCAGAATAAACAACCATCTCAAATTTAAATGAAATCGGTCCAGTGGTTTTGCAGAAACCACGAGGACCATGTTGAAGGACAACAAATGGACGACAGATGGCGGGTGATTACATTAGGCCATCATCATAACTTTCGGTCAGGTGAGCTAAACGGGGCATAACATCAGGTAGCACTTAAAATAAAACTAAGCAGAACGAACCCAAATTTGAACTTGCCCAGCCGGTACTCAAAATATCGCTACATGCCAACATATCAACTGTCATAATGACAATTGTTTTCAATTACTTACTTTTAGATATTTTTTTTTATTCACCAGTCTTCTAAGCAAATACAGAACAGACAAATGTGTATAAATCTACAATATCCAATTTACAATAATAAGGCACATACACAATAAGAGATAATATTAATTTTTAAAGTGTATACTGGCAGGAAAAGGCATAACCAGATTGGCTGTCTTCCTGCCTTTCCCAATACATGTAGGAAAAAAAGCATAGAAGAGTAAGAGAGAACAAAGAAGAAAAAGGCGAGGAGAAACAAGGCATGTACAACATTGTGCTTTCTCAGTATTGTTTAAATTAATTTTTCACCGTGTCTAATGTACCAACGTCTATTATAACATCTGGGTGTGTGCACGTGATGGTCGGACTTCAAGGACGACCAGGCGCCGCTGAAGTGGCCCCATTCAAACACAAACACAAAGGCTGATATAAGCGTGTATATGTTTGACAGGGGACCAAGTCAAGAGGCTGCCTTGGACGAGCTCCAGACCAAGTTAGGTTGAGGACGATAATGCCCAAAGGACAGTCTAACAATAAACGTCCACTGTATATTACATTTCTTACTTCGCCCATTTCACTCTGGATAATTTCCTTCTTCTGGTGAAACCCCCAAGTTGTGCTCTATTGGCAGAGCTCGACTACCAAACCATACGGCTTTGATGGTAATACCTCGTATCATGCTACTATGTTATTCGGCCACAGACATTGCAGCAGGGGGTATCTACGGTTGAAGTTTGAAGTCCTGACAAAGTTAACACCGAAACTGTTCGTCAGTTAATGCGCCCCTTACTACAGAAGAATGAAATTTTCCGGAATACACAAGAGTGTTTGTGCTGTGCAATGCAAAATATAAAGCGCTATTAGCGAGGTCGTTAATGAAATTATGAACTGAACCGATCAAAAAGAAAGACAATAATGAGACCACAACATGTGGAGGGTGGTTTACTACTAAATCGCTGTGGGGTAGAATTTTCACTTAGTAATTATTTACAATTCCTGAGAACAAAACACAAGAAGCACTTGTAAACTTTCATGACAGGGTCCACCGGGTTGCACCCGGTGGTCAATGTGATGAAAGTTTGCTGTCTGTTTCTTGTGCTGTTATGAACAATTATAAATACTTTTCGAGTGGAGAATATATGGCGCTGCGATTAAGTAGTAACTCACTCTCTTCATTCTGTATGTGCAGGTGTTTCTTGTGCTGTTATGAACAATTATAAAAACTTTTATAAATAATAAATTTATGGCGCAGCGATTAAGTAGAAATCCACTCTCTTCATTCTGTATAGATAGAGTCGAATTTTAATATCTATTTACGTCATCACGTGAACATGTAACCCAGTAGAGGTTAGGGATGATGTTAATGATCCCTATTTACTAGTACATAATTTTACAGAGTTGGGTGCGCCGTTTCTCTACAGGAATTGAGTTACGCCAATGGTGCAGTTTGATAGGAACAAAACTGCACTTACTCAACGCGCTGCAAACTAGTGCACAATACAGTCACAGGAGTTTTAGTTTCAACTGTATACCCGTTGAGCAAATTAAATAGTAACTTAATCGAATGATAGCTTAAAATTAGAAACTTGGTGAGCTCAATTCAAATTGAAGTTGTCCAGAAAAGATGAAATTGTTAACACTGCTGTGAATAACCTAAACAAACGATCTGCGTCTCCTAACGTTTGATCCGCATTCGGGGACCACACTGTACGCACATACTTTTTCCATGGTTTAAGGAAATGACTTGTCTGTGCAAAATATTGGAAAATAATATAGACTCATTTGTTAATCTGATGATCAATCTAATTTATCAACAGGACTGGAATTTCCAGTTGATGTACAGTTAAAATTAGAAGTCCTGTCATGAAATGCGCACAAATAGCTCGTCGATCTGCTCGTTAATCTACGCGTTATGGCCATAGTAAAATTCAAATTCTGTACATATGGCCTGTGCACAAGCAATGTTTCAGCCAATGGACCTCCGGGTAACCCGGAGGTCCATTGGCAGAAACATTGCATGTGTTTGCTATGAGTAACCAGGAGAACCTGGCGTGCTTTGGATGTCATTCAATATGGCAAATGCGCGAAAGTCCTACGCGCAATTAAGCCTAGATAAGCGCACAATTTGTGACAGGACTTTTAGTTTTAACTGTAATCAGATGCAACCAAAAGCAACCAGTCCAGAATTTACAAAGAAATGAATGAGATGTTATGTAATTAAAGGGACATGTACCATTGTAGCCCGAAGCCTCTCCAGCTCAGCCAACTGATTCGGATGTTTGTCGGCCAATGCCAAAGGAATTAAATATTTCTTTTACCTTGGACGATTCATTCCAGCATCCTGGGACGGACTTTGTCACATTATACTGACGCGCTACTTTCTTCAATCCACTATTGAGCAAGTCAGTGGGATACAATGACGTTTACTGTTTCCGATAATATCCCTAAACCCACTATTCATCCAGAAGAAATATTTTATTTGGATTTTTTAAAAGACGTGGTATCAGGTTTGTTTACACTTGACGCACAGCGCATTCATTGTATTCCTTAGCGCAGTGAGCGCGGTGTCTCAGTTGTAGACTGTTGAAGTTCTATGCTAGAGATACCGAGTTCGGTCCCGAGTTCTACGCTAGAGGACCCGCGTTGTGTCCTTGAGCAAGGCACTTTATCCCGATTGCCTACATGGGGGCACGATGACGCCGCGTACTAAGGCGTACTGCACGTCGATGTTTCACATGGCCTCAACCACTGTAACCCTGCTTGAGCGGAGCTCGAACAGAGTTAGAATGCAGAGGAGCTGGCAGTTGCTCGTCGATGCTCGGTGGTTCTCTCCGGGTACTCCCGCTTCCTCCACCTGTAAAACAGTCACGGTCACGATTAGCCATTGTGCATAAGTATGTGACCTTATAAACCAGTAAATAAATAATATTCCTTAGCGTACCAGTTAGATGCGTAAAATATAAAATTTAATTCTATTTGCCTAATTAACTTTATGCAATTATGGCTATCTATAGTTAATTCCCCTTTTAAAAATGTTAGATACAATAACTGGTGTAGAACAAAAATAATATTCACAGGTTGTTGAAAACAAGTGATGTGTGTTCGCCGATTCCAAGGTAAAAAGATTCCTTATTCCTCTGACCGAAATGACAATTATCAGCTAAAGTCATTTTGTTCCGAGCATGGGCACCCTCATCCAATATTATTTTAGAATAATTTTCGGATAGAGATATGCCAATAACCGAGTTACTTCCATACTGAATTTCAGCATCTTCTTATGGTATTAATAACTCAATTTATTGCAAAGTTAGATGTTGCAGGAGTGGATAAATTGTCAGGAAGTTATGGCCTGATCGGGACCAAAGTCTACACAGTATAAAATTTATTCATGATAAAACAGAATGCTGAAAATTTACAAGCTGGGATTGAAACTGCTCCAGTTATAATAAAAACAAGGATTATGCATCGTCGAAACGGGATCGAGTTTTTTCCACCTGCAAGGCTTGTCATTATAACAAAATCAAATCCATTGATATTTATTTGTTCAAGTTATCGCACTAACGAGCTGGAAACAGGCAAACATTAACTAACTGAGAGCCATAAATCTACGTAATATGGCTGTACCAAACCAGTTTTCGAACTCATCAAGACATTGTTAGGAAAGTCTCACAAACCAAATATTGACTAAATCCACTGCTATTTGTTAAAGTTGTCGCGCAAAAGAGCTGAAAACAGGAAAGAAATAACGGAAAAAATAACGCATTAAGGGCCATAACTCTGCTCAACATGGCCGAACCGTATCCGTTTTCGAACACCTTCAAGACATTTTCAGGAAAGTCTCATATACAAAATATTGACAAAATCCATTGAAAAGAGCTGACAACAAGAAACATTAAACGCATTAAGGACCACAACTCTGTTCAGCGTGGCCAAACCGTAACAACTTTCGATCTCAAGATATAAAGAAAGTATAACATACGAAATATTGACCAAATCCTCTGATATTTTGTTCAAGTTATTGTGCTAACGAGCTGATACGCCTGCCCGCCCGAATAGACCGCCCGCCCCCTCGCTCGCCCGACCACCAACTTCATCAGACTATAGGTCTAGTTTTGTTTTTAAAACTCAAACATAAAAACAAAATGAGATTTGGCAAAGAAGAGTTAAAATTTCAGAAATTATAGAACCATCTGCTAGAACATCGCTAGGATACAAGATCTACTCGAGATAAACTCGTATACAAAAAAAATCATCATCCTCTGGTGATAATCGGTAACGTTATCCTGGCAGAAGCAAAGTGTCTAAAGATGGACAAACGGACGTGCGAACAACAGATAACCGTTCCAGGTGTCAACATTATGCGTACCATACTTTGGTACTATGACTTTCTACGCTGTTGAGACGTACCGTTTTTTTACATCAATTTCAGGTGTTCAGGTTTGCAAAAAACATCACCCCACCCAATGGCAATGTCATTCGGGGTAGGATATCTTCCCGCATCAACCCTCCACATCCCAAATCACCATACAGTTACCACTTGAAGTCCTGTCACAATTAGCGCAGTAAATGCTCGTTAGTTAATGCGCGCTTTGTTGCAGAAGAATGGAGTAGTCTGAAATACACAACAGAGTTTGCGCTGCAGGCCTGGCATTCTGAAAAATGCAGGAGGGCAAACAATCGCTCTCCTCAATCAGCTTAGGAGAGCAATTAGCTTTACACAGCATTTTAAGTATCCAGTTGAACGAACTCATTGAAACTGAAACCAACAGACTACATCAGTGATTTTATTAACTTTACAAAGGTAAAGCGAAATCTCTTCGACATCTAGATGTCTCACTCAACAACCGAACACACACTTGGCAAGACATGTGTGTATACCCAGACCTGTTGTCCAAGAAAGTCATACCCCTACCACTACCACCTTCAACCCCCCAAGGGGGGTTGAAGGTGGTAGTGGTAGGGGCTATGACTTTCTTGGACAACAGGTCTGCTTGAATCTACAGTCACATCCTGGTGCAAGTGCTTCAAGTGACAGGATAGTAGTAATGGTAGTATATTATAGTGTCAATATTCCTTGAATATTTACCCCTCAAACTGTGATGTCAGTTGTTGAACTTGAAACTGACAGAAAAAAAATATTGCTGTGACCCATTTTGCTTCAAATGATTGCAACTGTGTTTGGGTATGGTTGCAGCCATTACCTTTTACCACTAAACCACTTTCAAAATGAAATTACGTGATGTTATGTGACTTCGAAGTTAAATTGCATTTTTGCTTTACAACAAAAATTTAATGTGAGCATAATACATGTAATCTCAGTCATCCCAGACCAAGATATTTAGGAGGGCAAGTTTTCGCTCTCCTTAATTCTTTCAGGAGGGCAGTAAGGAGAGCTAAAAATCGCTCTCCTGAAATTGCCAAGCCTGGCGCTGTGCAATGCAAACTGTAATGCGCTACTAGCGTGAGTGGAATCACGAACTGAACCGATAAAACAGACAGAAAATATTGAGACTACAGTATGTGGAGGGTGGATTACTACTAAATCTCTATGGGATAGATTTTTAACTTTGTAATTATTTACATTTTCTGAGGACAAAACACAAGAAGAAATTGTAAACTTCCGTCGCATGGACCACCGGGTTGTGCCCGGTGGTCCATGTGATGAAAGTGTGTAAGTCTATCTTGTGCTATTACTAAAAAGTATAATTACTTTTCGAGTGGAGAATACATGGCGCGGCGATTAACTAGTAATCCACTCTCTTCATTCCGTATATGCTGTCGAATTTTAATATCTATTCACGTCATTACATGTATATGTTTCCCAGTAGAGATTAGGAATGGTGTAAATGATCTCTATTTACTAGTATTGAATTGTACAAAGATGGGTACGTTGTTTTTTCTGCAGGGATTGAGGATTAATGGTGTAGTTTGAGTTTGACAGGGACAAAAGTGCACTTATTCAGCGCGCTATTACTTCAAATTAGTGCACCATAGAGTCACGGGACTCCTAGTTTCAACTATAAAACAATACAAGTTTTGAATATTCATCAAAAGGTAACATCGATCCCTTATAATATGCCCAATAATACCATATAAATCGAATTATGGAAAATGCCCTATGTGAGGTAGGAAGAGTAGGGGAGATATCCACGCGTGGATATCTCCCCCTCTCTCATGAAAAAAAATTCAGTTTGTGATATGGTGAATGACTATAAGATTTTGTTAATCCTGACCCATATGACGTTATTACTTGGTGTCTTGTATTTTTCAAAACATAATTACCTGAAATCGGAAATTGATGACAAAGATATATCTCTTAACATCTAAGCATCAAATAGCATTGAATTAACATAAAAAATTGTTCATGTTTGGGGAAAGATATCGAGGGGGAGACATCCTTACACCAGGACTCAATAATAGCGCGCGCCACTTCAAATGATAACGAACAGTATACAGCGCGCCTCCTACTTCCAAAATCGAAAAACTAATGCAGCTCACGTAGTTGATAGTAGACATCAACGCTTCTTGAAAGTCTGTTACTGTATTCGTACCAGATCTGATAATAAATACCCAGAACGACACACGCGTGTGTCATACATATTTTCCGGGTTCTATATACAACAATCTTCATTTTGCTTTATATATATTTTCTACTTCGGTGATCTAACGAAAACCGGGGAGCACTGGTGATGCGAGACCGGTTCTTGTTAGATCACCGAAGTTAAGCAACGTCCAGCCCGGTTAATCCTTGGATGGGTGACCACTGAGCGATTGATTCGGGTGCTTCCCGTAGTAGTGGCTGGTGTGCGATCAGCGAAGTTTGAGTGTGTGATTCTGCGACGTCGCGTCACATGCCAGCTGTGAACATTGGGAATGTTCACCAGAACTACGCAATCCCCACCGTACCTAGGTGTAAAATAGGGATCTGTTGAGGTGCTTGCCTTGTGTGCCCATCTGTGGAGAACCGGTGTAAAAGGAATGGAAGTCCGTAGGAACGTTAGTCCCTCTGGACTATTATTCTGCGGAATTATAGTCCTAGGTCTAACATTTCTAGGAATAGTAGTCCGGCGGACTACTATTCCTAGAAATGTTAGACCTAGGACTATAATTCCGCGGAATAATAGTCCAGAGGGACTAATTTTCCTACGGACTTCCATTCCTGTCACACCGGCAGTACGCTCCGTTGAGTTGAGCTGAGAATGTCATAGAATAGACAAAGGGTGTGAACACCTGTGATACTGGGTAACAATGTAAGTCAGAGAGCACTGCGGTGGATTCTGGACGTTAACATTGCATTATTATTGCATTATTATTACACGCCTTCACGTCTATAAAAAACAATTATTAGAAGGACACGCAACAATTCATTTGACAACTATCAACAAAAAAGAACACATTTTATCGCCAACCAAATTTGAGACGGGAACCCGTGTTACTGTTACGTCCCGTGAGTTCCAGTGTGTTCTATGTGCCTACTGGCACATAGAACGCATTGGAACTCAGGGGACGATTTTCAGCTATCGCTAGCGATTCAATGTGTAATTATGTTGCACGATGTGCATTCGTCCATTGAACAAAGATTCATCAACACAGTTTTCTTGTGCAGCTATCCACAAGGTATGTAACTTCATGTTTATCATAAATTGATAATCAAATCATCATTCTAAGGCTTCTTTATTTGATAAAAAACCCTCTCCGTTCGACGTTTTTGCCCGCGACTCGACGCCATTGGAACAACAATGATGACGTAACGTTTCTGATGTCTAAAAATACCGTCTAAAAATGATTGCGGAATATTGAAACGGATCAAGTTCTTGTCATCTGCTTTACAGTGATAGTCGGTGATTTTTTAGACTGCAGTCGTATGTTTTATGCTGTTTTATGATAAGAAAAAGGAAGTACTTAGAAGTTGGACATGTCTGCAGCAGTATCTGCGTGTGAAAAAATGTACAGCTGAAACAATTTAAATTTAAATAAATAAATCATTAGTGTTGCTTATTTCGTTCCCTCAGGGTATTTGACTTTGGAAATGCCCCGCAATCAAGGGGTGGCGCCCAACATTCCCCCGATGTAGGCGTATGACCCCCACCCGGGCTGTGGGGGGGGGGGGTCTAGACAATTTATTTATTTATTGGTGTTTAAGGTCACATATTTTTGCACAATGGCTGATCATAACCACAACATGAGTATCATCAACTCAAGATCAGGGGTGGGCATTAATAAGCCATGTTGCCCATTTTAGAGAGGCTTTCAGCGGCCCCTCCCAAGCATTGGTGATTGGGTCCTATTGTACCAGTAAAACAGGGCCTGTTTGCTGCAGTGAACAGGCACTGCTTCACTTCCCGCGGGGAGGGGGTCTAGACAATCCCCGGGCCGACCATGGTTTGGCCAGATGTGTATAATTTTTGTTTCAATTGGGAAAACGTCGCAATAAGCTTATCCATGAATCTAGAGGCAAGAAAACCAGTAACTAAGAGCAGCCAGGTTAACATAAACTACAGATTCTGAAGATATCGTCTAACAATAAAACAATACCATTGGTTTGAAGGGCGTACGGATTGTTACCGGCCCGAGAGGAATGAATAAAAGCCCGAGGGTTTATTACCGGCCCGAGAATCGGGGGCCGTTAATAAGACAGAGGGCTGTTGATCTTCATCCACCAAGCGCCGCGTCTGAATAGTCTGCGCCTACAAGCCCAGCCCCCCCCCCCCCTCCCATTCACCAGCTTCTATTTTTACGTTTCACTCATAATGCAAGTAACAGGTAATTTTTGATGTAGCCAGTTGAAGTTTGGCAATTGAGGAGGAAGAACGTTTACAGCAGCAAGTAAAAGGGGTCAAGGGGAACGGCGTTCCCCCAAATGCATCACTGGTCGTGTCTCCCCACCGACTCTCAAACGCACGCACAAATGCCCGCATTGGGTTTTCAAGAAACGTTTTTCTTTCTTTTTTTTTAAATGTGTCTCCGGGAAAGATTTTTGTCGAGACCCCGAGATATCTTTATCGGCCAAGTACTTCTTCAGAATAATATGTGCCTACAACAAGCCTCGCCGCTGCCAACCCATTCAACCCCCCCCACCACCCCACCCCCTCCTACACAACGTTTCAATCAGCATTTGGTGGGCCTAATACCCTATTATGATTAATGTTGTTCAGCAATAAATTCAAATGTTGTCAAAGTCACGATTCCCAACTGGCATTATAAAAAAAAAATGCAATGGAATTTCCTTTTTTTATACAGGCCCTGAGATCACTCTCACCCCTCCCTGTCCATCATATAGGCCTATAGCATAGACCTAATACTCTTTCCGCCCGCCTATACATATTCCTTTCAACGCTTCCTGAATTTTCAACTTCGGACAACAAGTTAGCGCTGTCTTAAATTAACCACCAGTTTTTTATTAAAGTTCGGACAAGTTGGTTGTGCCTTGACAATAAATAGAACTCGAAGCCAGGGTTGCAACAATTATTTTGCATGGAAGGCTCATACATTATAGCCCACATTAATTCTGCTCTGTCGTCTGCATCACAAGAACAATGCAGTGTGTAGTTTCGCTTTCCGGGTTAACTTTTATACAGCCTAGCAACGAAATGTCACGCCCTCAATGGCGTCGAGTCGCGGGCAAAAAAGTCGAACGGAGATATTTTTTTATCAAATAAAGAAGCCTTAGAATGATGATTTGATTATTAATTTATGATAAACATGAAGTTACATACCTTGTGGATAGCTGTGCAAGAAAACTGTGTTGATGAATCTTTGTTCAATGGACGAATTCACAAATGAACTGGGAAGGGGGTATCGGTCAGGAAAAAATAGGCTGTCGTTACTTGTCTATATAAAATAGATTACTGTATGTGTAACGCGGGGTCAGGACTAACGTGGTGCATTCATTGTTATCGGTGAAAAAAAGTGGTTGCAGCCACAACTTCCAGTAACTGTGGTTAAATTCATCGAAAAAAACTGTGATTTAACCTTCTGCAATCGCTGAATCGGACAAGTTGCAACGAACCCAGGAGAGTTCGATCTGAAATAACGAGAGAAACTAAGAGTTATTGACAAACCTCGAACCGGACAGAATTCGAGTATGTGCTGTGTACATGTAATTATTATGCCAGCTAATGAAATTCGCCAATCACAGCCCCCGAATAGTGGGACGGTACTGAGCCGTATTGGGTCACCTGCAGCCCGAGGTGACCTAATACGAAACTCGTATTAGGTCAGTACCGCCATTTTGTTTCGACGTGGAAATTCCTCACCTCGCGGGGCTTTTATATCCATATTGAAGAAATTGCAGTACAATCAAACGTCCCTCCGTGTCTATATGTCTCATTTTCTCTCGTTTTATAATAAATTTATTTTCTAAATGTAAATTTAATTATTTGAAGTGAGAAATACTACTGTATTCGATCTACCGATAACGGATAAGTCGGCCTGGCCCTAACTTGACATAGGGTCTAAGCTTATTGGGGCTAACACACGACAGTTTGGGTACGGTGTTCGCCTCGATATTTTAAAAGCTTTAGAAAAAATATATAACCCATAAATGCGTTGTTAGAAAGTTGAAAAATATATGTAGTATGAATAAATAAACTGAGAAAAAAATTGTCTTATCCCGGGAATAGATTAATTTCATTTTTTCTCGTTGAGCTCATTCTGTAGTCTCTGTTGTGGAAAATGGATAACGTCGCTACGAAAATGGATTTAATTTCATTGAATAATTATAAGATTGCACAATGATGAAATTGTAGGAAAATGAATGAATGTCAATGGGGAAAATGTGAGATACATTTATTTTGATCGAATTCTATAAAATCGGACGTTTCGGACATTTTCTGCACACTCAAGACAAAGTGACAGTACGAAGAAAAGCGTCTATCGCTGTTGTCTGTGCTGTCAAGGAAATTATACACAAACAGGGAGACAACTGTGCACGTTTGTTACAACTTACATAGCGTTTTGCACCAGTTTTGAAAATGTGCCGGCGTTCAAATTTTATTGTTATTTTGTTTTCGCTGGCATAATAAATACGTTACAGGACGTTCAGGTGCCGGATACGGTGTCATATGAGGCTCGGCAAAAACAATATTGGACTCGGCGTACCGCCTCGTCCTATATTGTTTTCACCTCGCCTCATATGATACCGTATCCGCCACCTGAACGCCCTGTAACTTATAATATCAGAGTTCAGATGCGAGTAGGGTTGCAACAGAAAGCGAACGTATTTGACATTTTGTTTGTTTGTTGATATCGGCCCAATAATTCTCAGAGGGGAAGGAGGGTGGGGGATAGGCCAATTGCATCCCAATAGCCAAGTGAACAGAAAATCACGTGATTTTTCTCTGAAATATCCTCGCCAATCAAAAAAATCTATTTGACGGTATAGGGAATACTGTTCTGGAATACATTTCCCATGAAAGTATATGGAACCTATTTCACGGTAAAGGAAATGCTGTGAAATATCATAATATATGAAAATATGCTAATATCGTCGTGGCATGGCAGGGATGAAAAGTGTACCCTTTACTTTGACTGGAGAGTAGACGTTTTATATTACTGAATAGATACATTGTATCGTTATTAGCCAAAGTGACGATATCATCATCGGCATATTCGCTACCATCTGCTTTTGTCAATCCGTTCTTGTGCAAGCTTTGGGATTAGACGAAACTGTCTTGAAATTAATTCTAGCCCTCAGATTGACTCATAACGACGTAGTGAATACGTACATAAATCGTCCATGTGCATGTCAAGATAGGGCTGAGATTCTGACAGGGCAAAATTGATTATCGATAAATATTGCTTTCCAAAGTATGATTTACTGGGATTTCCGGGATTGATTATAAACGATAACTTCACAAGTGAATTATGCAATCAAAAATTGGGTCATGTATCCGTGCGCGCTTACGAAGACGCTTTGCGGTGGGTGTAATGGGGACTTCATTGTTTTTTTAACCCTTTACCTAACATGAAAAGCAGAGGACACTTGCAAAAACAATTCTTGAATAACTATTATTTTCCTTTTTGTCTCAAGAACATAGGTTATGACCCTAACCTATGTTTTAGAGACAAAAAAGGAAAAAATAATGAAAATTAATTGGCGATTTTTGAGAATAGGGTTGGCTGTTTTTGGTCGTTGTTTTAGGTAAAGGGTTAAATAATATAATTATCGTTAATAATAAAAAGTAATAAACAGAGTAATCGCTTGAATGGACTGGTTACGTGAAATAATTCATTCGAGGCGAGGGACTATATTGTAAAACACTCGTGCACATTCGCACACTCGTGTTTGTACAACGTTCCTCACCTCTCATAAATTATTTCACGTAACCAGTCCAGTCAAGCGATTACTCTCTATTTTTTCGTTCGTTATCATTTACGTATATCTTAGATACAACGTCTCTGGGATCCGTGGGTTCGATTGGATTCGATATTTTATACGAATTTTGTATTGAATTCCGAATTCATGATTTTACTGATTTATTATCTTATTGCCCTAACGCTCTCTCATATCGTTTCCCAAATGAGCTTGCGAATCGTCGGCAAATGTTTCATCTCGAAGATTCCACCGTCACTATTGATGACAGTGGGCTTTCTCTTTTCATAGCAACTTCACTTCTTTCACACTTATCCAGTGACAATTGTTTTAAAATTATTAATATTATTTTTTTATTTCCATATATATAAACACACACGCATGCAGCGCACACCATAAAATATAGTTAGCCACATTACAAAATTGTTGGATAACCACCCTTCAAAAAACTTGAAGGCGTTTTAAAAACCATTAAAAAATATTAGTGGATCATGTAGGTGCGCATGCGTGCGTATGCACGTGCAAGAAGTGTCTCTTTTAATGCCAGTCGTTGCGGATGTCTTGAAAATGATGTCCCAAGACCATCTCTCGAGAACGTATAGACACGAATCTCCGAAAAACACCTGATCTAGAGGCTGTGCCCTTTCCGTATTGTAATTGGTGAAACAGTTCAAATACTTCTTTAATTTCGGAGGTGGTAGTCCTGTAACTATCGAAATAATATTTATTTTCTCATGTTTGTTCTTGAACTAAGCTAAGCCACCCAGTGAGTACCATCGCCTTGGTAATCCCGCATTCGTCTTCTTGAATAGGACTGCCGCTACTAGGTAATGCATCTCGAGAAAAGACACATCAAAAGTGTTTTATTTGTAACACTTTGACCGCTTCTAACAAATCTATATTGATTTGGTAAAACAACACCTTCTATTGATTTGTTCATAGTTGTTGTTTTGTTTTAAATTTTAAATTTCTGTTTTTTAATAAACTTTTTTGTTATTTTTATTTCCTGTTATCTTCTAGATTTTTGTCACATGCATTTCTATTCATATATCCTTATCAATTTCACAAGTTCTGTGCTCATCTAAATCCTCCTGTCAATAAACTAATGCGCTTATTCAATCTTGTTATGTGATTCACTTGTCATCAACAAGAAAATTTTATTGATCGTCACCATGAAGATGTAGTTTTTGTCGCTTTGAATCTTGCTCATTAATTTGTAAATTGGTCGACCTTTGAAAAGACATTTTTTTCTCTTCGAAAATGATGTTTTCCATGACACCTCTTTTGACATCTTTTCCTTTCTTAGCTGTTTCTCGATCGGTTGTGTAAGCATATAGTTTCGATTTCAACCCAACGAATTCTGTCATTTGCCTTCTTCCAATCTCGCACGTGAATGTCCAAGGCACCCTTTCATTCACTTCCGATGGAATTCTTGATTCGTGATCGAAGGAATGATTGCACGTGTTTCCGGCAAGTTGGAGATATGTTGTAACTTGTTGTAAAGATCTGTCATCTCGAAAACAGAAAAAATAAACGAAAGTTCTGTTTGGGTAATATATTTTTTTATCCGTAGACCAAATGTCGTAAAATTTGACACATAGCTACCTACGTGTTCTGTCACAAGAGTCTTTGGTTAAAATTCGGTCAATCATGACCACGTGCGACGCTGTATGCTTTCAATAGATTTTCCGACAGAGTGTGTATCCGGGGCACCCCCACGTGCTTGAAAACCATACCTAATCGAAGTTTTGAACAGAACATATCGATAACACAACATTTCATCTCAATTCGTTTGAAAAGCCAAATGCTGCGAATGTCCGAAGGTGATAGAGGTAGGGCTATTGCTCTAATTACGCATGGCGAAAGTCTCGTCGCCCAGTCATTTGGGGTCGCTAGCCCGTTTAGTTGGGCGTCTGAGTGCCACAGGAAGATTGGTTGATCGTCTGTCGTTAAGGAAAACCACCACGCGTTACGTCGCCATGTTAAAATTGATGTATACGTCTCTCACACATCCGTAACCGATTTCAGACGGTGATGATGCATTCTCATACCATAATCTATGTATAATTTCATTTCTTTTGCAATTGACCACATATACACACAGAACAACACGCTCGTGTGAATGGGTTAATCGATATGGCATGAGTGTCAGCGTGGAAGGATAAAACGAGAGGCCGAAGGCCTCGAGTTTTATCCTTCCGCGATGGCACAAGTACCACCTCGATTAACTCATTCACATGGGCGTTTCGTTCTGCGTTTTTTACACGCCTTCGCATCTATAAAAAATCAATTATTGGAAGGACACTCGGCAATACATTTTACAACTATCAACAGAAAGAACACATTTTATCTCAACCCAATTTACGAGAGGAACCCGTGCTACTATTTCGTCCCCTGAGTTCCAATGTATTCTTTGTGCCTACTGGCACATAGAACACGTTGGAACTCGGGGGACGATTTTTAGCTATTGCTAGCGATTCAAATTGTAAGTGCCGTGCTCGATTTGGAGAAAATTTAAGTGAAATTTTGCTTCTATCTAAAATAGTCCGTCAACGATTTCCGTTCCACACATGTGTGCAAAACGGATTTTCATTTTCCGCATGGTTTTGTGTTGTCGTAGATGGGGAATTCACAGAACGGGCGTTTAATAAATTTACGCCCCTCTTTTAAATTTGGAATGAGTTTATCCACTCTCTTCACTTCTAATCGTTCGGGTGCCAATGGATAACCTTTGTGCTCATCGTGTAGTTCCACTGCATAATCTAGATCCACCTCAAAAAGCCACCGATAGAGTCTCTACTGTTCGATCTCTTCCCGTTTTCTGACCCATTCGAAATTTAAGGTCGGTAACGGATGACTGCTAGCCAAATCGTATGCACTATTGGCATCTGAATATACCATGTATTTACCCGGTTCATTCGAATCGAAGTTTTGCCATGTAGTGATTATTCATTTTTGCTTGTCTGTGAAGTGTCGTGAATACTCAGCCTTTGACACCTTTTTTGAACGAGGGCTACTCATTCACATTAAATAATAATTCCAAATGTATTTCGGTCGCTTTTAATAGAGCATCCCAAGCCAGTCCTGGAGTCGTGCAATACCTAGCTGGATCTAGATCGTAATATCGTCGCCTGAGTGCTAGAATGTTCTATGTCCCTAAGGGGACATAGAACATTCTAGCACTCAGGCGACAATATGTAGTGCAGAGCTTTCGAAACTTTTTAGCACGTCCACCAAGAGAATTACTGCAGTTTTCTGATATGGATCATGAGAATCTCTCATGGTTTGTATGTTGAATACTTTTCAGCATGCTCGCAAAATAGTGCATCGAGGAATCTTGAATACAATTCTTCTCTGCCAGGAAATGAGGTCTCGTTGAATCTTTCCAAACAAACCATTAATGTAATAATACGGAGAGACCCCCCCCCCCCCCCCCCCCACTGCATGTGTAACATACGTGTGTCCCGGGCGAAATAGCAGGGAGAGACAGATGTATCCAACTCCACCCACGTGACGTTATACATTTTTAACGTTATTATGACGTTATGCATATCTTATCAGTTTCTTGCTACCAACTAATTCATATTGACGTCATCAGAATGCCGTGTGATCAAAGTTTGATGCTCTAAAACTCTTTAGACCCCAAGATGCCACCGTTCCTAATTGGTTTCGTGGTATATACCTTTGGTATATACATAACGTTTGCATGCTCTTTCCGATGGTGTCATTAGTTTTTCAAAACAACGAATACCAAATGAGTTGATTATGTCAGCACGTGACCGACGATTACCTCTGCTAACGTAACCGCTGTATGGTGGGGGAGAAAAATAATCCCTGATGCCGAGTGTCTGGACCAAAAATCTTGTCCCGAGGGTGAGATTTTCCCATCCCACACCCGTACCCATCAGGGAGTATAATATTCCTCGATGTCTTATCTCACAGCTGCTCGTTTTGAGGTGTTTGATCGTGATTTTAAATTCATCTTTCTCTACATTTCCGATTACTGGAAGATATGAATTTAAAACTATCTATGAAACATATTTCTCACTTGATGAGTAGTTCTTTTTTATCCAATGTCTGTGCATCTATTTTTTCCATCTTACTCACGACCATCCTTGTCGTGAAAGAAATGTATTTTTCTTCTCTGTTCACGATACATTGAACATTACTCTCACTACTGCCGTGATTGTTCATGAACAGATGACTGCCGTAACCCGATAAATTGTGAAATATCACTGGGAAAAATTTGGTATCTTGATACTTAAATCGCAATTACTATGCGCGGTACATCGAAATCTGCCGGAATAGTAGTCGTAGTGATCTCTCACTTTCTCGTATTCACGTTTCAAATGTTTGGTGAAATATTGTCAACAGATGTGACATTCTGAAGCCTTCTCGGATTCATATTTTTACTCTTGTGTGATCATCATCTTGCGAGTTTTTGAATTGCTTGTTGAGATTCTAAGTATTCTTCGAGCTTTTCATCCATGTCGTCGTTGTCCGAACCTTTCTTATAAGTGTAGAGGCCCAAGGAATCCTGGTTGTCGAAAGAACATTTTATGCAGTAACAATATCCTGACGGCACGTGCTTTTGATATTATAGAGTATATATATCCCTGGATATCGTCGTCTTGGCATGGACTCATTTTTATAATGAAACATTTGAAAACGACATACACTTTGAAAGGAACTCTCAATCTTCCACTGTGATGTATAAATTTGACGAAAGTATTACGTTTGTACATTTCAATGGCGATGCCTTCATTTTCATTTCAATATTCCTAGTGACGTTTCAATGATTATTTGATGTTGAATGAATTTAGACACTGAAACAGAAGAACATTCTCCATTATGTCTGGAAGTCTGATACAACAGTAACCAACTTAACTTATTAATCCAACATTAATGTAGATCGTCATCTTCTCAAATCAACTTTGAGTTGATTTTTTTCTCGCTATTCTTATGTGAACTCACTCTCGGTGGAAATATAGAATATACCCATAGCAACTTGGTGTACCAAATGTTCACCACGAGTGGTGATGTGGTGTTAACTTCTGGTGACCCAAGACGCCGAATGATTTAAAAGATCCTTTCATGACTGAGATAGTTCTATGGGAACAAAAACGGATTTTCGTTTATTACACTCCTGTTCTAATGAAATCCCCATCTACAGGAACACTAAACCACGCGGAAAATAAAAATCTGTTCCGCGGAAATCGTTGACGGTGTATTTTTAAATAGAAGCGAAATTTCACTGGAATTTTCTGTTTATCGTGCAAAGCAATTACAATTACAATTTGAATCGCTAGCGATAACTGAAAATCATCCCCTGAGTTCCAATGTGTAGGCACATAGAAAACATTGGAACTCAGGGGACGAAAAAGGACTACAGGTTCCCCTCGCAAATATGGTTTGCGATGAAATGTTGTGTTGATAGTTGTCAAATGCATTGCCGCGTGTCCTTCTAATAATTGTTTTTTATAGACGTGAAGGCATATAATAAACACAGAACGACACACGTGTGTGTCGTTCTGCATTTTTCTTGTACATCAGTCTAACTTTGATGTCCTCCATACCATCCTTATTATTGCCATCATCCACTTCAGTCAGGAGTGAGTTTGCAACATCAGTTATTTGGTCAGGCATTTTTTTTCTCTTTTCACTTCTTCTCTCAACAAAGAAGAAGAAGCTTGTTCGACTTGGCATTCCTACTATTAGTAGCAGACGATTTTTTTCTGATTTTTTAAAATTTTTTTCTCAGTCTGACTGTTTACAACTTTTTACTGAAGAACAAATTCTTCTATTTCATTTCTATTTAATTTAAAAAATCCTTTAAAATCTATTGCGCGTGCTTTCGATTTATTCTTCAGACTCGACACTCTCAGGATCTTGTGAACTTTAGCACACGTTTTCTCCTCGGAGAATTTATAGTCTCAGAAAAGTACCATATTCTTTGTTTTTAATAATTTGTTATACATTCTTTAAAAAGATCTTTTTTCTTTTTTATTCATATAAACCAAGAAATATATTTATGCATAAAAAATTTCGTTGAATTATATTTTATTTTAATTGTATTTATTTTTAACATGTACTAAAAAACATTCAATCAATCATTTTTCATTTTTTTTATAAAGTCATATCTATTATTTTCATATGAAGTGTTATTCTCTCTTTGGTTTTACACTCTCAGTGACAATGTCTACTTTTGTTATATTTCTTTTTACATTTTTGAGAGCTTCTCCTCTGATTCGATCTTTGAGATCTCTATCGATTTCGAATATATGACGTCACTGTTGGCTATCGTCATGTTGCCATCATCTAAATCTTTCCACTTTTTCCATCACGATTTTACCCGCTTCTTCTGTCAAATTTAAAAACAAATCATGTTATTCTTGATTTAATTTTAATGGCATCCTATGGCTCATATTTTGTAAATTTAGATCTTTCGTCTCAACAGGTCAGATCGATGCTGTAAGTTTTCAATTCAAATACTTTACTGTTATATTTCTTGTAAGTAATGACTCTGTGCAATTTTAAATCCATTTCTCTTGCTGCTGTTGGTGCTGACATGATTTGCTTTCTTTTCTTTTTTTTTAATATATCTCAAATTGGGTTGTGTTTTTTGTTAATTTTATTAATTTTATTTTTTGTCATTTTTTATATGTATTATCATAATTATTTTGTCTTTTTCCCCCTTTAAATGCCAAAAAAAATATTTGTTTTTATTTCTTATATAAATAATCAATTTTCATTTTGCTTTTGTTCTTTAACTACAAATAATTTTTAAATTAGTAACAGTAATATATTTTTGTATTCCTCACTAATATTTTTCCTTGAAAGATCTGAGTGGGATATCCCCTCTCCATTGACAAATACATAATATTTTCTCGATTGTTGGCATAAGATTTGTCACCTGTCTCCGAGATTCTTCAATTTCGAAATCTAAATGATTTGGCTGCCCTGGTTATCTGATCATAGTCTCCCATCTATCTATTACCACATCCTCATTGAGCATTTCTAATCCAGGCATAAAACACAAGGTGATAGCAGTTTTGTGTTCTGTGGTGTGACAGGTCTGTTTGATCGTATTGGGATATTGCAATCTGCAAGCCATACATTTTTTGCTCAATGCTTTAGGAATATTTTCTCCCATGAGATTGGCACACACTTTTTTGAACTTATCTCAGAGAAACGCCTTATACATCACATCTTTTTTATATCTTTCACGTTTTTTCTGTTCCTTTAGTCATGTTTGTTTCTTTACTCTTTTTTAAATTTAATAAATATTTCAATTATTTTTTATTTCTTATTTATTATATGTAGAACACATAAAATTGATTCCTTCAGAATTATCGAATTAGCATATGCAGAACGCGAGAAAAACAATGTAATAATTATTTTTATTTAAATCAAAATATTTAAGGCATGTAGTATGGACTCTAATAAAAAATATTCTCATTTTTTTCGTAGGTTAAAAAAAAATGTTTAATAAAAACAACAACAAGAATACCATGAGAATGAGTTTCAAAAAGAAAATGCATTTGGAAGGCATGTCCTTAAACGATTCGAACGAGAAATTAAATTGCCATAATAAGACTGACAATTCTAGACAAGATCCTCACAGATGGTCCATAATGGATAGGAAAGAACAAAAAGTAGTGTTTCCGAGTCTTCTGTATTTCATAAGAAGGTGTATGTTAAGAGTTATGGATCGCCTCCTTTTGTACAAAAAAAAAAAATAGATTTTTTCTTGAGTTAGAAAATGGCTATGGAATTTTTCAATGTTAATTTCAACTCACACATTAAACATTAGTGTACATTTTTCATCTCAGTAAGCCAAAAAGCCAGTGGCCAACCCCAAAATTTCTAAACATTTGTAATCCCCTGTGAAACGTTCTATGAAAATTCCTATGTTAATGTCCAAATCACCTACAATGAGTATGTAGTATGGTAACTTTCAGTGTTACACGTTTGTGTTATTTGCGTGCCCACTCTTCACTGTGGAAATCCCATAGACATTTTCTGGATCACTTAAAATTACAGGCTGCAAAAATGTTCCAAGTGAGTTGGAAATTAGCACTCATTTGGGAAAGACAGCATTTGTTTAAAAGACCTGTATGTTTAGTGCACGTGGTCAATTTTGTTTTGGTGTGTAATGCAAATTTTCCATGAGATATCTCTCAAGGAATACGGCGATTACCCGACACAATTATCGTGGCGATATTGCGCCTTTCATCTTCCCGTGCTATTGTTCATTTTTATTTGTGCAAATCGAGGTTGAATAATTTAATGGTTTTCTACTGGGCTAAAAATATATTTCGTAAAAATAAGAAATAAAAAAATTTCATTTTTTTGTTGAAATATTTCGAAATTATTTCTTTTAAACACCAGTAGTATATGGCGCACATTTCTGCCCTCAGCAGATGGACCCCGCTTATGGACCCCACTGTATTTATCAGTTTCTATGGTGACATATGGTTACTTCAAATTAAATAGGTCGTATTCTGAATTTGTGTTTGCTTGTATACGCCGAATTATCTAAACCCGCCATACATCTGAAGCTATCGGCCAAAAAAAAACTAGTGTTATTTTTTTTTTTTAAATTCTTACCCAGTGGCCTTCTGACATTATGTACTGACTTGGGACAACTAAAGACTGCGCAAGGTTCAATACATTTTAATTTGTCTAACAATATTTACAAATCACTAATTTGACAATATGATCGGTAATTTGGGGAGATGTTGAGCCTCAGATGTTATAAAACTTGCACCCAAATTGCGATAGATTGGAAACCACAGTGCACAGGAATTGTTCAAATCACGGAAACGGACTAAACCGGTTGTCTCAATGAACAATCTCAAGCCGGATGATTAATTTGAAACAGCAATAAATATCACAAAATTGAGCGAATCACTGAACGTGAAATTTCAGCATGAGAAAAGCACACAAAGACTCAGGATTAATAAATCCATTTCGACTCTGATAATTCAAGAACAAAACTTTGAAACTAAAACTGGTCATGGACTTCGCACATTGTGAGTGTCCGAAAATTGAACTTGGAAAATCATTCATAGGAATAAGCATAAATTCCCTCTAAGCTATTATGGTAATCCTCTTTAAGAACTCTATTTATTTTATGGTCTAATAAAAAATGTATTTTGTCAAACAGAAAAAACATACTTTGCACAGCTGAGTGATTGTAGAATAAGCTGCAAAACGCGAGAATTACCTCCCCTGCCACAATCATTGAATGTTTTTGTCGTGTATATGCAACTTTGTGTTGGACCGTGTTATGGTTTTCTGGAATTTTTCGGATAATTTTCCAGAGCCGTTATGCATTATTATCACTTTATCAAAAGTATCCCAAAAGCTTAGGTTTCACAAAGCAAAGAGGAACACCCACAAATCTAATTCTGCTATGCAGGAAACAACGACACGCATAGACTTGTAATCCGAAATTCGTATGTTATGGATTTATTTCTGATTTAATATCTGTGGTGGCATCAATTTCAACACTCACAGCTATATGTCGACTACAGCTCAAGCCAAAATAATATCCCATTTTCCAGCGATTTATTCCTGGAAATCAATAAATATACTCCCCCCCCCCCCCCCACTCCCTTCCCCGAAAAAAGTACCATTCTATCGTTCAGGTTTTGACTGTGCCTATGGAGAAAAACAGCAGTAATCGTATTTACATATCCCTCTTACTGTAAAATTGATATACGCGGTGTTGTCCAGTTAGCCACAAACTTGGGAAGAGGATACACGACTCTGTATTATCCACCCGAAAATACGAGTTAGGTGTCGACTTGGAAAAACTAATAATAAAAATAATATGGACAATGTTTGAAAGCCATTGCGACCTGAAAAATATATGAATCATCGAGAGTTCTTTGGTTCGAGTGTGTGCATTGGCAGTGGGTTCAGAACCTCAAGCTGGAAGGAGAACTAGGAATTGTGCCCAACTAAAAAAATTCTATGTTTTAATTAGAAATGTGGGAACGTAATTGGGGATCTATTGTGTTTGCGAACAATGGGTTGCCTACCCCCTTTATATTTATACATCACTGAAATTTAAATGATGGAGGTAGATTGTTTTCTTGTTCAACATGGTCTGTCGCTCATTAAAACAGTCCTCAGGTGTTTAACAGTTATTTATGGACCAGTGCGTTTAAATTGACAAATTCAAGTAATGTCCGGCCTCAAAGGTGATGACAATAATAATTTTTTAAAATTAAAAAAAAAAACTGCTAAAATTTGGGTGATAACATTCAATTGTTTGTTAATCATAAAAAAATCACCTGCGCGGTATCGTGTTTTACAAGCCTGTATGTTTTATTTTTGAACGTTTACTGAAGAATAAGCCAGCCATCTAAGTGAAAACATGAAAGAAGTACCATTCTCTACACACATGGGGGCGCGGTAGCATTGTGTATTAAGGTGTACTGCACGTCGAGTGTGCACTTGCCTTCAACCATTACTAACCCTATGTGGAGTATGCCAGTTGCTTGCCTTTGCTCGGTAGTTCTCTTTGGCTTCTTCCAACTCTCCAACACGAGGTGGCACTGACTGTCGAAAGTATCATTAACTCACCCAATGAATAAATAACTACCATTCTATCATAAACGTTTTGCCCTTATCCAAAAATTTATCATAACTGACCAAGTTCCCCTTTCGAGTTTTGCGGGGAAAATCAGCAGTGCCCTCCTTTGCATACCCCTCACACTGTAACAGTGGTATAAATGCTGTTACCCGATTAGCCTTAAAAATGATAAAAGGATACATGACTCTGTATATGGACACAATTTGGACTCCCACATTGTGTCCATGGGCAAGGCACTTAACCCCAATTATCTACATGTAGGCATGATGACGCCGTGTACTAAGGTGTACTGCACGTCGATAGTACGCATGTCTTCAACCAATGTAACCCCGCCTGTGTGGCAGTGTGGATTTACGATGTTGTGGAGCTGGCAGTTACTCGTCATTGCTCAGTGTTTTATTTAGAAATGTGGGCATATTTATGGTAATGCCGAAATCACAATTTACTGACTCCCCCATCTTCTCACTGACAAAAACATGAGTAAATTGTGTACGTTTAATTATAAAACTGCACAAGTCGAAATGAAATCTGATTCATTGAACCACATTACAGAGCATGTCAAAATTAATTTTCGAACGCCATTTTTTTAAGCATGTCCCTATGTGTCAATAGCAGCAGCTATGACTATAGCGTAACTTTGAGTAAATACTTATTTTGTAGAAAACTCGACATCTTTCCCTCACAAAAAGCTATATAAAACAAGATAATACACGAGAATGCCTTGTGTACCAGGTTTGTGTTGATAAAATATGTCCTGTATACATTCCCGAATATTATTAATGTACCCGCTTAATAACAGCCAAATTTTTATTGAATCACAGGTCAGCGGGAATGGTTTGGTTTGAAAAAATGCTGAATATTCACAAAGTTTTATTCGGTAATTTACATGGATTTCCGAAACTGAGCGAATGTCAAACTTGTCGACAAAGGCACTCTGTTGTTTAGGAGACACCGCAAAAACAAAAAAAAAAAAAAAAAAAACAATGAAAAAATCTGAGATATATTGCATTTATTTAAACAGCGATATTAACCAGAGGTCAAAACTAGTCAAATTGATTAGTATTAAATTACAAATGAATATGAAATTTGCAATAAAATGAACACCGCCATATACGGCTATTCAGAAAGACACCCTATTGGTGAGTTTTCGTTTTTGTTTTTGGTCCAGTTTCATTAGAGCTTCCACGAAGTCCATTCCACATTCGCAGGCTTTTCCAGGGGATTTTCTTCAAAGACTGGTCCATCACAGCTTTGCAGAGATTTTGTTTTCTGGAAGAAAAAAGTCCATATGTTCTTTGTTTCCGAACAGACCCCTTGGGATATTTTGATCTTTACAGATGTTTGCCAAAAATTTCCAGCCTGTCGGTTGAAAATCTTTTCTTTTTCGCAGCAGATCATTTATTAGATCACACATATTGGAGCCCGAAATTGTAATGCTGTTATACACGAGTTGATCTTTCTCATCCCAGGATAAATTGGGTATATTCTTTATTTTCTGGAGTAACAAAAGTGCCTTCTGCTTCATGGAATCTGGTATAACGGCTAACCAGCCCGGATGATTTTCCTCTGAAAAACTAGTCATTAAGGAGTGTGGTTTGGTGTTTTCTTTGTGTAAGTTTGAAAGGCGCTGAAAGATTGTCTTATAGAACAAACCTTTCTCTGCAGAACTCGATGTTGAAGATTCAGTAATTGGTCTCATACCCTGGTCTATGGGCGGGACAGACACAGCATTCATGGGTGCATATTTCCTGCAACTGTTCACTCCCCCATAGTTCAATACACTGAATTCTGCTTGAGGGTAATCTGGTTGAGTCATCTATAGGTTTTTCCCTCAGTGATTCTCCCCATCACTAGCGGTTTTACTGACTCTAGCTTATTTGCAAGCCCCAAAATATTTCCACTTGTTAATGCATTGTTCCAACAAAAGGCTGATTTCATATGCACTAGAGGATAGGGTAGCTGGTTATAGACAGATCTGGTTGTTAACTCAGCTGTATTTGGGTTCGCTCCCCCTATAGTGTGTTTAAAATTTACATTTTTGTGTAATTTTCGTCTGTGTCGATAATAATTAGTTTTATGAGAGTAAGATTTTTGACACAATTCACAGACGTAGCATGGATTCATCCTTTTCAGAAGCGACTTAATAGAGTGGCAATACTGTTCCAACACTCTGCCATTTATATGTATGAATAGGATGGGTCCCACCCGAACATGTCAATCACTGATTGGCTAATTATATACCAAGATAAGGTGGGTTCTACCCCAACCTGTTGATCATTGGTTACTTCAAATTCTCACACAGTGCATTGTGGGAAATTACAGTGATAGAGCACTGGGGTAAAATAAGATTTTGCTCAACTTCACACAAATTGCTATAGTTTACTTCAAAAAAGAAACATCAAAGTCACATTCATGACAAGCCGAGGTAGCATATCTGAACCACCCTCGCCTCACTGATTAATCAGATATCTCTTTAATCAGATAATGAGTGATCACTGATTTTACAATTCAATAAAATGGTTTTTAGTGATTTTACAATTCGATAAAACATTTTTTTTAGTGATTTTACAATTTGATAAAACAGTATTTAGTGATTTTACAATTTGATAAAACGTTTTTTGGTGATTTAAATCATGTAAAATGATCACTAGTGATCACTATTACGTGACATCACATAAATGATCTCTAGTGATCACTATTACATCACATAAAATGATCACTAGTGATCACGTGACATCATATAGTGATCATTTTAAGTGGCGTCACGTGATGCTAGTGATGGGGGGGGAGGATCACTGAGAGAAAAACTTATAGATGACTCAACCAGCCTACCAGATTCCACACAGCAGAAGGTGCTTTTGTTACTCCAGAAAATAAAGAATATACCCAATTTATCCTGGGATGAGAAAGATCGACTCGTGTATAACGGCATTACAATTTTGGTCTCCAATATGTGTGATCTAATAAATGATCTGCTGCGAAAAAGAAAAGATTTTCAACCGACATGCTGGAAATTTTTGGCAAACATCCTTAAAGATCAAAATATTCCAAGGGGCCGGATCGGAAACAAAGAACGGGTGGACTTTTTCTTCCAGAAAACAAAATCTCTGCAAAGCTGCAACAGACCATTCTTTGAAGAAAATCCCCTGGAAAAGCCTGCGAAAGTGGAATGGACTTTGTGGAAGCTGTAATGAAACAGGACCAAAAACAAAAATGAAAACTCTCACCAATAGGGTGTTATTTCGAATAGCCGTATATGGCAGTGTTCATTTTGCTGCAAATTTCATATTCATTTGTAATTTAATACTAATCAATTTGACTAGTTTTGACCTCTGCTTAATATAGATATTTAAATAAATGCAATATTTCTCAGAGTTTTTCATTGTTTCTTTTTTTTTTTTTTGTGGTGTCTCCTAAAAAACAGAGTGCCTTTGTCGACAAGTTTGATATTCGCTCACTTTCGGAAATCCACATAAATTACCGAATGAAACTTTGTGAATATTCGGCATTTTTGCAAACCAAACCATTCCCGCTGATCTGTGATTCAATAAAAATTTGGCTGTTATTAAGCGGGTACATTAATAATATTCGGGAATGTATACAGGACATATTTTATCAACACAAACCTGGTACACAAGGCATTCTCGTGTATTATCTTGTTTTATATAGGTTTTTGTGAGGGAAAGGTGTCGAGTTTTGTACAAAATAAGTATTTACTCAAAGTTACGCTATAGTCATAGCTGCTGCTAGTGACACATAGGGACATGCTTAAAAAAATGGCATTCGAAAATTAATTTTGACATGCTCTGTAATGTGGTTCAATGAATCAGATTTCATTTTCGACTTGCACTGTTTTATAATTAAACATACACAATTTACTCATATTTTTGTCAGTGAGAAGATGGGGGAGTCAGTAAATTGCAATTTCGGCATTACCATAAATATGCCCACATTTCTAAATAAAACACCGAGCAACGACGAGTAACTGCCAGCTCCACAACATCGTAAATCCACACTGCCACACAGGCAGGGTTAGATTGGTTGAAGACATGCGTACTATTGACATGCAGTACGCCTTAGTACATGGCGTCATCATGCCTGCATGTAGATAATCGGGGTTAAGTGCCTTGCCCAAGGACACAATGTGGGAGTCCGAATTGTGTCCATATACAGAGTTGCATATCCTTTTATCATTTCTTAGGCTAATCGGGTAACAGCGTTTATATCACTGTTACAGTGTGAGGGGTATGCAAAGGAGGGCACTGCTGATTTTCCCTGCAAAACTTGGAAGGGGAACTAGGTCAGTTATGATAAATGTTTGGATAAAGGGCAAAACGTTTATGATAGAATGGTAGTTATTTATTTATTGGGTGAGTTAATGACACTTTCGACAGTCAGTGCCACCTCCTGTCCGAAAGTTGGAAGAAGCCAAAGGGAACTACTGAGCAAAGGCATGCAACTGGCATACTCCACATAGGGTTAGTATTGGTTGAAGGCAAGTGCACACTCGACGTGCAGTACTCCTTAGTACACAACGCTACCGCGCCCCCACATGTGTAGAGAATGGTACTTCTTTCATGTTTTCACTTAGATGGCTGGCTTATTCTTCAGTAAACGTTCAAAAATAAAACATACAGGCTTGTAAAACACGATACCGCGCAGGTGATTTTTTTATGATTAACAAACAATTGAATGTTATCACCCAAATTTTAGCATTTTTCACCTTTGAGGCCGGACATTACCTGAATTTGTCAATTTTAAACGCACTGGTCCATAATTAACTGTTAAACACCTGAGGACTGTTTTGATGAGCGACAGACCACATTGAACAAGAAAACAATCTACCTCCATCATTTAAATTTCAGTGATGTATAAATGCAAAGTGGTAAGCGACCCTTTGTTTGTAAACACAATAGATCCCAATTACATACCCACATTTCTAATTAAAACATGGAATTTTTGTAGTTGGGCACAATTCCTAGTCCTCCTTCCAGCTCGAGGTCCTGAACCCGCTGCCAATGCACACACTCGAACCAAAGAACTCTCGACGGTTCATAAATTATTCAGGTCGCAATGGCTTTCAAACCCGACATTGTTTTTATTATTATTTTTATTATTAGTTTTTCCAAGTCAACACCTAACTCGTATTTTCAGGTGGATAATACAGAGTCATGTATCCTCTTCCCAAGTTTGTGGCTAACTGGATAACACCACTTATACCAATTTTACAGTAAGAGGGATATGTAAAGGCGATTACTGCTGTTTTTCTATAATAGGCCTAGTCAAAACCTGAACGATAGAATGGTACTTTTTCGGGGAGGGGAGTGGGGGGGGGGGGGGAGTATATTTATTGATTTCCAGGAATAAATCGCTGGAAAATGGGATATTATTTTGGCTTGAGCTGCAGTCGAGATATAGCTGTGAGTGTTGAAATTGATGCCACCACAGATATTAAATCAGAAATAAATCCATAACATACGAATTTCGGATTACAAGTCTATGTGTGTCGTTGTTTCCTGCATAGCAGAATTAGGTTTGTGGGTGTTCCTCGTTGATTTGTGAAACCCAAAGCTTTTTGGATACTTTTGATAAAGTGATAATAATGCATAACAGCTCTGGAAAATTATCCGAAAAATTCCAGAAAACCATAACACGGTCCAACACAAATTTGCACATACACGACAAAAACATTCAAAGATTGTGGCAGGGGAGGTAATTCTCGCGTTTCGCGGCTTATTCGACAATCACTCAGCTGTGCAAAGAATTTTTTTTCTGTTTGACAAAATACATTTTTTATTAGACCATAAAATAAATAGAGTTCTTAAAGAGGATTACCAATAGCTCAGAGGGAATTTATGCTCATTCCTTTTTCTATGAATGATCTTCCAAGTTAAATTTTCGGACACTCACAATGTGCGAAGTCCATGACCAGTTTTAGTTTCAAAGTTTTGTTCTTGAATTATCAGAGTCGAAATGGATTTATTAATCCTGAGTCTTCGTGTGCTTTTCGAATGCTGAAATTTCGCGTTCACAGATTCGCTCAATTTTGTGATATTTATTGCTGTTTCTCAAATTAATCATCCGGCTTGAGATTGTTCATTGAGACAACCGGTTTAGTCCATTTCCGTGATTTGAACAATTCCTGTGCACTGTGTTTTCCAATCTATCGCAATTTGGGTGCAAGTTTTATAACATCTGAGGCTCAACATTTCCCCAAATTACCGATCATATTGTCAAATTAGTGATTTATAAATATTGTTAGACAAATTAAAATGTATTGAACCTTGCGCAGTCTTTTGTTGTCCCAAGTCAGTACATAATGTCAGAAGGCCACTGGGTAAGTATTTTAAAAAAAAAATAACACTAGTTTTTTTTTTTGGCCGATAGCTTCAGATGTATGGCGGGTTTAGATAATTCGGCGTGCACAAGCAAACACAAACTCAGAATACGACCTATTTAATTTGAAGTAACCACATGTCACCATAGAAACCGATAAATACAGCGGGGTCCATAAGCGGGGTCCATCTGATGAGGGCAGAAGTGTGCGCCATATACTACTAACACTCGCAAGATCTAATATTAAATTAAATAAAAATTTTAAAAAATGCAATTAAACAAAATAGAAATGTCAAGTGGAACAAAAAGAATGTGGTGCAATTCATTTTGCTTTTTTTCACAGCTGATGCAGCATCAGATGGCTTTGACGGTTGTGAAGGTTGATAAAAACGCAGTGGACGTTGGTAAGAAAGCCGGAAACGAATTCTGACAGTTGAAACAGAAATATTTCTCCACTGTGTCCGCTCGTCTGACACGAAAACAAACGACGACTCGGATTTTTAATCCAGCAATTATGTTGATTTTCGTCGTGGAAATCATTATCAAATTTACTTCTTTTCTGTCATCATTTCTGTACGGATTGGTTCTCAGCAGAAACACTGCAGACAAATCGTCCCCAGAGTTCCAATGTGTTCTATGTGCCGGTAGGCACATAGAACACATTGGAACTCAGGGGACGAAATCTTGACGTTCAAAATATCTTGGTACTTCGAATATCTGGTCGTGTTTTCTTCCATGGGATGCAATGCGGAAGTCGCTGCCCATTTAAAGCATTGATTATCTTCGCTAGTTACGATGACCAATGTAGCATGTTTCTTCTCTAAACAATATGTCAATTTCAAGTGAGAAGACGTTTGAAAAGGATTGTGTTTGTCCATGTGAGTTTCTAAATACAACACCTCACAGAAGTCCAATTACTACCATTTGTTTGAAAGTCTAGCAATAGATTCCAATACCTCTTCTTTCATCTTCTCGAAAATCTCTCGTTCGTCTGAAGTATCCATCTTGATCCGCGTTCTTTCCAAACAAATATGAGATATTTAATGTCACGGCATCCATGAACGCCAGGGGATCGTACTTCTCGTGACCGGGAATGCTGAACGACTTAAAATAATTCTTGATCGCTTCGGCTCTCTGTCTCAGAGGGATGATCACTCCCCCTCTTGCACTTTGAATTCGCAATTTATCATTTCCATCAATCTGTCTTTCGAGACATTTGCATCCACTGCAGATTGAACTAAATACAATTAATAATAGTGGATGTTGCAGTTTTGTCGGGGATTTTTTTCGGGCAAAGAATCCGCAGCTTTCCTTTCTCTGTTTTTCTCTGTTTCGGGCTGCTTTTTTCTGTTTCCTCTCGGGAGCTTATCTGATTGTTTTCTCTGCTTTGGATTGTTTTGCTTGCACAGTAGTTTTTCCTATTGTTTTCTTTGCGTCGGAGTGTTTTGTTTCTTCTTTTTGCAAATCCACTGTTGCGATTGGAGCTTTCTATTTTCTGTTGTCGGGGTGTTCTTTCTGCCTTTTCAAATCCACGGCCACTGGAGGTTTTTTATTTGTTTTCTTTGCTTCGGATTGTTTCATGTACATAACGGTTTTCCTTTTTTCCTATTGTCAGGCTAATGCTTCTTTCTGGTTTCCTCACAGTATTCGAACCTCCGAGATTCATGCATTTGATCACTTCTTCTCTTTTCAACGGTTTCACACCTTTCAAACACAATTGGGCAGCCTTGTATCTGAAGTCAGAAACTGATTTCCCCACCCTCTCGGCAGATATATCATCCATCATCAAATCAAAAAATACAGAAAACGACACGCGTATGTGAATGGGTTAATTGATATGGCACTCGTACTAACGCGGAAGAAAATGACGAGAGGCCGCAGGCCTCGAGTTTCATCCTTCAGCGATGGCACTCGTGCCATATCGATTAACCCATTCACACGCGTGTCATTCTGTGTTTATTACACGCCTTCACGTCTATAAAAACAATTATTACAAGGACACTCAGCAATTCATTTGACAACTGTCGACAAAAACAACACATTTCATCGCCAACCAACTGTGCGAGGGGAACTCGTGCTACTATTTCGTCCCCTGAGTTCCAATGTGTTCTATGGCCTACTGGCACATGAAACACATTATTAGAACTTAAGGGACGATTTTCAGCTATCGTAAACTGTAATTGCGTTGCATGATTTGTAGAAAATTCAAGTGAAATTTCCCTTCTATTTAAAAATAGTCTGTTAACAATTTCCGTTCTGCACATATGTGCGGAACAAATTTTCATTTTCCGCATGATTTTGTGTTGCTGCAGATGAGGATTTCATAGAACAGACGTGTAATAAATACGGTACCTTGAAAATATTTTTGGTACTTAAATTTGCTTATTTTGTTTCAAATCAAAATTTGAAGCGAGTGGAAATGCATCAAAATAGTAATGGCGGCTGCTCGCCCGAGATCAAATAATATCAGGTGAGTTATCTGATACGGCGGAACCCTTTGATGGTATTCCAGAGTTCTGATTGGATAAACTAATTTTGAGGCATAATAATAAGGGCGCTCGTCATTAGGCTGTGTCCTAATAAACTATGTAAATTTATATGATGGCTTAGAGCTGCAAAGGAGAAAATGCACAGAATACACGCCAACTTCTGGTATTATTTCATTTTTCTTTATTTAATACATATTGTATATACTGTTTAATCATTCCATAAAACAACAGAAACTTTGAAAACTAATATTTTCACAAAGCAAAACAGTGATTTGGGTACATCGTTCATTTTATTACGAGATACCATTTTGTTTTGTCATTAAAATCTTGGAATTAAGTTACAGATTTTTTTCCATACAAGGCATCGAGGGAAGAGTGAAACATCTGTGGATTTTTTACGTCTTGTGCATATGCAAGTTCAGCCCACCCGCGCATGTCCAAAATAGTGCGAATTGGTATATCAAGCAAAACTACGTCTACACGTCACAGAGATTTGGCATTATCATGAAATATCTGGAATTTATGAAGATCGAGATCTTTTTCATAAAATCCTTCATGCGAATAATTTCAAAACTGTCTGACTGCAGAAGCGTAATTGACGATTATACTTCTTTTCCAGAGCGAGCCCATTAGATGTTTATCTAGAAGAAAACAAAATGACTAACTTCGAAAAAATCTAATTACATGTAGAATATACCCATAGTAGGTTTGTGTACCAAATGTTCACCAAGAGTGGCGAAGTAGTGTTGACCGCGAGCCTTCAGTGCGCGGTTAACACCACTTCACCACGAGTGGTGAACATTTGGTACACCAAGCTACTTTGGGTATACTTTATTTATACCATGATCGTCAGGTTATTAAGAGTCGCTATTATTTTTTCTCGATTTTACTGAGCACCAGACGTACATACGTGCGAATCTGTTTTTGTTTACACGAGCATCGGTGGGCGGTACTTCCGCTGTCAATTCTATCGCCGAAACGAAATGGAAAAAGAAACAGGGCCTTATTCATTTTAATAACATAATAACACACTATTTCGAGTTATGGAAGCTTTGGTGTCTTGCGGGGTAAACTCATTTAAAAACGTAATAAATAATTGCCACTTTCAGGTCAATGTCACCAAAGGTCAACTTGGATGTAGTTCCACTGTAGGTGTAACTTTTAACTAATGAAATCCCATTGCTGGCGTGTTCACCACAGTTGGTGTATAAAGATAAAATTTATGTCATAGGCTTTTCATATATAGTAGAATAGTTTACCATGGTATAAAATAGTCGTCTTTTTCTTGTACTTATTGGGGAGTTAATATCTGAAGTATTAACTTGTGGGCATCGGAAGTGGTCGGACAGACCCCAGCAGGTGCCGAACCAATATTCTCGAATAGACTTTATCAGCGTTCCCCATGTTTGGTCACGTGGGATGGCCACACATCACATTTGACATTTGTTTCCAAATCAATAAACATGTGTGGAGCGAAGTAGGGAGCCAGCGATGTCGGTTACCGCCAATCGCTACATATGTCACTCATTTTCTTTCATTTAACTCAACTATGCAAACAGGCGCAGGTATTGACAATACTTTATTTATATGATTGGATTTCGAATGCTGAACATTCGAAATGGTAGCCTCAGTTTCGCTTTGCAACGCAACGAAGATATGCAACTTGATTCCGAAAATGGATTTACCATATTATTAATAATAATAACATTATAATTGATCCTTACTATAGAAGTTAATTTTAACACAAATGATAAACGCGTAATACACCAATATCTACAGTAGGTGTATCATCACTAAATCACCCGCAGAGTGGAGATTCCACCCGAGCAAGAATTGCAAATTTGTTACAAAGCACAACCAACACCAGCAAAGTTTCAGCCAATGGACCTCTGGGTTAAACCCGGAGGTCCATTGGCTGAAACATTGCTTGTGTTTTTTGTCGATATGTACAATATTTGAAAGTTATAGCTTGGGTGATAACTCCACTCCGCGGGTGATTTAGTTACAATCCACTCTCCACGTACTGCATTTATTTGACGCTGAATCGAGTTCACTTTCGCCATTTTCTGACCAGAATTGCGCCTGTTGCTTAATACTCGTGAGTTTTCTTTTGGAAACAATGATGATGTATTTCCCACTCACATGACCCTACAGGATGAATGCTGATCTCCTCTATCGGTACGTTGCTAGGTGACTACAGAGCTATTCGTCACTTGGGTGCAACAGCACGCCATCGCCAGGGGCGTATTGGGCTTGACGTATTTACTTTGATGATTGATTTTTAAAGTCACTTGCGGATAGATAACGACTAAAACATAGCGATGAAGTCAAGTTCAGCCAATCGGTTATACATATACAGAACCGCACATACGTTTGAATGGGTTAAGAATTACCACGCGAGACTGCTTTGGCCAAGGATATCACGAGAGTCGATATCTTGTCCCGAGGGTGAGATTTCCCCATTCACATTCACCACCATCTGGGATAATTTTTCTCCTCAGCAAAACAATCTAACGTCATCAAAAGTAATTCAGCCGCACGTGCACCTACATCGAGTAATTTTGTTGTCCATTTCTAAAAAAAGGATTTGCTTATCGAAAAGAGCTCATAAAAGTTATGTATATACCACTGGTATATACCAGGAAATTAATTTCCAACATCGGAAAGACAGGGGTTGAAAGTGTGTAGCGAAAGGACAATCGACACATTCCGATGACGTCAGTTGGGCGCGTGCATCAATCGACCGATGGCCGCCGTAGTGATAGGAGTTACGTTAAGAAATTGAACAAAGTGTATTTGTCACATAGTTATGACGCCACGCCTTTGTTAAAAGTGTGTGATATATTTCGAAGAGTTGGTTAGAGCATGTGTGATATTCAACATATATCGCCACACTTTTAAAAGTGTGTGATATATTTCGAAGAGTTGGTTAGAGCATGTGTGATATTCAACATATATCGCCACACTTTTACCAATCAAGGAACAATAGACAGTGATTGTGTAACCTGTCAGTTCTAATACAAACACAGCCGAGAGGAAAGATTAAGGGCACCTGTGCTAAAATGTTTTGAACAGAGAAACGAGAATTTACCTGACTTTTGATTTTATTGAAAGAGTTAAAGAAAGAAATCCACACCCGGGTGTAAATGATAAATGGAACGTTTAATTTCTCGCTCAACCTTTTGAGCGCAATGACGAAACGGAAAAAAATGAAGTAATATCACTTGCTTTCCATCAATCTTCATGTGTCTTGCAAGTTTGGCTTAAGAAATTAACCAATTAAACGGGAATGGACACGTGTCAGACAAGGGTTCAGTGGAGTGTTTGATTGTTCGTGTTTTGATTGTTTGTGCAAACATCAATGTGACAAGTCGGTTACAGCACAAAAACTCGTGATATAGAACATACAATCGCTCGAGCTAGTTACTCGGACAAGTCCTCGTTAACTAACTCTCGCGATTGTATATTCAATATCCCTCGTTTTCTATGCTGTAACCTATACACAAAACACTGTTGTTATTATTAACATCAAGTACAACAAATAACAATACTTTGAACACCAACGAAACATAAGATAGGTCACGTGGGTCATGTGAGATAGATATCTATCTCACATGGCCTTCTCATATGAGACACGCATATCATGCATAGGAAGTGGAGGAGAAATTAAATTCTCAGAATAAGCACATGCTATTGTCCCCCTCGTGTAACTCAAAGGTCCCATCAGCAAAACGTTTCCTTGCACTTTTCAAAATAATTATACCGAGGAACCGTTTTGTTGGACGCGATGTTGAGGGTGGGTTGTTAGAGATTATCTATAATCACTTTAAAACCATAGAAACACAATAACAACCTAGGGTCACCATGAGACGCTTGTTGACAGACCTTCTCAACCTCTCATGCCACCATTCTAATTCCATAAGGAATCCGACGTCGTTATGGGTGGATTGTTCTCCCACTTCACGTGGAATTTGCGAGTACCATTTATTGATAAGGCGGCCCTTTACTCATGACGATATGCAGATATTCTCTCGTGTTTCAGTTAGAGATATACCAATCAGTGAGTATTTATTTGGCCTTGAAAACATCTTGATTTTTTACATAATTGGTGGAACGCTACGCTGCGTAATCAAAACAACGGTCGTGACGGGTCTTCATTCATAAGTATTTAGTTCAGACGTATTTAATTTACAAACATGTCCAACAGTATTGTAGGGGGCGCGGTGGCTCAGTAGGTAGAGGTACATGCTGCAAGCCGAGAGGTCCTCGATGCTGCAACCGCGTTGTGTCCTTGGGCAATACATTTCACCCCCATTGCCCACGTAGGGGCACGGTGGCGTTCTGTACTAAGGCGTACTGCACGTCGATGGTGCATTTGTCTTCAACCAATGCCAACCCTGCTTGTGTGGAGTTAGTATGTTGGGGAGCTGACATTTGATCGCCGTGGCTCTGTGTTCTCTTCGGATAGTCCGGCTTCCTCCACCCGTAAAACGGTCGTGGTCATGATTAGTAACTGTGCGGAAATATGTGACCTTAAACACCAATAAATAAATAAATAAATAAAAATAACAGTATTGTAATGTTATTAAAGATTTGGTCAAATCAATTCTCGGTTGAGAAAGATTTCCTGCGCTGGTTCACAGAAAATGACTGTTTATTGTACTTTTATTGTGCTTATAAATTCAGTCATCTGGAATATTTCAGTTGGTCGGAAAAGCGAACCATAGGGTGTATGAGTTCCAAGACCAGTGTAAACGCCCATACACCCTGGAAAACACAAGGATAACGGATTTATTTCCAAGAATTTTGGTGTACTTAATACCTTAACCTAAATTTTGAGAAAAAACTGACAGAAAATTTGTACTTTGTAAGTTTCTAAATAAAACCAGAAAAATATGGATGTCATTGGAACTGGTTCAATGAGCCAGTTCCAATGACATTCCATATCTGCAATATTTTATTGCACATAAATATTAAAGTTCCTGTATTTTTATTTTTGTTCTAGCATAACCGATAAGAAGGTATGAATTAATAATTAAAAATGGGTAATTTTTTTGCCTTATAGCCTGCTATTGTGCATTCTTGTTTTTACACAGTGGTTAACCACGGTGTAAAAAAAAGCAACTGTGGATTGCAAGTTACACTGTACCTCTCAACCAATCAAAACGCAGTATTTTGTTTCATTTGGAAATAAATACATTTATCTTGCATTACGTATATATTGGGTCTGTCATTACCCAAACATAGCGTGTATCAGGTGCCCCTGATACAAAACCTGTATCATGCAACTGCATAATACTACCACGTGTATGGTTACGATTTGTTTACGATACTATTTATAGATTATAAGATTTTGAAACGCGTCTGTGAGGGACTTTGTACTTTGCTATATACGAAATGAGAAGAAAAAACACTTCTCAAAAGTAGAATTATTAAATTATGAAACCACATTGCTTTTGTTTCTGTTTCTGAATCACTGGAAGCATTCAAGCTGGAACAACATACAGTTATACTGTTAAAGTGCGCAGTCTTTTCGGAATGTTGAACATGTAGGCGCTCAATAAGTTTATTTTGGATCGCAAAAGTTCAAGACGGTCGCATACAGTTTCAAACGGAACGAAAGGGATTTTTATGAGTCTAAAAATGAAATCTGAAATTAAAATGCCAGTTAGCCTCTTACTCAACACGCACAATTACGTATTTTAAATATTTTTTGAAAAAATTTTTTTCAAAGATTTCAACAAAAACATATGATGTGACGAGCTCGTTCCAATGAGGGGTCATGTAATAAGGGTTTGTTGAATTTTTTAAAAATGTCATGTATGAATAAATAATAATGCAGGGTTATTCAGTCCATCAATACCGACTTGTGTTCGCCCACAACAGCAGCACAGATATGTTACAGAACTGCAAATATTGTTTTCTTGGTTTCCGTTTTAGTATCGACACAGGGCTCTAATTTTGAGAGCGTTCTCAGACACAGCTTTCTGTCAATAAACATAGAGGTGTCACGAAGAAGGCCGATGGGGGGGGGGGGGGGGGGTAAACATAATTTGTCTCGACTATGATGACTCAAGTTGTGACTGACTAATATTCCAACTTCATCAAGACATGCCTTCGCCACATTTTCATGCTCAACCCAAATTTTTTATGAGCTTCGGACAAAAAAGTTATATTTTTTTAAAAAGGTACCTGCCGATACTTACGGGCCTGTCGTCCGATTCTTGTACACAGCGAATATAGGCAATACATTTTACACCCCTCGCCTAATCCAAAGAGCCCATGTCGACACTTAATGCAGAGTTTCGTGAATACGTATAAATTTACTTTTACCTCAAAAGCGTAGGTTATAACCCCTCACTGGAGCGAGCTCAACGATCTCGTTCCAACAAGGGGTTATAAGCTATGCTTTTTGAGACAAAAATGAAAAAAAAAATCTCAGTGGCGATTTTTGTAGATAGCACTTGGCGGCTTTGGTCGTTACGTAGAGTAAAGGGTTAAGCGTGAGAAAATAAAATTGTAAAATAAATTTTAAAAAATATTCTGTCCGACTGACCCTTCTTTTCTCTTGAATATAACCAGAAGCAAAACCATTTGTCGCTCAAGAATTTCACATTTGATATTTAGGTGATTCAAATAGTAACTTTGTTCAAGCTAACACCACTGATGTTCGTACGCGATGCAATCAATTACTTATTCTTGAAACAGTTGCATCAAGACGTTCGTCGGGATTGTAACCAAATGGCCCGGCACCTTTCTGATAAACAATGACTCCGTCTTGTAGCACATGCAGACGCTCTGGAAGGGCAACATAGTATCGCGTAACACTGTTCTCCAAATCGTCTTAGTATATCGGACATAAACCACTAATGGCGTTGTTTTGCGGCTATGGCCCGATCTTTGAGGGTTTTGTGTTGCTGTATCTTGTATTTAATGGAGCTAATTGCCCACTCGCAGTCGGATGTGCCTTAGAGATGCACACAAAATAAAATTGGCAAAATTATCAAACTGTTGCGAAAATTCGGGAGATTTAACCAGATTTGTCATGAAGAGGGGTCAGCTACAGCTGTCAAAGTTGAGAATCAGAGGTCAGGCTGTTTGAGCAAAATCCGATAAACTATATTTTGAAAGATATTCAAATGAATAAATTTCAAAATCTTTCGCTATCGCACCTTTATTAGCTATCATAAAGATCTTCTGCATCCCTACTTCTCACAAATGTGCATCAAAAGCGTTGTTCTGTACAGTGGTTCTAAGCATTTCCTGTATGTTAAGCTCTGGTGATAGTAAAGGAATCCAGGTTAACCCTTTACCTATAACGAAAAGAAGACGACACTTGCAAATAAAATGTTGAATAACTAATGTTTTTAATTTTTGCGTCAAAAACATAGGTTATGACCCCTCATTGTGCTCGTTCCAAAGTGCGGTCATAAGCTTTGTTTTTATGACAAAAAATTAAAAAATAATGAAAATTAAATGGCGATTTTTGTGAAACCCCCTGACCGGTTACGTTAGGCAAAGGGTTACTAAGACGTTTTTTTTTATAGTGGTATGTATTTCATAAGAATTCTGTTCACAAATACGAATGACACAAACCCACACAACTCAATAACTCTCAGTTAAAGTACTGTCGAATCCGCCAGTCCGGACCATCGTAGTTCCTGAAAAATTTAAAACATTAATCAAACATCAAATTTAACAAACAAATGGTGCTCACTTGCGCAATCAAAGCTACGACAGGTGCAACAAATGCCGGAGCACATCGTGTCGGGCAGTTTTACTAGTGGAGGAAACCGGAGTACCCACAGAGAATCACCGAGCAACGGCGAGCAACTGTCAGGCTCCCCAACATACCAACTCCGCACAAGCAGGGATAACATTGGTCGAATACAAGTGCACCATCGACGTGCAGTACGCCTTAGTACACAGGGCTACCGTGTCCCCACGTGGGCAATCCGGATTAAGTGCCTTGTCTAAGGACACAACGCAGTTACCCCTGGCGGGGATCGAACCGTGGACCTTTCACACTCCCCAACGTACTAATACTACGCAAGCAGAGTATGCAGCGGTGAAAGGCAAGTGCGCCATTGACGTGCATTACGCTTTAGCACAGTGTCACCCTACCCCACGGAGGCAATCGGGATTAAGTGTCTTGTCCAAGGACACCACACAGGAAATACGAATCTCAGAAGTATAGTACAGTCCCGCACATCCTGCTAAAACAACGTGTGATGAAATTATTACCCCGCTCCTTAACCCTTAACCCTCCTTAACCCAACGTAACGGCCAAAACCGACCAGCATCCCTCATCTCGACAGTAAAATTGGACATTGGGGGGTATGTACACATGTTTTATTTCAAATTTTCGGAATATTCTCATGAAACAATATTGTTCTCATTTTGTTTGTGACTCTGAATGTTTATTATTACTGACAAAAATGTTTGAAGCGATGGATGAAAGGGAAATCGGCGAAGTTTGCCACAGATGTGTGCATACCCCTTTTAGCTTTTAGCTGTCACGTGATATTCTCATACACCCCGTTCAAATTCGAACACCCCGTTGGAGTTAAATTACTGTACTGGATGCATTGGTTACTGAC
Source organism: Pictodentalium vernedei (assembly GCA_031216915.1). Lineage (NCBI taxonomy): Eukaryota > Metazoa > Mollusca > Scaphopoda > Dentaliida > Dentaliidae > Pictodentalium > Pictodentalium vernedei. The sequence goes on from CM062296.1 coordinate 96,020,870, forward strand.
CAATCAGGAAGCTTGTATAATTTTTTAAAAGGGTAATAAAGCTTATTATCTCTTATTGGGACGAGCTCGACGTGGTCGTTACAAATACAAAATATAAAATATCAAAACTAACCACACTCAGCCTCAAGAAGTCTCGGAAACCCTAAATCTAGAGGTGGACACCCCGCACCCCCCCCCCCCCCCCACCGAGACCCCCTAGAAACGTCTCTGCCCGGTACACCAGCCACCTCCACCCTCAACCTATCCGACATGATCTGACTCTGGCTATTGAAGGTTAAACTAGGGCTGTCACGATTGATCGATTAATCGATTGTTGATCGGTCACGGCGAAATCGATTAGTATTTTTCGATGTCGAATAATCGGTAAATTATATCCCGTTTTAGACGTTTAATAATTAAAAGAAAATATGTTGAAAAAACTATTGTTTCTAAAGGTAAAGAGTTAAGAACATCGATGTTACACCCCAAGAAGCTATTGGAAGCATTTGTCTTTCAGGTACATTCATCAAAGCTTTGATGTTCTGAACTTTTGAACCGTCAGTGTAATAATCAAGACCGGTCGGCAGTTGCGAAGTTCGCAACTGCCGACCGGTCTTGATTATTACACTGACGGTTCAAAAGTTCAGAACATCAAAGCTTTGAATGTAACTAACAGAGGATCGTCTTCGTTGTTTACTTGAGGTAGGTCAACTGACTTCAACTTCATTTTTATCGACTTCAAAGAGAAGGAGATGCAGGTCATCTAGGTACGATCAATCGATTATCATCGATTATTTGCGACGATTAATCGATTCCAAAATTAAAAAATCCTGACAGCCCTAGATTAAACCCCAATAGATAAACAAACAAACATCCCTATACAATGAAACCTCAATACAACGAGTGCAACAGAATACCATTGGTTCATAATCAGTTAAAATTGAAAAATGATTGAAAAAGTCTCGGAGAATAAAAATCTGGAATCGAGGGCCATTTCCTAATGCACATAATCAATTTTAAGCCGAATAGAATTCTAAGAAAATGAATTAGAAAGCGCAAACAAATTGTCTTCCCAGCTGAACAATCTCTGGGTTGAACCCGGAGGTTCATTAGCGGAAATTGTGTTTCTGTTTAGTATGCATCTGTGGGATTGCCGTTGATTGGTATGGTACATAAGATGATCAGATTTGATTAGGTCACTTTTGGGTAATAACATGATCACAATATGTATAATAAACACAAACAATCACTGTGTTTCTCGATATATTCCACTCCGAAATAGTGGCGTAGTCTGGAGAGGTTGGGGGCTTCCATACAATATCTTCGTTACCCCCACAAAAAACAATGGCTCAATGAAAGTTTCACAGTACATACAGCCCCAAAATAGTCTCCAATATAAAGCTGCACACACTACAAAAGCCTCAGACACGCTCTTTGAGCCCTGAAATTTCAAGCTTTTCTCGGGGGAGGCCTTGTCCCAACTAGGACCCTCCGATCGTTATCCCCTTCTCTCACTTCCCTGAAGTGGGATGGGGGTCACAATCGGAGGGTCCTAGTTAAGAATAGGAGAGACCCCCTCCCCCACACAACGCCTTCCGTATTTCATGTTTGCCCACATCCACCCCCTCCAAAAACTGGTTTGGGCAACCCTATTATATAATCCTGGCCCCTAGCCTTCCCAGGAACTCTAGTGACTGGAATTTAAGCATCATCTCAACTACAAAGTAATGCACAAAAGGTAATCAAGTATGGTTCGCTAAAAGACGTAAGATGTAACAGAAACGTCTAGAATACCGTTAGTATTCAAATAAGTTTTTAAATGCACGTGGAAACAGAACAGAGAGAATGGTTTGCACCGAAAGGACGCGGATCAATTGTCGGGGTGACGTTGTAACGCTGAAATCGAGAAAATAATGACGTATCCACTGATGCCAAGTTTCAAGCCACTATCTTCCGAAATATTAGAGGTTAGGTCAACGAGGTTTTCCGGTACTGTTTCAACTCTATAATTCAAGGACAATAGCTTTGTAACTATTAGAAAGCGCCGCTGCAAAAGTATGACGGGCACATCGTGGCTCAGATCGATTTTAGTGAGCGAGATTCAGAAATTTTATATTAAATCAAGACGAATTTGAGATTGCTTTCATCACACAATGTGCAATTTAACTCTTTGAACCTTAGTGGTATCTTCCATGTCAGTTTAATGACAGCAAACATAATAGTCCATATTCATTAGTTAGGGGTTGACAAATTAATATTTTCAACGTGCAGCCTTAGGGCTGCACGTTGAAAATATTAATTGGTTTACCCCACACCTTCACTCAGCAGCCATTCTGCTTAATAAAATTGTGATGTATGATGTGTAATTTAACCCTTTGCCTAATACAACTGTAAATCTGGCCAATGATGTTAATACTAAGTCTTGTTGTTAATGTATTCGAAGTTTCAAACCTATACCTCCCTAAATGAAGAAGTAGTTCGGCCCACAAAGGCTTCTCATACTATAAGAGCTGTAGAGTTACCATGAATTTTGTTTGCATATTCGAAAAGAGCAATACAACTAATGTCTATATAACACTCAAATTGACCCACAGTTGTACGATGACGGCAACTACTACCCAGCTACGATGCATACCACTGCCCCCTCCCCATCCACCCTCTTACCCCCACTTACTTTTCACTTCGTTTTCGTTGAAAAACAGTATTTGTTCCTGTTGCTCATCCTATGTATAAAGACTGTCCGCTTTAAGAAGTGGACTGTGTAATCTTTGTTCCATATGGAGACAGCCTAGTATGAGCTTAAAGCTTGATGCTAAATCCCATTCTGTATTCCAATTAAAAGGTTGTGTACATCATGTCATTTTTGTAAAATATTAACATACAGAAATAAATACTGTTTAAAATAAATCGGGACACAACAAATTTTACGCACATCTGCTCTTGATATTGATCCACACGAATTTCAAATCAACATCGAAATGCAGAAGAGTTACAAATAGTAGACGACATTTGCAAAAGAACATCTCCTGAATAAGTAAACATTAAATTTTATGGCTCGAAAACATAGCTTATGACCCTTATTGGAACGAATTCGTTCAGCTCCAGTGGCGTAGATAGCTTTTCGCTGGCGGAGGAGCAAGCCCAAAATTTTCCGAGAGACCGAAAATTTTCCGACAGTGTAACATCAACAAAAACCCAAACAAACAGAAAGAATCTGTTGTTTACTGAAAATGTACTGAAAATTGGTCTTTTTTACACAAAATTTACCCACAATGGCATGTTTTTATCCCCTAAGCCAGCATTTTAATGTTATTAGGCTTCAATTCGCCAAAAAATGGTCCCCAAAAAGGGCCTCCGCCCCTCCCCCCCCCCCTTTATCTACGCCACTGTTCAGCTCGTTCCAATGAGGAGTCAGAAGCTATATTTTTTATGCAAAAATGGAGGAGAAAAAAATAATAAAATTTGGTTGGTTATTATTGTGAAAAACATTGGCCAGATTTACAGTTGCATTAGGTAATGGGTTAAATTACACACGATACGGCACAATTTTATTAAGCAGAATAGCTGCGAAGTGAAGGTGTGGGGTAAACCAATTAATGTTTTCAACGTGCAGCCCCAAGGCTGCACGTTGAAAATATTAATTGGTCAGCCCCAACTAATGAATATGGACTTTTATAATTGTTGTCATTGAACAGACAAGGAAGATACCACCAGGGTTCAAAGAGTTAAATTGCCCTTTGTGTGATGAAAGAAATCTCAAATGCGTCTCGATTTGATATAAAATTTCTGAACCTCGCTCACTAGAACTGATCTGAGCCTCGATAAACCTCGGCATAGGTCGACTTTAATGAACACGGTTCTGAAATTTCAAACCAAATCTTGACTCATTATAGGGGGGGGGGGGGGGGGGGGCACCAAAAATTTGCAAGACGTGGCGTGGGGATGGGTGGGTCTCTTGAGTGCGCCAAAAATGTGCATTTCCAACTTGCGCAATTTTTTGAATTTTTTAAAACTATATCAATATATCAGCTAATATATACCATCATTTCTGTTTCAAACCTTAAAGATGATGTTGTACATCACACTCTTAACATAAATACAACATCAGGAGGCTTTATATGTGAGAATATTGGGCTTAATCTGGAAAAATGTCACACGTTAGTAGGGGGTGGATGTCTTGTTCGAAATGTAGAAAATGTGCAGACAATATTTTGGGAAAATTCTCTTTGATGCACTAAATTCAACCCAAGTTATTTATTTATTCATTGATTTATTTATTTATTGGTGTTTAACGACACTTTAACAACCAGGGTCATATCGTGTCGGTGACGGGTTTACGGGTGGAGGAAGCCAGAGTACTCGGAGAGAACCACCGAGCAACGACGAGCAGCTGTCAGCTCTTCAACATCATAACCCACGACTGTACTACACACTGCACAGCGGTACTGCGTACTACACAGCACAGACAGGGTTAGATTGGCTGAAGACATGTGCACCTCGGCGTGCAGTACGTCTCAGCACACAGCGTCATCATGCCCCCACGTGGGCACTTGGGGTAAGTTTATTTTGGATTTTAATGGGAGAGTGGGGGTGGGTGTCTGAGAATGATAGTAGAAAATTTGCACGTAGTGGGTGGGTGGCTGGGTGGGTGGGTGTAAAAGGGAGCCGAATAAAAAATAGGACGTCACGTCTTGCAAATTTTTAGTGCCCCCCCCCCCCCCCCCCCCCCTGCTCAACATATAAATTTCGATCAAAAACACAAAATATGTCAAGCAGTTGCCAAAATACAATGATTCTTTCCAAACTCTTTCTGGTGCCCAAAATATCAGTTTTAACGTACGAGGCTCGAGCTGGAGAGTAGTACCAGTTATTAAAAGTGTCTCCAGACGCACGCCCCCAAATATGTCGCCAGCATCGCAACCGATAGATGGCTTCATCTTTCCTTTATAGAAAAAATAGATTTTACATCTCTATGACTTAGACTTCATTAATTAAAAAATCGATCTTATTTGTAGAATTACGTCTGCTTGACATAAAAACAAAAACGCAACACAGGTGTGATTGGCAAACACTTTTGGCAGATCCATACAATGTATGTAAACAAAAATACAAATGAAAATTGAGTCCAAACAGGTTATTTATTCGTATTTTTAAGAAATTAGCTGTCGTATTCTGGTATTCGCTTCAAAGTCAGAGCTAGAATTTTATAAAATCACTCCTCTTTTATAGAATAAGTTTAATTTCGTTAATTTTGGTGGATATGAACAAAAACATTTTCCAATAGTCATTCGATTTAATAGTTGCCACCGAAGATTCCGAACTGATTTAGATAGAATGCGACGTTCCATTGGCCGACTACGACTGTGGGCTGAGTTTTGTTCTTTTGATGGATCCATGACGTCAGGTTGAGAAATAGTCCCTCAATTGAAATCCACATGGACCACGTATTCCATGCGCATTTGTAAATATGGAACTGAAGAAAAAGTAATAGGCGCGTAATAATATTTATTTATTTATTTTTGGGACAATAGTGTAATTTAACCAAGTAAATTTAAAAGTTTCATCGGATCAGTTATTAACTCTTTGAACGATGGTGTTATCTTCCATGTCAGTTCAATCGTGATAATTCGAAGAGTCCATATTCATTATTTAGGGGTAGACCAATTAATATTTTCAATGTGCTGCCTTAAAGCTACACGATGAGAATATTAATTACTCTACCCCCACACATTAATGAAATTGTTTATCACGTTTCTGCGCTGGAAAAAGGGGGCTCACGGGTCAAAGGGTTAAAGTCCCTCTGATATCTATTAGACAAAACCCTGAATTGATTTCTGAATTCATTCCAATGATCATTTATGGACAGTGGTGGCGCCAGGGGCCGTCAGAGATGTCCAGCCCCCCCCCCCCCCCCCCCCCCCCCCGTCGGAGATTTTTAGTCAGTCCGTCGGAGAGTCTCGTAAACCCGACTTCACGAGAAATTTCCGACAATCGAACGTCGATATCTCGTCTTGTCTGTCTCGAACCCGTGCAGCACTGGAACTTTGATAGAGAATAGTGAGTCTCACGAAATTCCTTAATGTCGATCGTCAAACTGACTTTATAGATGAAATATTTCCCGACCTTATTATAATATGTTTACTTTAACCCTTTACCTAAGGTAACGGCCAAAACTGGCCAGCGCTATTCTCAAAAATCGCCAATTAATTTTCATTATTTTTTTCATTTTTTGTCTCAAAAACATAGGTTATGGCCCTCGTTGGAACGAGCTCGTCGAGCTCGTTCCAACGAGGGGTCATAACCTATGTTTTTGAAACAAAAAATGAAAAAAATTGGTTATTCAAGAATTATTTTTGCAAGTGTCGTCTGCTTTTCGGGTTACATGTAGGTAAAGGGTTAAATAATCAACAAACATACTTAATTTGTTTCTATTTTGGTTCACAATTTACCAATTTTCACTCATTTTCCTTCGTTTGGGAGGTCAAATGTTATAGCCCCCCTGTCGGAGAGGTCAGATCCCCTGTCGAGAAATCCCTGGCGCCACCCCTGTTTATGGACAAAAAATAAAACATATGTTACCTTACATGATGGAAGCGACTTTTTATTCCCGTAAGCGTTGTTTCAACCAACTGTCGAGTTCATCAAGATCATAACCATGTCCCCCCTCGCCTCCCTGATAAACAATGACGCCATCTTGTAAAACATACAGACGCTCTGGTAGAGCACCATAGTACCGCGCTACGCTGTTCTCCATATCATCCAGGTACACAGGGCAACTACCGTTTATAAGGTTCTCCAACTCTCGTGCAGCTTTAGCGCGTTCTTGAAGAGTTCTGTGTTGCAGAATGTTGTATTTATTAGCATCAGTTTTTAACTTATCTTCAATCGGATTCGCCTCTGAGATGTATACAAAGATAAAACTGGCATATTTATCAAACTTCCGTACAAGTTCGACCGATTTTGCCAGATTAATCATGAACGGAGGTCAGGTGCAACTACCAAAGTTGAGAACCAAAGGTCTCCCTACTTGAGCAAGGTCCGATATACGATGTTTTGAAAGATCTTCCAAAGAATATATTTCGAAATCGTCCGCCATTGCACCCGCCTTTGCTCTCATGAATAACCGCTCGAAGCCTATTTGCCAAATCTTGGCTTCAAATGCGCTGCTCTGTATCGATTTTTTTATCATAACTTCTGTGAATACTTCTGACAATGCAGTTCCTTTACACTTCCAGGTTATCAAAGTCACGATGAAGTTTCTATACGGTGATATGTATTTCATCAGAATTCTGTTCGAATAAATGAATGTCACAATCCCACACAGCATCAAAACTTTGAAAAGGGTGACAACTGAATCAGTCAGTCCCATAGTTGTATACCTAGAACGAAACATAAATGTATATCTTACTAGTATCTCCTACAAGTTTATGAGAATTTCACTGCTTTTGAAACATCACACGACAGCTGTGTGTGAACTATATGTAGTCAGTCAATATCTATATACATTTTAAACTAGAAGTCCTGTCACGAACTGCGCGCTTATCTAGGCATAAGTGCGCGTAGGAATTGGACGCAATTGCCATATGGAATAGCATCCCTAGCACGGCAGGTTCTCCTGGTTACCCATAACAAACACAGGCAATGTTTCTGCCAATGGACCTCCGGGTTACCGGAGGTCCATTGGCTGAAACATTGCTTGTGCACTGGCCACATGGACAGAATTTGATAGCCTTACCATGGACACAACGCGTAGATTAACGCGCAAATCGACGTGCTATTTGTGCGCATTTCATGACAGGACTTCTAGTTTTAACTGTACAGATTACAGTCAGAGTAATCTGCCCTTGGTAAATTCATTGTTCAAAATATCGAAAACCATAACCACTTCAAATTAAACAAGTAAGAATTCTATCATTTATTAAAAGCTTACTGCTCGGTATATGGAAAAAGTAGTCGATAAAATATCTAGTTTGTAAGCGACATAATATGGTTTATTGTACCTCATTTTAAAAGACCATAGTAATTTCCCTTTCATGCAATTCGCAATATTTCATTTTGGGGTCGACAATGCCGGTCAACAAGTTTACATTTTTTACCGCTGCGTACATTACCGAATGAGAGAATTGTGCGGCAAATGTTGTAATTTCGAAGTAACCGACTTCCCGATCCACTGCTTATAAAATGCCTGTCCTGCCGAACATCATGGTTTGGAGATGTTTCTAACAAATATATTGCGGATTTAGTTCTGTTGATTTCGAATTTCCAAGACATTAAATTGTGTTTGTGATAACTGCTATTCAGTTTTAAAGAAAATCACATGCAGTATATTTACTCTCGACTTGAGGTCAAGTGTAAAATTTATCCCTCGGGGGGGGGGGGGGGGTAGGGTTTAATCCCGGAAACGGGAATTCCCGGGTTCCCGGTTCCGAAAGCCGGTCACGATATCCAGGAAATCTATAGCACGGAACCGGGAATAACGCATGGTACTGTTTGCGTGTTGAACTGAAGTTTTCCAAATTTAAAAACTGCCCCAACGTAACATTACATTTCGTCAGCCCTTCCACGCCTGAACATTTTACATCCATGCCTCCTGAAGCATCCTTTTCACCAAATCACAGTAGATCTCGAATCAGTTCCGGATGATTCCTCTTCTACAGTAAGATCATCACTCGCTTCAAAATTCAAACTCGTCATTATTTTCGGAAACACCAGTTGACTAGTATCACTCACTATTCACTACCTCCATCAACATCAACTCCTTCTTCAGTGCCGTCACCAGTCTCCTCTGCTTGAAGCAGAGGAGACTGATGGCGGCAATGAAGAGGTAGTTGAAGCCAGGAGGTAGTTAGTGGTGATAAAACTAGCGATTCGGAAAATAAAGACGAGGTGGAAGCGAGTTTGGGTTTTCACACTTCTCTTAGGAAAATAACTTTTCCGTCTAGAGATGGCAAATTGCTAATAAAATATGTTCATTGTCACGAGAATAAATGCTTCTTGTTACTCTCTTAAATTTACTTGATATTATCCGGGACTTTTCCCAGTTCCCGGTTCTGAGTGTAATTTCATTCCAGTTCCCATTACTGTAGAAACCCGGGAATATATTAAACCCCAGTCATGTGTAAAAGTCACGTTTTGGGAGACAGTGGTTCATCGGGGAGATAATCTGCAATGTTCACCTCCAGTCATGTCATCCTTTTTATAATATACGACGTCAGCTAATTCCATACTGGGCGAGAGGTACCATACTAGGCCACTAACGCATTGTGTAACTAAAAATACATACGATTTTTGTGATGAAGTCAGGTTTTGAAGAGTGTCTTGATGGTACCTTTGGGGGGTTACTGTTATTAAGGGGGAGGTTGAGGTTCCTCGACCTTATGTGAAAAATTGGAAAAAAAACAGTGAAAGGGGGTACAAGATGTGTAATTTAGGCGTGGTGGAGACCCTGGAATATTTTCTACGAGAATGTCCAAAATACCAGGCTAACGGTATCAGATTCACTGGGAGTATAATGGGGAAGTTAGATAGGAGAATGAAGGACATGCGATTAGTGGGTGACACAAAGGAGAGGGTTAGTATGCTTATCGGAGAGGTTGGGAAGAATGGGGCATGGGATATCATCAAGCAGTTCGTCTCTGGGTGCTGAGAGGAGAGAAGAAGAGTGGGTATAGAGAGACAGTTGGGAGAACAGGGGTAACCAAAGCCTGCTCACCCGAGAAAAGCGACTGCAGTAGGCCAGAGTGTTATTTTTATTATTACGTTTGTTATACTGCGCAGTCACAGTAAGAAGACAAGAGTTGCAAAAATAAAACTCGATTCTCTGTCAATTTTAGAGACTCCCCCTGAATTTCAAGCTCTTTCTAAGGAAACTTTGCATAATGATTTAGGCTTTTGATATGGTTTCGACACAAGACCCTAAAACAATATAATGATGTTTCTATAATATATATTATTGGTAACACAGTTTTTTAGTTACCACATGTGTTACACACGGTGTTCGTAAGTGGACAGAACGTGTTACACACGGTGTTCGTAAATAGACAGAACGTGTTATACACGGTGTTCGTAAGTAGACAGAACGTGTTATACACGGTGTTCGAAAGTAGACAGAACGTGTTATACACGGTGTTCGTAAGTTGACAGAACGTGTTACACACGGTGTTCGTAAGTAGACAGAACGTGTTACACACGGTGTTCGTAAGTAGACAGAGCGTGCTATACACGGTGTTCGTAAGTAGACAGAACGTGTTATACACAGTGTTCGTAAGTAGACAGAAGGTGTTACACACGGTGTTCGTAAGTAGACAGAACGTGCTATACACGGTGTTCGTAAGGAGTCAGAACGTGTTATACACGGTGTTCGTAAGTAGACAGAACGTGCTATACATGGTATTCGTAAGTAAACAGAACGTGTTATACACGGTGTTCGTAAGTAGACAGTACGTGTTATACACGGTGTTCGTAAGTAGACAGAACGTGTTATACACGGTGTTCGTAAGTAGACAGAACGTGTTATACACGGTGTTCGTAAGTAGACAGAACGTGTTATACACGGTGTTCGTAAGTAGACAGAACGTGTTACACAAGGTGTTCGTAAGTAGACAGAACGTGTTATACACGGTGTTCGTAAGTAGACAGAACGTGTTATACACGGTGTTCGTAAGTAGACAGAACGTGTTACACACGGTGTTCGTCAGTAGACAGAACGTGCTATACACGGTGTTCGTAAGTAAACAGAACGTGTTATACACGGTGTTCGTAAGTAGACAGAACGTGTTGCACACGGTATTCGTAAGTAGACAGAACGTGCTATACACGGTGTTCGTAAGTAGACAGAACGTGTTATACACGATGTTCGTAAGTAGACAGAACGTGTTATACACGATGTTCGTAAGTAGACAGAACGTGTTATACACGGTGTTCGTAAGTAAACAGAACGTGTTATACACGGTGTTCGTAAGTAAACAGAACGTGTTATACACGGTGTTCGTAAGTAGATAGAACGTGTTATACACGGTGTTCGTAAGTAGACAGAACGTGTTATGCACGGTGTTCGTAGGTAGACAGAACGTGTTATACACGGTGTTCGTAAGTAGACAGCACGTGTTATACACGGTGTTCGTAAGTAGACAGAACGTGTTACACACGGTGTTCGTAAATACACAGAACGCGATTGGTATTTGAAACGGTGGGTGTTTGCAGAACGAGTTGGAATGGCGTAGCCATACATGTATTTCGCGCGATCCGTACAGATTCAAACACACATCGCGTTCTGTGTTTATTAGACATTCCATGCATTAAAATTCATTTAAATAAACACATTTTAATTCCGATGTTTAAACCCAAAGGTGTGGAGTCTGTTTGTTTTGCTTGAAACTGTACTGATTAAATAGATCGATAAAAATACAAAACAATCTTTGGGAATCAGTCCAAATTCCATTCGTTATATTTTCTATTGAGCGTGTTGAAATTTGTATAGCTGTTTCTCTTCGGCTGGTGTCCATTCACGCCTAACCATTTGGTGGCTATTACTGTTAATAAAAATGTAAGTTCAAATTTGGGCAGATTTGCAAAACAGCTGGGAGAAACTTTTGTAAAAGAAGTGCGAAGCATGTCTAGATGTCCGAAGATATACCGAAATAGAGCTGACCAATTTAGATATAATGGGATCCGCAGACGAGACGGCCGCGAGAATGAATTAATGTTGTGTTGGAAATAATTTTTTTTTAATATCAACTCATTTTTGGTTAACTAATGTTTTTATGAACCGACTTTATTTTGCTTTGTACGTTTTCATTTTCACACTATGCGACAGACGATCGATAATTTTATAACGACATTTGGAAACTTTTCGAAGAGTAACTGATGAACTGGATGAGAAAGGAACTAGTATAAACGATGCTGGGAAAAAAGTTCCGGCTTGTACATCACCAATCGAATACAGAAACATTTATGTCATAGCGGCGATTCCGTTAAATACAAGGGTTTGAAGTTTAATGGGTATGTAATAAAAAAACATAACGAGCAAGAGCTTTGGGCTATTTACTGACACAATGTATACCACAGTAGGTCACAAACTCTGCGATGAATTTATAGCATCGAATGTTTTTATATATATAGAGGATATGGAATGAGTGTTTTTCTCATATAATATTTATGAAACGAGTCTAAGAATTTTCCGTTTTGACGGAAAATTCAGACGAGTTTCATAAATATTATATGATAAAACACCCATTTCATATTCTATTTATCACATGACACACACACGCACAAATTAGCCGCTTAGTATGAATTTCTAACACATCACCTAACTTGAGTTGCAGACGGCACTTGGGAAAAAACATCCTCGTATAACTATTTTTTTTCATTTTTTTGCTTCCAAAACATAGGTTATGGCCCTCATTGGAACGAGCTCGTCGAGCTCGTTCCAATGAGGTTTCATAACCTATGTTTTGGAAGCAAAAAATGAAAATATAAAAAAAATTAATGGCGTTTTTGTTGTTGGTAAAAGATTAATACAATATAACCCACCCTAAATTGGACAGATAACGTAAATTCTCCCTACTGAAATTATGCAAATGTCACCCAGTTGTATTTTGTTCAGTCAATCAAATTGTCTAGTTTTGAAATTGACCAAAGAAATTGACGGAAGGCTTTATTTATCACTGATCAATATGAAAACAATTTATCAAATGTTTTTAAGTGAACAAAACGGACGAGTCATATGATAAATGTGTATATCACAGCATCAGTAAGAGCTGCCATCTTTACAACTCAGGTTCAACTATTGCTTTTACGGATGGTTGTCTTGTGCTGGTTCGGCCCTGCTCACGCGTCAACTCGACTAATCTAAATTATAGTTCATTTATTCGGGAGGAGAATCCCGCGTATATGTGGGAGGTGGGGTGGGTGGTAGGGGTAGACAAGCCAAAGATCTATCAGAAATCCTGTTCTGGAGTTATCTTGTTTATACATACGATCCCCGCCTGATCATTATACAATCAATACTCCCAGCTAGCAATCCCTAATTATGAAAACCTTGTTTAATTATTCACATAACTCTTGAAAACAGACACGTGTTTATTTTGGAGATTTACTGCCATTACTCAAGTGTGACTGGATTAGATAAGTCGCGCCTCTCTCAAAATGAAATGTTGTGGCCAATAAATTTCTTTTATCCAACCCTTTATTCTATAAATGAATAAAAGAAGGATCGCCTAAAGACAGTTTTGTCTTATAACTGTTATGGGTAATATGCTGGGGCTGCACCCAAACCAGCGACTGTTTGGGTTTCTGTTTCTTTTTTTTCTAAAACAACCATCAAACTGCGATTTCGGTTTTACCATAAATGTGCCCACGTTTCTAAGCAAAACCAGCAGAATTCATGTACTTACGTAGAATTCCTAGTCACCTTCCAGTTCGAGGTACTGGGGGTCTGATACCAGTATCCCACTGCCAATGCGCACACTCAAACCAAATAATATTATTGACCCTAAGTTTACAGCTTATACGAGGTTGTCTCAAATCATTATTAAGCAAAGGACGAGCTCGTTCCAACGAGGGGTCACATGATATGGTTTTGTTGAAATGTTTTGAAAAATAATATTTTTGCAACTGCTGAATTTTCATATTACGCGGGCGGATGCGGCCGTTTCGTTGGGTAAAGGGTTAAACACAAATAAATAAATAATAAATAGTATGCATTGATTATAACAATTCTTGACTAATTATTGTTTTCTAAACATTCACTCGGGTTTTCTAAAGACTATGAATCTCAAAAATCTATAAAAATAATGTTTGGAAGTATGATGATGACACGGTCTGTAAATGGTTAGGGATATATGCTTTGATTGTAACAATTATTTGGCTAATAACTGTTTTTGTAATGATGACACGTTCTGTATATGGTTAGGGATATATGCTTTGCTTGTGACAATTATTTGGCTAATAATTGTTTTTGTAATGATGACACGGTCTGTATATGGTTAGGGATATATGCTTTGCTTGTAACAATTATTTGGCTAATAACTGTTTTTATAATGATGACACGGTCTGTACATGGTTAGGGATATATGCTTTGCTTGTAACAATTATTTGGCTAATAACTGTTTTTGTAATGATGACACGGTCTGTATATGGTTAGGGATATATGCTTTGCTTGTGACAATTATTTGGCTAATAATTGTTTTTGTAATGATGACACGGTCTGTATATGGTTAGGGATATATGCTTTGCTTGTAACAATTATTTGGCTAATAACTGTTTTTATAATGATGACACGGTCAGTACATGGTTAGGGATATATGCTTTGCTTGTAACAATTATTTGGCTAATAACTGTTTTTGTAATGATGACACGGTCTGTATATGGTTAGGGATATATGCTTTGATTGTAACAATTATTTGGCTAATAATTGTTTTTGTAATGATGACACGGTCTCTATATGGTTAGGGATATATTGTAACAATTATTTGGCTAATAATTGTTTTTGTAATGATGACACGGTCTGTATATGGTTAGGGATATATGCTTTGATTGTAACAATTATTTGGCTAATAATTATTTTCTAAACATTGAATCGCGTCATCTAATGCCTATGCTTTTTACAAAAAAAATGGAACAAGGGCGAATCTGAAAAATCAACGAGGTACCCTCAGGGACGACGGAAGGTCGATAAAACTGGAGTGGCACAAATTTACAAAGCTACCATGGTTCGACCCAACGTGAGACAGGTTACAATCGTATATCGATAAATGTACCATGACTCGCTCTTGTCTCTCGCTTAGATGAATATGCCGCTGTGAGGTCACTGTCCTTTCTGTTTCAACCATCTTTCAATCCGAAGGCCAGCCTTCGGGTTGGAAGATGGTTGAAGGAGAAGAAACGGACCGAGTCGACCGAAGTGGGTTTTTTTGGCAAAATATTGTTTTGGATTTGCAAATAATGTCACAGGAATGCCTGAATATTGACACGTTTGCATGCGCCCATTTTAACTCATTGTGTAACTGCGAAACATATCTGTGAAAACAAAAGTGGAGGGGCACATGTCCCCTGTGCCCCCTGGCTCCGCCGTCTCTGGGTACCCTTCATTAGTTTTTTTGAAAATTGAAAGTTACGCATGCTGGAATTGACAGGTGGTTAAAAAATGGAAAAGTAGTCCACTGCAAATCAAGAGAGACAATCAGGAAGTTTATACATGACTGAATGGGCTTAAGGAGTTGTCCAACAAAACTTTGGGAATTTTTTTAAATGTTCACCAGTGCCCAAAATGCTGATAAAGAAGTAAATATTATGTATCGAAATAATTACTAGAGTGCACGGAAATGGAATTTGTCCCATAAATGGCCATTTATCTGAACAATAAAAGCCTTGGATAAATTTTTGCTTTATTCACCTAGTAGGGTAATAAATTGTCCCCGTAGGTTTAACACTGAAAGAATTTATTCCTGTAGTAGAGACGGACTTGTACTGGGTCGAGAGTGCTCATGGCAGAGAAATGTGGAACCATTTCAACACAGTTGGCCCAAGAACCACCAACCATGTAGAGGGCTGGCACCGCAAACTACAGCAATTTATAGCAACATCTCATCCAAACATGTTCCGCATGAGAGCATTCTTGTAAAGAGAACATGCTAACCATGAAGTTAGCATCATACAACTTAGAAATGGAGGTGTCTTGAGGCCTAGACAGAAGAAATACAGAAAAGTTGACAACAGTCTGCGACGCTTCCAGCGGGTATACAGACTGGGAGATATTTTTTCAATGGAGTACTTAGATGCCGTTTGCCACATCACCGGTTACTCATGTTTTTCATGTTCTATAATCTTCTATTTGTATAATCTTGTTTTTCATGTGTCAGATTTTCATATTTGTAGTATTTATAAGTTGTGACATATAGTATTTCTATAATCTTGTACTATCTAAATATCTGAAGAGAAAAAAAAAATAAATGATTAAAATTCGACGTTGTTGCGTTATCTGTTATAGACTCCAATATTTTTAAATTCACTATTTATTTGCTCATATCTTATAAAATGCTGTTTAAATTACTCGTTTTACCTTATTAAATATAATGAAAAACAAATAATTTAAAAAAATGTGTTGTAAAATTCGAGCAAATGAATAGTGGATTTATATCCCTTATTCCTCTTTACCCGACATGTAATATGCGCGAATGCAGGCTAAAACCGGCCAACAATTAAGATACAAACTATTGTCGGCATCTCTCTCATGCAAAGGATTATAACACCTTGACCCGAAACAATAGGTGCCGGGTAAACAGGAACATATATATTACTTTTCAGTTGGAATTGACAGATTGCCATGCAGTTTTAGTTGTTTAAAATAATATATTTTATTGATAACTAATTTTCAAGTCGATATCCAAAGCTCTCCCCCTAAAAGTTATAAACATTCCATATAACATAGCGCATGACAGGCCTTCGAGGCCAAATTTTCCTAGAATCTTGAGATCATTGGAGCCTAATTGACTGACCCTACCTGGAAAACACCTGCCAATTAGACTATTTATTTATTTATTTATTTATTTATTTATTTATTTATTTATTTATTTATTTATTTATTGGTGTTTAAGGTCACAATTACAATTAGACTAATAAACAATAGTATAGCCTTTCGTGTTTGAAAGTAACTTGGCAAAAATACATTATGTAAAAATTTGCTACCCTCCAGGAAAAAAATATGTTCTGGCCTCCACAGTCCACCCATCCACACAGGCCTTGTGTCTGGAGTTTTTTTTATAGCCAACCACCGACGACTGGTTTAGTTGTAAATTATTTCTATCGATGTCATGATTAGGGTTTAATATATTTCCGGTTTTCTATAGGAACGGGAATGAAATTAAACTCAGAACCGGGAACCGGGAAAGGACCCGGATAATATCAAATAAATTTACGCGAGTAACAAGACGCATATATTTTCTTGAAAATGAACATATTTTCTGGCAATCTGCCATCTCCATGCGGAAACGTTATTTTCCCGAGAGAGCGTAAAAACCCAAACCCGCTTTCCAACTCGTCTTTATTTACAGAATCGCTAGGTTTATTACCACTACCTCCTGGATTCAACTCCCTCTCCACTGCCGTCAACCGTCTCCTCTGCTTAAAGCAGAGGGGATTGGTAACGGCAGTAAAAAGGAGTTGATGTTGATAGTAGTAGTGAATAGTGAGTGTCGCTAGTATTTCCGAAAATGATGACGAGTTTGCATTTTGAAGTGAGTGATGATCTTACCGTTGCAGAGGAGTCCTCCGGGACTGATTTGAGAGCTACAATGATTTGGTGAAAAAGGTGCTTCAGGAAGTATGATTGTAAAATACTCAGGCGTGGAAGGACTGACGAAATGCAATGTTGCGGCAGTTTTTAAACTTGGGAAACTTTAGTCCAACATACAAACAGTGCCATGGGTGATTCCCGGTTCCGTGCTACAGATTTCCTGGATATCGTGACCGGCTTTCGGAACCGGGAATTCCCGTTTCCAGGATTAAACCCTAGTCATGATTAGCAACTAGGCAGAAATATGTGACCTTAAACACCAATAAATAAACAGTACAATCAATATAGTTCATTACCAACACTGCCAATCGACTATCAGTACTGTTGACTACACCGTGAATCAAAGCAATGACGTAGACCCGCCCCCTAAATTTTTTGCCCCCCCCCCCCCCCCGCCACCAAAAAAACATTGGCCCAATGCAAGTGTCACATAACATAGAGCGCTAAAGAGGTCTTCAATACAGTACAACACACGCTGTAAACGTCTCCGATTCGCAGCAAGAGCAAAGTATTTTGAAAAAACAATTTCGGGGTGGGGGTGGGGGGCTACTCCTAACTTGGCCCCTTCCGGTCGTTACTCCCTCCCCACTTCTCTGAAGTGGGGAGAGAGTAACGACCGGAGGATCCAAGTTAGGACGAGGGAAGCCACACCCCACACCCCCTGCCCCCATGATCTTGCAAATCCCCCCCCCCCCAATGGCTGGGGCACCCCATTATAGAATCCTGGATACACGCCTGTATCGAAGTTATAATATGCTAACCGCGTGACAGCTGAATGGACTTTGCCTCATGAGATTTAGGTAGGCCTACGTGAATAACAACAGTAACACACAATACATTGTGTACAACAAATATTTGAAAAGGAAATTGCAGCGAAGGTTCATTCACCCACATTACTGAAACAAAATAAACAAAAATTAAATAGTACCTGAGAAACTCTAATTCTAATCCTATGTGATACGAAATGCACAATAAAGTCACCGAAACTCACACCAACACATTAACGAAAATGTTCTTTCTGTTCATGACATTCATAAAAAACCCAGTGATATAAATTCACCATTCAGGTGGTGGTGACCCTCAGATGGAGGGAAGTTCACTTTTGTCGGAAATGGAATCGTCCGAGACAGGCGATTGGCGGAATGTAGGTGAGAGGGAAACGTAGTGATGGGAAATTTTATTAGTCCAGATTGTAAAATTAATTTTGTACGGAAGCCCATTAACGCCAACTGAACAATAAAAAAATCAATTGCGAAATTCCTCGGTCCTTTTGAGAAATGTGGCGAAATTTCACAACGTGTCGCGAAATTTTGCAAAAATTTCCGATGCTTCGTACCTTATTGCGATATTTCGAAAAAACTGAAGAAACTTTGATAAATTTCGCAATTAATATTTTTTCCTTTTCAATCGTTGGACTCTGATGGACTTCTGTATTTTTGCATACAAATGTGCACGCAATATCCCGAGAAGCAAACAAAATACTCTGCCATGACATATTAAAGAACGTATTTACACGCCATTTCGTTCTGTGTTTATTACATGCCTCTATGACAAAGAACCCATTAATTTAAAAATTCAAACATCACACAATTCTGACGTCTGCTTGAAATAAAAAAGAAAACGCGGGTGTTAATGAAAAACACGTGTGACAGATCAATATGTAAATAGAAAAATATAAATGGAAATTGTGTCAAAATAGGTTATTTATTAGTATTTTTATAAAATTAGCAGTCTTTATCTGTGAGAAATTCGCTTCAAAGTCAGAACTGGAGTGTCATAAAATCACTCTCCATTTATAGAATAAATTTAATTTCGTAAAGTTCGATAGATTTGAACAAAAACATTTTCCAATTGACATTCGTTTTATCGGCTGTCATCGTAGTTTCCGAATTGATCTGGGCCGCATGCGACGTTTCGATTGCCCGATTATGAAAATGGACTGAGTTTTCGTTCTTTTGATGGATCGATGATGTCAGGTGGAAAAATTGTCCGTCAACGGAAATCCTTATGGAACACATGTTCCGCAAGGATTTGTAAATATGGAACCGAAGGGAAGTAATTGACGTGTAATAACAAGGCATATTACTGTTCTGGTTGGACAGAACTACTGATATTGTTTTAGAATGAGCACATTCTTAGTATCAGAAATTAAAGCGGCATAAAATAGAAAAAAGTGAATAATAGGTTGGGCTTGGTGGCTGCTGGTGAACACACTTTTTGCAACTACGTAGTCAAAACGTTGTCGAGGATTCATTTGTTGGGAAGTTTATATCACTCCCGTTGTGGCGTCTTGTTTTATTCACAGTGCTGGAATGTTACTTAACAAACACTTCAGACATGCATCCACAGGAGGTGTGACGAGTGCGAACCCACCTTCCCACAACATTGGAGTACCGATTGAGGGACTATCTCCCATTTGCTATTTGAAAAAATATTGATAAAATGGGTCAACCTCACTTACCCCAACACATTGTACTCTCTGTGGCGTAGCCACAGAGATTACGATGTGTTGGGTAAGTTCTTTTAAGCAGAAATGTTCTCGTTTGCATGTAGTTGCTTTGCTGAAACGCCCAGACACTATGTTGATTCTTCTATAGCCTTGGCTATAATAAAGTGTCAAAATGGCTAGGCTTTTCAGAGAAACAGGTTTTATGGACCGGGTGTTACAGTCCCTACATGTTACACCGAGCCTGTCGCTGTCTAATTTCTGCCAGAATCACACATTAAGGGAATTACATATACAGGTGCAATACATATCTGGAAAATAAAATAGGCCCATAAACTCAATCGATCAATTGTATAATTTTTCACATTCAATACTGAAGAAGTGATTAATGTTTAGATTTTTGATTTCACACAATATTTCCCAGAAGCTGCCAGGGACCTCCATTTGACACTCATTTTTCAAACTTTCCTGATCGATCGCCTCTGAGCGCACCATCCCAACAAATTTCCTCGCTGCGTGTCTGCAATGATCTACTGCGCAGATCTTTGTTTCGTCCAAATATACTGTGATGAAACAGTACAAATATTCGAGTTTCTGGCCTCTAACAATACAATATGCCGATATATTTGTTCGATCAAGCATCCACAGAATAGAAGAACGCTGTCGTAGCTTTGGATTAAGTCGAATTCACACCCAGTCATCCCATTTGGTCATCTTCACGGCGAACCTGATTACATACGTGACCTATTTCCTATTTCTTATTTCGTGGCTATACCTGCCCATTGCTGTTTGGGTATTGCATTCAAAGCCCTTCAGCTTCGTTCAGTAAATATTGGGGCGCACAAAAGACTCCCCGTTCAACATCACGATCATCACCACACAAGAACGTCGTCCACTTTGTTCAATATTCTGTTACACGATTCAACTTGTTGCATTCAACACGCTGAAACTTGTTGAATTCAACAGTTAGCATCGTGCGTCAGTGGCTTCAGGTTTTTGGGGCTATGAAATTTGGCTCGTGGACTATGAATTCCATCAGTTGTAATAGAATTTCAAAGATGGGAAATCATTTGTGGTTCCATGGAGTGATATTCTTTTGCAACACATTTGTTTCACATTTTGTTTTATTTTATTTTATTGTCGAGTACAAACATTTCTAAGAATATATAATGAACCGTTTATTAATCCTTTGAAACCCAGTAGGCCGAGTTCCAGGCCCAGGGAAATGATACGCCATAATTACATTGGGATGGCTGCTTAGTGAATTTGTGGTGTAGACCAATTCATATTTTCAACGTGCAGCCCTGGGGCTGCACGTTAAAAATATTAATTGGTCTACCCTCAAATAGTGAGTGAGAACTCTTCCAATTTCTGGCATTGAACTGACATGGAAGACACCACCAGGGTTCAAAGATTTAATGTACCAATACAATGGACAAGACAACAATACAAGCTGTGACTACAATAATGTCTCAAGTTTGGAGGAAATACCATTTCGGGAATACGTCGCACTTGATAGATTAGATAAATAGAAATTTCGTCTCGGGTCCAGAGTATAAGGGTGAGGATGAGGAGTATGTATCTCTTCTATATTTGCATTGGGAAGTTCTATAAAATCACCCCTCCGTGCAATTTATGTTCCTCAAGTTTTAAAGAAGGTCAACAATTTTCTTAACGAATCATCCACTGAATGTAGTTACCCATATAGTGGTACTAGTCCATATTATATACACGGCTAGCAAGAAGGTTATTTCCGGTGATTCATTAGCTTCGTAGTGTAGGGGCGTGGATAGGGAAAACGAAGTTGGGGGGGGGGGGCTATTTTTCTGTTGCATATTTTCCCCACCTTCAGTTCACCTCGTGCTAGATTGTGTATCGGGCGTAGGAGAAGGTCCAGAGTTTTCCCCGTGGAGCACAATTAACTTTGTCATGCCAATTAGCGCGCCCTGGATACTTTTGGAAGGCTTAAGTAAACAGAAAGTGACGGAATTACCAACCACAACCCAAGAAATATCAGGGTTTAGAAAAGATATTTAATTGTTATTATGGATGTCAGAATCCACCAAAGAAAATATATTATAAATTTTCCTGGCGAGAATCAGGGGCGGACTGTGTCAAAAACGTTGCCGGGAAACGTACCAAGGGGCCCCGGACCCAGACAAAAGTTTGATTTTTCGAATCGAAAGAACGCTGCTTCCTGGCATCTGAGAGATCAATGACAGTCCACATAGAAGGCATTTTCAATAGCATTTTTTTATATCATCTTTCTCGCTCATTTGGCAAAAATGGTTGCACCAAAGGGGGCCCCGGACTCATCAGGCCGCCCATAGTTCGGCCCAACGGGAGAATATTTTGATTTGTCGAACCAAAACAACGCTATTTCCATGCATCTGACTGATCAATGGCAGAGTGGACTGCTGGTATATCGAAATGCCCTCTTTGTGGACTGCCAATGGCAGTCCACATAGAGGGCATTTCGATAAACCGACACAGTCTGTGCAATCAGATAGAAATTTCATGCGCCAACAGGTGAAGGGCTGCGTACATTTTGAGGGCCCACGGGTGGTTCCCAATGGGAGGGGGGATCGGGAAAGTTCCCGGTGGAGCATACGGCTAGTGCGCCTCTGGCGAAATGGGACTCTGGGCTACCCTTTCCACAAAGGCACGGTCTTTGCTTCTATCAAGCCATCTACACGTCCTATTTGGGCGGTTTTCATATATTTATATAGACAAATAGGTTTAAAATTCAAACACATTTACGCTAGGTGCACTTCAAAGAAATTTAGTATTATCAAAAAATTCCCGCCTTTATGGAGATCCGAATTCTTTTTCATAAAAGCCTTCATGCGAATAATTTAAAAACTCTTTGATCGCAGAAATGTAAATGAAGAAATAACACCTTACTTGCCGACACAGCAGAACCTACGTAACGCCATACAGGACGTGTAGAGATAATTAAAAATTCAATCACCTGCACTTGGGGCCAAGGAAAAAAATCCAGAGCAAACCCAGACAAATATACTCGAAATGGAGGGGGACCGGAAGCAAATTTGAGCGGCGAGGCCTTAACCTGGGGACTTGCCTCGAGTTTCATGTGCGACACACATCTCTGGTAATCGGTTGTGAACCAAATCTCTGACTAAACGTTGCATTACTAATACATATATATTAACCCTTTAACACAAAAAGCAGACTACACTTGCAAACAAAATTCTTGAAACACTATTTTCTTTTCATTTTTGGCGTCAAAAATATAGCTTATGGCCCCTCATTGGAACGAGCTCGATGAGCTCGTTCCAATGAGGGGGCCATAAGCTATGTTTTTGTGACAAAAAATGAAAACGTCCTAAAAATTGAATGGTGAATTTTGTGGATAGCGCTGGCCGGCTTTGGCCGTTACGTTGGGTAAAGAGTTAACCCTCCACTCACTGATTTCAAAATAGGAACTTTCACTCAGCATTTTTTGTCCCACAATGCAACTAGAAATTTATCCAATGCAATCTTGTTCAACTGAGATGTTTCCTTCGGCCTACTGATTCAACCATCTGTGGTCGAGAGTCTATTGTGCTACAATAGGAGGATTATTTTTAATGGGTAACAGCGCTCGTTCTTTACCTCTCTTGGCAGTTTTTGGTTCAAACACCAAGCATCTGAAAGCATGCTACGTCATAAACAAGCGCTGGGAAAAGTAAAACTTGCTGCGTTTCACGGGAATTTGGTATTATAAGAGAGTTTCAGCTTCGCGAAGATCCAAATCTTTTTTTATAAAAAGTCTTAATGCGAATTCTCCAATCGCAGTGACGTTTTTGAGGAGGCGACCCTTCAGCTGACAACTCGGCAGAACTTACCAAATGCTATGCAGAACGTGAAGAGAGAAGTCGAATTTAATATCAACAACAAAAAATAAATAAATAAAAATAGTGGGTGACAGGAATGATCCGGTTGATCCCAGTCTGGTAATCTTAAAATGTTTTTCATTATCTCTCGTTTCAAGATTATAAATGGGTAGCGATTTAACAAAACAAGACGCTAACTTTGAGCTGGATGTGATTATCATTTTTAAATAGAAAAGTTCATCAGTGAGAACAAACTTTCTGGATAAAATAATCACCTCATGTTAAAGATAAAATAGGTCTGTCAGTCTTCTCGGAATTATCTAAATGGTGTTTGAATGATCTTATATACAGTTGAAACTAGAAGTCCTGTGACTGTATTGTGCACTATCTTGAAGTAATAGCGCAGTGAGTAAGTGCACTTTTGTCTCTATGAAACTGAACCATTAGCTTAACTCAATTCCCGCAGAAAAACAGCGCGCTCAACTCTGTACAATTCTGCACTGCTAAATAGAGATCATTAACATCATTTCTAACCTCTACCGTGATACATGTACATGTAATGACGTAAATAGATATTAAAATCGACTCCATATACAGAATGAAGAGAGTGGATGGCTACTTAATCGCAGCGCCATATATTATCCACTCGAAAAGTATTTATAATTGTTCATAACAGCACAAGAAACACTTATAAACTTTCATCACATGGATCACACGGTGGTCCATGTGATGAAAGTTTGCAAGTGCTTATTGCGTTTTACCATCAGAAATTGTAAATAATTATTAAGGGAAAAATCTATCCCATAGCAACTTATTAGTAATCCACCCTCCACCTATTTCACCTGAATAGTGGCAGAAAACTTAGCAAGAAAAGCTTTAATGTTATTCCGCTGACACCTAGTAGTAAACTATACCTAATAACACTTCTGACAGTACATTTGTGTTATTCATGAATGTAAAAGTGCTGGAGGGTTAAACCATGAATCAACGTACAATAACAACAACCATTTTAGGATATGGTACCTGCACTCATTTATGGAAAGAGCTTCGCCAAATAATTTTTAAAACCAACAAATATCTAAAAAAAGGAACGTTTTTTGGGGGGGAGGGGGGAGTACCAATCTTCGTGCAGTCAGGACAGGCATTGGGTTAAATTTAGCAACGCTTACAACAGCTAATATTCTCGACACATGATTCTGCATACAGATATGCAAAGGTATTTCAGATATTCCAATCCCAGCTGTTTGGAAACACTGATAAACGTTTCTCATTTCTCAGTGGAGAAAATTGCAACCAAAACTTAACAAATTTTCAGAAAATGAGCATTTTGCTTCCAGTACCGATATTCATGCAGCAAGTACAGGCATTGGGTTAATCTTTAGAATAACTTGCAACAGCACATATTCTCGACTGATCATGATACAAACAAAATGTTTTCAGATTTTCCATTCGGGACCGATGGAAGACACAACCCAAACTTGTCAAATTTTGCAAACCATCATAATTCTTTTATAGTACTACTGTTCAAGCTACCGTGACGGTTAAGGGTTAAACTCCTCATAATACTCTCAGCTCTGAGCGACCATCAGAAAACCGTACCACTGTTGATTCATAAATGATAACGAAGACGCCTTTTTGTTGGCAGATAACGAGTAATACGACTCCACTGAAGGAACTCTGTCAGAACGATCCAACAAGGGTTTTTGGATTTGTGACGTGACATCCTTTACTTATTTCTAGTTCCTTATTCGACATTCGTTATCAACCGATAAAATCGGTTGATAACGAATGTTGAATAAGGCACTGGGAATAAGTAAAGGATGTCACGTCCGTTCATGATTTATATTCACGGAGAAAACGACATAAAAACATCGGATGTTCGGAGAAATTATTCATGGTGAAAGTGCGCGTTTTATTGAGTACAAGTTATGACGCCCTGTAAAGTTAACGACCTCCTTTACCAAGGTGGAGAATAATAATTTTACAATAGTGTCATCAGAAGGCTCTGTTTAAAATCCCTTATAGGGTTTTCTGTGTCTAAAGCTGCTTGAATAATCAGAAATTGCTTCCGGCACCCATGTGCCAAGTGAAGTATTCATCCGAAAGATAATCATCAAAGGGTCGAATTACTTATACAGAGAATCAGACTGGTGGCATGGAAGCTTGGATAATTGTATTTTACAAACAAACACGAGACGCACGAGCGGTAATGAGTCGACAGGTCTCAGGGTGTAACAGCTTTACGAGGAAGGGCAGATTCCCTTGAACAAAACACGAGAAGGTCTTTGAAAAAGAACCTTCTGGTGTCACTTGGGTTTTTATTTATCTCGTTTTCAAAAGGAAATGCAGTTAATTTATGAGTACCTCAAAGACTTGCTTATTGCAGCAGTAATGCTATAAAGGCGCATGGACGAAGTTTCTGCTTATTGACATCCTGGTTCATGGACTCTGGTGGTGGGTACAACACAGAGGTCCCTTAGCTGAAATTTTGCAAGCGTCTCTCAATGTATTTTCTTAGAATTTGAGCTAGTTATCATATCGCCCATTAACACTTTGAAATCGCAAGGACGATATTTCGGTCCAGGGCATAATTTTGTCCCATTTTTGTCTCATTATAAGAGGTCTATACAATGGGCATTGATGATAAAATAATAACTGCAGTCTGCAGCCGGACGGCTACAGACTGCAGTTATTATTTTATCCTCCATGTATATTGCTATTAGACTGACCAATCTCAGTGTAAGCGTACACAATGGCGATACCATTTCAGGAAACAAGTGTTCAAAGGGTTAAGAGCAATGAAGAGTTGCAGATGGCGCCTTGTTACACCCAAGGTGTGGTATGTTTGTTGTGTATGTCACACTGATCCAATTTAGCCATACGAGCGATCAGCTAAAGACTAGGAATAACGAGTAAACACCAGCAATAAAATACATGTGGTCCAGTACCTACCGGACGCTTCCGAAGTAACTGAATATTGTGTTGATGTAATCTAACATGATGCACTCATGCAGTTATTTATTCCTGGAACTGCTGCTTCAACCAGTCACAGAGTTCGTCAACATTATAGTCAATTGGCCCTACCCCTCCCTGATAAATAACAACTCCATCTTGTAAAACGTACAGGCGCTCGGGTAGGGCACCATAGTACCATTGAGCACTGTTTTCCATTCCATCTAAGTAGATTGGGCAACAATTATCTATGACATCTTCTAATTGTCTCGCGGCTTCAGTGCGGTCTTTGAGAGTTTTGTGTTGTTGAATCTTGTATTTATTAAAGCCAAATGCCCAGCCATCGGCCGCATGTACCTCGGAGATGTAAACGAAGATAAAATCAGCAAATTTGTCGAACTTTTTAACAAGTCCAATGAATTTCGCCAAATCTTCCATGAATGGCGGTCAGGAACAGCTGCCGAAGTTGAGAACCAAAGGTCTTCCTGCTTTGGAGAGATCTGATATATTACTTTTTGTAAGGCTACTCAATGAATACACCCCCAAATCTTTTACTTTCGCACCCTTTTTTGCTCCCATAAAAATCTGCTGTAATCCTTTTTTCCATCGGACTGCAACAACGGCGTTAGAACTTATTGTATCTAGAACGAGTTCCTCTGTTCTGACATTTGACATTATTGAAGGAGGTCTCCTCCTGTTGACCAGAGGTATAATGAAGTTTCTGTAAGGAGGTACATATCTCATTATAACATTGTGCAGAAAAAGCAATGCTGTGGCGATACACAGTCTCACAAGCTGCAGAAAAATTACAGTTATCTCCGCAAGCCCCATAACAGTTTCTGGAAAAAAGAGAAAAATTGTTAAAAACGTTATACAACAAGCTTTCCTTTTGTCTCGGTTACTAATTAATTTATTTGTAGATATACTTCTCAAAGTTTGCTAAGCACCACATATTTGACACATCATTGTGAAATTTGCTTGTGATATATTTCCGACCAGTGTTTACATTAGCTCTCTTGACAGGCAGACTTTTCGTGACAGTCACGGAAAGCATGTACCCCTTGATTTTCATGATGCTTTCGTGTACTGTCTCCATGTACATGACATATGTAGGGTATTCAATCTTCATTTTAACACAAACCCTTGTGATTTAATGATTGAATATGGCAAATGCAAATGTAAGAAGACATTTGTCTGAAGCAGAAATGTGACGGGCTGTCGGGATGGTGGAGCAAGGGGCTACGCATCGTCAGGTTGGTGAAGCCCTTGGTGTGCACCATACGCTGATCACCAGAGCCTGAGCAAGATTTCAGCAGTATGACACACCAGTAAGACGGCATGGCGGTGGCAGAGACAGGGCAACATCTGCAGCTTAATACCGGTTTTTGATCATTCAGACCCGTAGGAACCGCTTTGCAACAGCAACCCAGCTTCGCAGTGACCATCAGAATGCATCCGGGGTAAATGTTTCGACGCAGACTATCCGGGCAAGGTTGCCCGAATGTGATCTCCGATTGAGAAGACCATGTATTCGCATTCCGCTGCCCCAGAACCACCGCCAGGCACGATATGAATGGGCTATTGTCCACGTTGGGTGGACCAGAGGAGATTGGCGATCTGTCCTTTTTACAGATGAGCCAAGGTACTGCCTAAACCACCCAGATAGGCGTTCTAGGCTGCGGAGAAGACCAGGAGAACGATTCCATGAAGCCAACATTGCTGAGCATGATCGATATGGTGGAGAGTCAATCATGGTCTGGGGCGGCATCAGCAGGAATAGACGTACAGAGCTGTGTGTCCTTGAACGTAGTACATTGACTGCACGGCGGTATATTGATTAGATCCTGGATGTCCATGTCAGATTGTATGTAGTTGCAGTGGGTGATAGATTCATTCTGATGGACGATAATGCTCGTCCTCATGTTGCCCATGCTGCAGAGGGAGGGAATTGAGCGTATGGACTGGCCAGCAAGATCCACTGACCTCAACCCAATCAAACATGTCTGGAATAAGTTGCAGCTTGAAATTTCAGCCCGTCCAGTCCAGCCAAGAAGTGTCCAGGAGCTTGGTGCCACGCTAGTCCAAGAATGGAACAACATCCCATAAAGGACCACCAGGAACCTGACTGAGAGCATCAGAAGGCGTTGTCAAGCTGTAATTAACAGTAATGGGTCTCATACTCGTTATTGAACCCATATCAGTTCGCTCCGTCCGTTTTGGGATATTTGAAAAAATTTCTCTTTTACCAATAATATCCATTTTCCATGGTTATTGTATTCAAAAGCTAAAAAATAATGCCAAACACAAGTAAAATCTTAATTTCTGTACTTAAGTCATTAAAGATATAATTAAATAAAAAATATATGCACTTTTCATTACAATATTTCAACTAAAACGTAAAACAGGTAGTTGGATGTACTTGATGCTTAGCAAACTTTGAGTAGTATAGTTTAAAAACAGTAAGATATCTTGGAAATATACTTGTTGATTGTTTATTTGTTTGTGTGTTTGTTTGTTTGTTTGTTTATTGGTGTTTAAGGCCACATACTTATGCACAATGGTTAATCGTGACCGTGGCAGTTTTACGGGTGGAGGAAGCCGGAGTACCCGGTGAGAACCACCGAGCATCAAAGATTAACTGTCAGCTCCTCAACATTCTAACTCTGTTCAAGCTCCGCTCAAGCAGGGTTACAGCGGTTGAAGACATGTGCACCATCGACGTGCAGTACGCCTTAGTACACGGCGTAATCGTGCCCCATGTAGCAACCGGGATAAAGTGCCTTGCCCAAGGACACAGCGCGGGTCGTCTCGGACGGGGATCGAACTCGGGACCTCTAGCATAGAAGTCCAACAGTATACACTGAGTCACCGCGCTCCCTACTTGTTGATAAATAAAATATAAATGTAGTAGTCGTGAGGTAAGTTATCGTTGCCTGAGTGCTAGAATGTTCTATGTCCCATAGGGGACATAGAACATTCTAGCACTCAGGCGACGTTATGTAATTAACGCATACCGTACCCGGTACATGCTTGGTCATACTTGCACCCGCCTCCTTTCCACAACAGCCTAAATTGGATAGCACTGACTCCATTATGGCAGACTATTTGTGCGACATGCGTCCATGCAAGTATCGAATCTAGTCTTGAAAGAAAGTACATTATTACTAGCAGACGCGAGTCAACGTCAACAGGCCGGTCGTCGTGGAAAGGTCAAACTGCAGGCGTGGGTAATATTTCCACGCATGCGCAAACAGTGAATCTGCGACATGAATCAATGGAATCGCCCTCACATTTTCAATGAATGAAACACCGGGTACACAACCCGGTGCTTCTTTCATTGAATATTTGCTAAAAACTGCTGATTACTGATTGACAAAAAAGTGCCCGTAGGCAAAACTGCCGCGCGTGGATTTTGACCATTCCACGGCGGTTGTTCAGTAAGAGCCCAATGCAGACGAAAAGGTCCCAACCGAGAAAGACACTTGGCGATGCCCCTCTCTTTTCCTAATAACATCTCCCTTCATATAAAAAAAAAGATTCAAAAAGGGAAAAAATACTCACTGTTAAAGTTTGAAAACTAAACACACCGCACACAAAGTTCACAGCGCATCAAGAGCGGGTAAAGTTTGTACAAATGATGTTTGCGATATTTTTAACAAGACATTTTCTGCACGAGGACTTGTTCATTTTGTCCGCATCATCTGCACATGTGTTTGTAAATATCCATTTGACACAAGCAAAAGTTTGGAACTGGGTCAGGGAAACAATTATTACAATAAAAATGTAGGTCGGCAGCTTAAATAGACAGGAGCTTGTGTTCAAATATGTACTAAATGATACTACCAGACATGTGTACCAGTCTTCTCATTTTTGAACTCCACTCAAGTGACACAACTGATAATCATGAACCTTGAATCCTTTCAACACGGTATAATTTTTTGCGAAATGAAAAGATTTCGTCATGTCGCCTTTTCACTTTAGACGCCAAGGCGTGAAGACGCATTAATAAACACACTTGGGTTTCAACCATGGACATGCATTACAGTCGCCGTGGACAGGTCACTTTCCACAGGTGGTCAATACTTCCATGGACGTAATAATATTAGATTCCAAACACTAATTATAGGAATAGTCGTCAAAAAAGTAAGTAACCCTTTACCCACCGTAACGGCCAAAACCGGCCAGCGCTATCGCCAATTAATTGTCATTATTTTTTTTCATTTTTTGTCTCAAAAACATAGATTCTGACCCCTCATTGGTACGAGCTTATCGAGCTCGTTCCAATGAGGGTGCATAACCTATGTTTTTGAGACAAAAAATAAAAAAAAATTAGTTGTTCAAGAATTTTTTTTACAAGTGTCGTCTGCTTTTCATGTTAGGTAAAGGGTTAATGAAGCACCGGGTACAAATTTTGCTGCTGATGATTTTTATTACCTGGTAAGCGCATGTATGGACATCACTGTCCACGCGTGGATTACGGCCAGTCCACGGCGGCTGTACTGTACCACAAAAGTTTCAAGGAGCCCTGCCAGTTCTGAACGCCTCTCACCCTCTCACTTGGAATCTTCAAGTAAACGGCGAGAGCGTTAACCTGACTGTGGAGTTTGTGAAAGAGGGTCCGTAACCACCTCCTTCGGAGAGAGGTTGCACCTAGGGCTCTGCGAAGTTTCAAGATTCGATTCGCTTTCGAATCTTAAGTTGCTATTCGGTTCGATTCGAAATCGTCAGCTAGATTCGTTTCCTTTCGAATCTTTTCACAAGATGAGATCCTGGTAACAATCATCTACATGTATGTTGTCTCACGAAACTAAAAGTTCAGATGGAAATTTTACATAACTAATGCTGAAAATAAAGGCTGAGTGCCATTTCCGCTATATATTAACATAAACAGCATCTGTTCATGCCAACACCAGTGTTCATTCTAGTTTGACCGGGGGGGGGGGGGGGGTGGGGAGGGAGGTCGTCGTATTGAATGCTACGGGATCAAAGAATGTCCAAATGATATAAGACACATATAATATTTATTAATGTCCAGCAAACATCTCCAAGAATAACAATAACATGTAAAACGTTAAATCCAGGCGACGAGAGCCATATAACGTGGTCAGTAACTTGTGCTTCCAGAGTTAGTATTGAACATTTGAGATATCATTAATATTCATAATATTTAACAAAGGATTTAATTCTACCATACAATTTTACTAATACTGCAAATTAGCGAACAATAATTAATAGTGGTAAACAAGGGAATTGATTTACCAACGCCAGATTAAACATGCTGATGCAAGTCTCAGTGCTGGGAGCTGAGATAAACTTTCTATAGATAATTAGCAGCCCACGATAGTCGCTACGTGGGGTGTGAGTCACATAGGCGGCTTGTAGTTCAAATAAAACAATAATACCTTATTGAGCGTCGGAATGCTGGCGTCTCGCAGTGAACAAAGGTCGATTGAAAATACCTTACATTCAAAACATAAAATTTTGAATACCTTCGATTCGAGTGTGATGATATTTGCAACAGTCTACAGATGGCCCGGTCATAGTAGTCTTAATAGTCACCACCACTGTTGAAAGCAAATTTAAACTTTCCGAATAATATCGTCGATGAGCCTCTGCTAACGCCTAGCCCGATGTAGCGCCAAGTATTAATACCTCTCGCATTACCTTCCTGTTTTTGGACTTTAACCCTTACTGGGTAATATTGCAGGTGCATCATACCTGGAAAATTGCATCATTCGGGGCTTGAGCCATCACAGTCGGAACAAATCGCGCTTGCACCTCCTATTTCGGGCGCCAATGTTTAGAGGATGCGTGTTTTAGCGTCAAAAGTTTTTTGTCTTTGCGGTTTTGAAAAGTTTGGACATCCCTCATCAACAT
Source organism: Pictodentalium vernedei (assembly GCA_031216915.1). Taxonomy (NCBI): domain Eukaryota; kingdom Metazoa; phylum Mollusca; class Scaphopoda; order Dentaliida; family Dentaliidae; genus Pictodentalium; species Pictodentalium vernedei. Next base: position 96,053,253 of record CM062296.1, read on the forward strand.
TCCGGCGGCTGCGTCCTTGACAGCCTTGAGAAAATTGAGATATCCGGCCTGAAACAAAATTGCCGCCAAAATTACAAAATCCAACCAAGTGTTAGCTACAGTTAAAACTAGAAGTCCTGTCACGAATTGTGCGCTTATCTACGCTTAATTGCGCGTAGGAATTGCGCGCATTTGCCATATCGAATGACATCCAAAGCACGGCAGGTTCTCCTGGTTACTCATAGCAAACACAGGCAATGTTTCTGCCAATGGACCTCCGGGATACCCGGAGGTCCATTGGCTGAAACATTGCTTGTGCACAGGCCATATGTACAGAATTTGATAGCCTTACTATGGTCATAATGCGTAGATTAGCGCGCAGATCGACGTGGTATTTGTGCGCATTTCATGACAGGACGTCTAATTGTAACTGTGTATGGAGAATATTGCGGCTACTTATCATGATTTCACCCATTTGTATCATGTTCTGATCAGATGTGAGTAACTTCAAGATTTCGAAGATGTTTCACGTTTCGCTGTGTTTGGATACACAACGTTAAATAAAGAGCGTTGGTGATTTTCATGGATTGGCGGCATCGTGCGCAATTCGCATTCTCATAGCCCAGATATTCAGTGTCGTTTGATCACTCAACCTACGCACACGTGTTTTCACGGTCGTCTATGGGCTGATACTGGTTGTTGTAGACAACTTCGATGCAGATATATCATCCCAGAGTGGCAAACTGAGTACACACTCGTTTGCCGTTTTAATGACACAACCTGACAGGAAAGCAGAGAAAACTGCCCAAGAAATCCCACGAATTAAAAAGGCCGATATGTCAAAACAAATCGACTACCAGGTTGAAATTGTTCGCTTCGATGGACCCAACAAGCCAGATATGCCAAAATGTTTCTTGCGTAGAAATGTGATGACGCTCAAGCTATTTGGCCACGACTTTACATTTTTCAACGCCACCTTCAAAATGCAAACCTGCCCTGAATTTAACGGCTGCAATATACGGTTGTGTCGTGGCAGTGGACAGTCGCCACAACCATTAACAAAGGCTGTCTATCTTCCGCTGATTGACATGCCGCCGGCAGATCCAGAGACCATATCAACCGCTATGACTGAAGCACAGCGTCTCACTGAGCTGGCTGGCCAACAGTTCACACTCTTTACAGCTAATCAGCAGCTGTGTAAGTTTGCAGTTCAAATTCTCTGGTCAAATCCCAATAAATTCGTGAACATGATTCCTAGGTTAGGAGGGATGCACATGCTGATGAGTTTCGTGGGCGCTGTTGATACTCTTATAGGCAACTCGGGGCTGACCGAGGTTCTCGAAACTGTTTTTGGTGGGGTTGCTAAAATGCTGACTGGGAAAAAGTTCCCCATGAATGTCCGAGTATTTAGATTACTCACTGAGGAGCTACTGCGAGACGTCATGACTAACGAAGATATACAATGCCCCTACGACTTAACGGAGAAGCTAGATGAGATATCAGGGAAGAGTCCAGCATTAAAACTGTGGGTTGACTGCTTCATCAGACCGGTATTCCTAATTATGTTGTTTGTGAGGGCTGAGCGTGAATGTGATTGGCTTTTACATCTGTCGGCAGTAAAACAAATGTTGCCACATTTCTTTGCTTCTGTCCATGCAAATTGCGCTCGTTATAGTTTGTACCATCTGCGATAGATGGAGGCGTTCCAGCTAACGTTCTTAAGCAATCTCTCGACGGAGCCCATGCGCTGAGACATGACGAAGGCCTCTGGTATGGTATTTGGAGTGACATGTTTATAGAAAGTACATTCATGCGGTACGGACATGGCAAATCTGGTATTATCGGCATCACACTCAAACCAGAAACACTGAAAATCTGGGCTCTGAGCCTTCGTCTATGCGGCCAGCTTGGTAATGACGTCTCTGATTTGATAGACACTGTCACAACCTCACAATCTCAACAGTACCACAAAGAAGAATCCAAAGCTAGAATTACCGCCGATCAACAGGACCGCATTGGCCTTAGAAACACACTGGAGGTTGTCATACTTCCCTTACGTCCGAAAAGTCACCCAGATGGTTTGATGAACATTTGCCACTGGTTGGATCGCTCTCGCCACTGTAAATGTGTATGACACAATTGCTCGCGGTCAGGAGCAGATGTGTAAGTTCGAAAAGAGCCTTCCACGGGGATTTTATGATAAATTATCCATGCCAGTGACAACGATGTCAATCGGGAAAAAAGCTATCAAATTGGACGATAAACTGGTGTAAGACTGCAATCTCATTTACTCACGGGCGATGGGACTTCAAGCCAGTAATAGAACAGTTAACATCAACAAGGTACTGTCCTATAAGCTATCTCCTGTTCCTAGTTCTTTGTTCGATGACTCGGGGGATGTACAGTTAAAACTAGACGTCCTGTCACAAAATGCGCACAAATAGCACGTTGATCTGCGCGTTAATCTACGCGTTATGACCATAGTGAGGCTATCAAATTATGTACATATCGCCTGTGCACAAGCAAAGTTTCAGCCAATGGACCTCCGGGTAACCCGGAGGTCCATTGGCCGAAACATTGCCTGCGTTTGCTATGAGTAACCAGGAGAACCTGCCATGTTTTGGGTGCCATTTGATATGGCGATTGAGCGCAATTCCTACGCGCAATTAAGCCTAGACAAGCGCACATTTCGTGACAGGACTTCTAGTTATAACTAAGAATATCGAAATCAAAAGCAGTTTTGAAAAATCAAACAGCCGTCTGTACTTCACCCAGAAAAACGAAGCAGCCCGATATCCAAGTGTACACTGTAATCGACGGGTGTGCTTTTCTTTGGATTCCTCGATGGCCAGCACCAAGCAAACTAAGAAACCCTGTCGTGTTAGATTTCCTTCAGAAGTTTCAGGAAGTAATAAGACAGAGAATGTTGTTGGGAGACGTTTATCTCGTATTTGATAGATATGTCGTCTTCAGTACGGAATCTTGCACAAGGTCGTTCAGAGGTGACGAGAACTGTTGTCGGGAATGCAAGTTGAATATGACATCAACACTGCCGTCTCAGAAGTTAGCACTCACTGTGACTACTAACAAAAAACAGTTGATCTGTCTAATATGCCTGCATTTCAGATCTGATGAAGCGTTTGCTCTAGCAAACACCAACACACACAAGTTGGTAATCACTGGCCAAGATGCAGTGCCGACGAGTTACATAAAGGTGTCGTAATAGATAGATATGACATGGCGACACGCCAAGAAGAAGCCGACAATATCATTGTTAACAAGGCAATAAGAATCGGCAAAGAGAAGGGAAAACAAGTTGTTGTTTTAGCTGACGATACCGATTTATATGTTCTGTTGTTGCATCACTATATGGAACAAAGTATGTCTGTTTCCATGTACATGGAGTCACCCATCAAAGACAGAACATCTGTTGATATTCTTGCGACCTTTGAGAAACACAAAGATATCGTCCCACAAATACTTGCCGCACATGCCTTGTCTGAATACGATACAGTTGCGTGCTACTTTGGAATAGGCAAGGGTCGCGTTCTAGAGGTGTTGAGAAGAGGAAATCTGTCATTATCATCAATAGGTGTCGCCGACGCTCACTGGGAGGAGATTGTGGGTCAGGCCACGAAATTCGTTGTTGCTTGCTATGGACGCGATACATCGGCAACAATGTCGGATGCGCGTATAGGCATGTAAACTTCCAAAATTGGTCGATCAGGTGCAGCAAAGGTCCCCAGTCTGTGCAGTCTGCCTCCCAACACAGAGGCATTTGCTGAAAATGTGAAAAGCTTGCGTTTGGAAGAATGCATTCGACCTAGACCCACCTGATCTCGATCCTACCAAATTTGGTTTAACAAGGGATGAGAATTCCAAATCTTTATTGCCAACAACTGTTCATCACGACGTCTCAATGGCACCTGCTGAGATACTGACCCGATCAGATGCTCATGTTCGAGCAAACAGCCCTGTAAAACATTGAGATGTAGTTGTAGTGCGTCCAAGTTAGTTTGCACGGTTTTCTGTTCTCGCCATGTAACGAGTGTTGCAATGGACGCACAATCGACAACTGAAAGTATGTACATATAAAATGAATACTGGTGCACACAATCATTCAAATATGTCCGCTTATGTATGTTGGCAGCTACATTGGAACATTCACCACCCATACATATACCAGCAGAACACATTATAACAGTAGAGGCGTGTTGTGGCTCGTGGTTCCCGTTAGGAAATTGGATTTAATGGTAAATTCGCCATCTTGGCGGCCATGTTGAGCTGACTAATTCTCTAAATACTTTGTTTCCAATGGAAACACACCTCTGTATGTTCTGTGTATGAGGAAATTTGTTAAATTCACGATATCTGAATTTCTGCCAACGCTTATAAACTTATATTAAAATTAGGCCATTTTGGACGCCATCTTTTTGAAGCCCATAAAAAAGTCCTCAAGGCTGATAGACACACAGCAGGTTTATTCTGAATCTCGATATATTGAACAACCAGAAACCGTTGAGAAAAAAAACTTTAGACGCTAAAACACGCTTTAGTTCCTCGGCGCCCGGACTACCTCCCCCCCCCCCCCCCCAACCACCACCACTACCAATTTGTGACGTACAAGACGCCCCTGATTCGATTCGAATAATAGACCCCCCGATTCCATTCGAGATTCGATTCGAATTCATAATGTTTGAGTCGCAGGGCCCTAGTTGCCCTAGTTGCACCTTTATTGAGAGGACATCCTCGCACATTTGGCCTCACGCGAGGGAGACAAGGCCACCAGTCTAGAAGAACAGAGAGCGCCCACCAAACGAAATGTTGGGATATGCGACACTTGGATGAGTTTCGGAAAATGAAGAAGTAAGAGAAGATAGAGAGAAGATTGAGAAGTCCGCTACCATCTCCTCACCTCATGCTCGTATAACCCCCATAGAGACCCCAGTCACTTCTTCGGGAGGTGACCTACGAATCACACATTTTCGATTCGAATCCAATCTCGAATCGAATCACGTTCATTATTCGAAAACGAATTGAACCTCAAATCGAATCAGTGGCGTCTTGAAGATGAGCGATAGTGCTATAAACCTGGTTTGTCCCGACTCTGGTGGCTCAAGTCCCGACTGATAAAACAAGGGCTACGCTAAGCGTGGACCACTGCCCCAACCCGTAGGCATGTTCGAAGTAGCCTTAAAGGTATTGTGGGACAGAAAAATTCCAAAAAATGAAAAAGGGCCATAGTTCTGGTAAAAATTATTGGACAAAACACGTCCCTTGAGCATATGCGTTCCCAGATGCGGGTCTATCAGCATAACAAAAGAGATCCAAATCCGACCAATGGCTTTGAAATTACAATGCAAAACGTTTGTATGGACAGATAGACAGACGGACGGGATTCACTAGATACCCCCGAATCCTCCTTCGGATGACTGATGGAGTGGGGTGCTGCAAACCTGTTTTGTTGCGACTGATGGCGCTAGTCCCAAGTGATAAAATAATCCAACTACATAATCAAGACATGCCTTCGTCGAAGGCATGTCTTGATGATGTTGTTGGAATATTACCCTGTAAGGGTTATAGTTCATCGTCGACATTGATTGGAAACCTTAAAAATGCATTTAACAGTTGTAGGGACTTGTGATAATGAAATTAGTATAGCTAGTAGCCTGAGTGAAGATGTTATTTATGTTAATATATCGGAAGTAACACTCAGTCTTTTATTTCAACATTATTTATGTACGATTTCCATCCGGACTATACGTTTTGTGAGACGACGATGGTGACTGATACCAAGCTGTATTCCCATGAAAACGATTCGAGAGGAAACGAACTGGGCAACCGACTTCGAATCGAATCGAATATCAACTTAAGATTTGAATCTCGAAGCTTCACATGGCCCTACAGACTGGAGGACAGGGACATTATTAGTGAGGTTGGGGCGGAGATGGTAACTGGTATTTCGATGCCTTCTTCCCCAATCTCCCACCCTCCGTCGAGCAGTACGCCTGCCAGCCGCGAAGGAACTCTCCATCAAAAGATCGGAAGAATTCATGGGAAGAATGCGAGGCAAAGAGCCAGCCGAAAATCTCTTGAAGCCAGTATCACCGATCGACACACCCACAAAGCCACAGGAAAAAAAATATAAATAACACAACGGAAACTATCTCACACGCCATCTAATCTCACTCCTCAAGAGTCCAACACAGCCACTGGTCAGGAGAAGCAGAATAAGCCGAAATGACCACCAAAACGCAGCTAACTGTACATCAACCTTCCAAATACAAAAGGTTATGCCCCCTTTGCTGCACTCAGACAGAAACACCGACAGTACTGGTCGAAAAGGGTTGAACAAGCCACAAACTGACCTTGCGCGTCATCCTTTCGTCGTTTCGCTGTAGCACCGATCTCTTTACAGCCGAATTGCTGGAACACCCATTGGTCACATATATAGAACTGCCGTTGCCGCCATATTGGGGGAGGGGGCGGGGCAGCAGTCCAATTATGTTTGGAATTCGATGCTGTTATGGGTTATTTGTTTACCCAGGTTTCGTGGAGTTTGCACGCAGACCACAGCTGATAATGAGGTGTCCCTTTACTCACAAGGACATACAGGTATTCTTTCGTGCTCCTATTATAGCTATTCCAATCAATAAGTATTTAATTCACATTTAAATTATCAAGATATTAACACATGAAATCATAAAACTACTACTGCGGCGAGTCTTCATTCCTAATGGTACTGCCATCACAAATTAGGTCAAATCTAATGTATACATTGAGCAATATTTCTAGCGTTGATTCAAAAGAATGAATGTTTATTTTAGATTCCATCGTCTGTATGTCAGGTGATCGGAAAAGCGAACCGAATAGGTAAATATTCCAAATGAGAAAATATAAACATAGGCGATGGACAAATTAACCCTTTCAAACCGGTGTGCATAAATAATTTTTGCGTGAAGAGAAAATTGGTAGTGGACGAGCAGACGATATAAAGAGTAAAAAATCTGACGCGAGGCTCGGCAATAATTTAAACCAACAGCTCGACAGAGCTGTTGGATTAAATTATTACTGAACCTCCCAACAAACGAGGGTGGCTTCGTACATTTCGCCGTTGACAGTATTGACAGAAAAATGATACCTTCCAGGTCGCCAGTGTTGAAATTGTTAAGGTCTAGACAGGTTCCAGGTCATAATAGCGTCGAATTACTAACAGAATTAGACTCGTGGCTCGAGAGCTTGGGGAAGGTCTCAAGCACCAGTTAAATTCTTAAGCGAAACCTGACTCTGTTTTGACCTGAAACCAGTCTAGCCTTGCCCTTAAATAGTCCATCTCCTATTTTTAGAGTTAATCGGATGGAGTATTTCAGTTGGTCGGGAAAGCGAACCTGAACGGTCCGATTGAATTTAAAAATACTATTAGCATTCATTTTCTTTGAGAAATGTTTCTCAATCGAGACTTGATAGATTGTGCCCCGCAGTTCCACAAACTAATTGTGTTAATATCTTGATGATTTCAAGGTGAATTAAATACTAATTGACTGGCATATCTGTAACTGGGGCACGGGCGAATATCCGCATATCTCTGTGAGTGAAGGAACGCCACATTTTTTATCAACAGTAGTCTGGGCGAGCACTCCGCTAATAGTGGATAAACAGACCTGTTTTATTTTCATTTGTTTTTCTTCCCCCAAAGCAAATCGTATTCCCACTCCCATTCGCCGAAAGTGTCATTTCACTCCCAGCATCGTATTTCACTCTCAGCAATAACGGACTTTTTTTTTTATTCTTTACAAATCGGTTGAATTGAATCGATTATAAAGTGTTGTTTGGGGAAAACAAATAAGGAGAAAATATAAAAAAAACAAAGGTTCACTGCTCGGATTCGAGTTTTATTTTATTTTCTTGTGGGCCGCGCGGATTATTTCACTCGGCTAATGCCTCGTGAAATAATCCTCCGCGCGCTCCACTCGAGGATAAAAATCATATTCGAATCCGAGCAGTGAACTATTGTCTATAGCCAATAATAGAGTCGAACTCCTGACACAATGTTGCTGGTAGCCTGAGAGTTTGGGGTGCCGTTGTTAAAATAAATGACCGATGCTCAACCAAAGAACTTTTGTCCGAGGTTTGCAATTTCCAACGCTTTGCAATCATCAATTGAATTTTAACTCTTAACTCGGTGAGTATTTTAAGATATTTTTCATCAAATCTAGTCATGGCTGCTGCGAAGCAGCCATGACTAGATTTGGAGAAAAATTTACCTCAATTTAACTCCAGAAATCATTGGTGAAAAAGTCCATTCAATTTCCAGGTGGAAATTGGATTAAATAAGCCCAAATTATACATATTCCAGTGGCAAGCGAAATGCTGTGCTGGGCAGGAATATCCGCCAGCAGCATGTAAGGAGGTAAAGAATACACTTAGATGTCTGTGTAAAATGAATATTTTGATAATGTACACATTTTTGCGGCAATACAAATTGAATATTTACAACATATTCTCTTCATTTTTGACAAAAAATGTGCCGAGAATGGAAAGTTGATGCCGTGATACCAGATTTCGTGCTAGAATATCGTTTGATGTTTGATGATGTGAAAGCTGTTACACTGTAACTACAGTCAAAGAGAGCTTTCACGTCATCAAACGTCATCATGGGGAGGATTTACATACTTTGTTTTTCTACATGCAATATTGGAGTGGGGGCAGATTGAATTGCGTCATTTTAGCTGGTGTCCAGCTGTCCACTAAAGAGATTAGTTGGATATAGGAATGAATTATTACTTAACCCTTTACCGAATACGAAAGGCAAGACGACACTTACAAACAAAATTCTTGAATAACTATTTTTTTCATTTTTTGCCCCAAAAACATAGTTTATGACCCCCTCATTGGAACGAGGTCAACGAGCTTCGTTCCAATGACGGCTCATAAGCTATGTTTTTAGGCAAAAAAATTAAAAAATAATGAAAATTGAATGGCAATTTTTGTGAATAGCACTGGTCAGGTTTAGCCGTTACTTGGGTAAAGGGTTAACCCTTACCTAACGAATCGTCCGCATCCGCCCACGCAATTTACAAATTGAGCTGAATTGAGCAGTTGAAAAAAATTGCTGTCCACAAAAATTTCAACAAACCCATGTCATGTGACACCTTGGAACTGAGCTCATTCGAATGAGGGGTTGCATGAAATGGGTTTGTTGAAATATTTCAAAAAATTTGAGAACTGATAATTAAAATATCAAATGTTGATACTGTGTGCGTTGGGTGAAGGGATAACGTCCCTCAAAACTCTAACAAAATTAATGTTTCACATGATAGGTAGTGAAACGTCTGCCAATGGAAGACAAAAGCAGAGTGAGCACATATAATGCTAATGGAAAAGAACTCCAATGGATAGCAAAAAGAATCGTGATGGGAGGGAGAGAAGCAATAAGCGAGACAAAGCAATATTATTTACGTTATATATTACGCCCAATAACACTGCCGGAACCGGCCACTAGAATGCGACTGTACGCATTCGCAACCAACAAACACCAGCTCTTGGCCGGGATCGAAAACCTTCACTTAAAGTCATTTCATCAGAGGAAAGAAACTACTTCAAAGACCCCGGGACAGTATTTAAATAGAGGTCATTATCAATGGCTGATAGGTGAGCCCCATCAACACAGAGGAAACCAATGTCCGTCAGGACTATAGTGGTATGTCTGATTGCCCATCCCCACCGTTGCAAAATAAATTAAGAAATATCCCGATTGGTGCGTTTCCACACTGCCCTTTATCTGTTAGCCCCATGGCAGTAAAGCCTAAGTAAATTCGACGACCAAACAATAATACAGTGGGGAAGATATGAAAACAGGAAAGCAAGGACGTCCTTCATTTGACGGACGTGGCAACTGTTACTTATTCCCAGTTCATTATTCGCCATTCGTTATCAACCGATTTTGTCAGTTGATAACGAAAGTCGAATAAGGAACTGGGATGTCACACCCACTTCATTTTGCTTTGACAACATCCGGTCGAAATTCACCTCATCTTATACCACGAGTACACAGCCAGCGAATCCGTGCTCGCAAATCTTGGAAGTGCAAATGTCCACCAATTTAACAGGAGGGGTAATGTTGTTCTGTCTGACCAGTGAACAATGGACGAACCCAAAATCCGGATATCTGAAACTTAAAAAAATATAAAACCGTAAAGGACATTAACTCTTTGAAGCCGGAGAATTAGAATGAATTTATTGAACATGACACACCGCGAAAAACTTACAGTGAAGCAGGTGCTTCAAGTCAAGTGTGGTCTGCCTATTCAGTGTTTAATTCTCCCCCAGCCCAAAGATAAACGAACCGTCACAGCCAGATTACCTGCAGTATTACATCACAGGCAAGAAAACTCGACTCCCGACTTCTAAGAGTTAAGGTTCATCTAGAAACATCGAGAGAACAGGGTATGACATGGTATGACTATGTTCCCTGTAGGATCTGGGGACTGTGAGTTCCCCAACCATGAAAAATCAGAAAAAGCCCACAAGGAACGCCGCAGAAAATAATTTACCCATCATAATGCGATGAACAAATGGAATGAAGGTGTGAAGGAGCCTCGGTAACAACTCGGCGGTGACCGGATCGCGGAGCGACCGACTAGCGTGTGGCCGGCGCATCCCGTCTATCTACCGCTGGGATGCCGCTTGAGTTACTGGACACTGTCAAGGCCACGCAAAGGCCACACATGAAAGCGGAACCGCATAATGTGAGGTGATACGGGTATTTGAAGGATTGCCAAGCTCTCTTGGACAAGCACCTAGTATTCGCAGAAGCGAAAATATCAACAAGAGGTATCGCATCTTTCTGGTTAAAGCTGCCAAATTCCGTCTGGAAGTGGATTGGGTTCGACATTCGTTCCTGAAACCAAACAACGGAAGAAAGAGCATCGACTAGAGAATTTCGTGTTCCATCCTTCCGCGATGGTATGAAAGCCGTATTGACGAACGCATTCACGCATCATGGCGTTCTTTGTTTTTTTACACGCATCTGGCATCGAATCCATTAATTTAACCCGCTGGGGCCTGATGATATATTCCATTTCACTTATACATATATATTTATCTAACAATCATATAGATTTTGGCCTGTGAACCACGAGAAACGTTACGTATCACATAATGTGTTCCAACTCCGTACCACATAGACGACTCATTCTGATTCCGTATCATATAGACGACTCGTTTCCGGGAACGCAACGGGCTATCACAACAGGCGAATGAATACATTCTATTTGCGTTCGAGTGATCGACTCAGCTGATCGCTTACAAACAAAACAAAATTCCTTACAATTAGCGACAGAACTTTTAATAGCCAGTGCGACCCAACACACACACACACAATAAATAGAAACTGTACAATTAAATTTAAATATTACACACTTGTAAATTCAAGCGTAGCATCATAGGAAGTGACATTGAGAGTGAATAATTTTACAACGCAACTTTGAAAATATGCGGTGACCGCGTTACTCATTGTTTGTTACAGTGCACAACAATATTGTTCCATAAAATATGGGTTGTTTTTTTTAATTTTCTCGCCCAACATTATGTCCCACAGCTGTATTAATAATTTAAGATTTAATCTGTTTATCTGACAGAATTGTTAGATAAATGAATTATCATGATAATCTGTATACATATTCCAGAGCCATCGACTAGTATTATCTATATTCGTTACTTGAGGGAAGGCCAGTCAAGATGGTTTGGGCTGCACATAATCTTGATTTGTCTTGATTGGTCTATCGCACAATTAAACTGAGTAACTATCTACTTTATGAATTGGGGTCGTATTACGATCCTGGCCTAGAAAAGCGGGCTTTCGGGTTCAAAGGGTTTAGAATTTAATAGTTCTGACATCTGCTTAAAATAAAAACAAAAACAAAACTCAAGAGTGATCGGAAAGGTCACGCGAGAGATCGATACGCAAACAGACAAATATAAATGAAAATTGTGTCCAAATAGGCTATTTATTCGTTTTTTAACCCTTTACCTAACATGAAAAGCAGACGACACTTGCCAAAAAAATTCTTCAATAACTATTTTTTTTCATTTTTTGTCTCAAAAACATAGGTTATGACCCCTCGTTGGAACGAGCTCGACGGGCTCGTTCCAACGTGGGATCATGACCTATGTTTTTGAGACAAAAAAATGAAAAAATAATGAAAATTAATTTGCGATTTTTGAGAATAACGCTGGCCGGTTTTGGCCGTTACGTTGGGTAAAGGGTTAAATAAATTAGCTGTCGTTATCTGGAAGCTATTCGCTTCAAAGTCAGATCTTGAGCGTTATAAAGTCACTCCACATTTATAAAATAAATTCAATTTCTTTTGGTGGATTTGAGCCAAAAAAAATTTCCAACTGACTTTCGATTTCTCGGCTGTCACTGCAGCTTCCGAATTGACCTAGGTCAGAACGCGATTTTTCGATTGGCCGATTATGAACAATGGCGAAGTTTAGTTCTTTTCATGGATCTATGACGTTAGGTGGAAAAATAGTCCGTCAGCAGAAATCAGTATGGAACACGTGTTCTGTACGGATTTGTGAAGTTGGAACTGGAGGATGGGAAAAGACGTTTAGTAAAAAGCACAAATAGGTATATACCTACGTCAGTTTTTTTGTAGGTAAAATCCTGTTGAAGATGTCCTCTGAACCAAGCAAGTATGTACTAACCAATATCATTTACAAGTGCAGACTGGGCAGTTTTGTTTTAAAAACAGCATCCCTTTCAGTCATACTGTGAGAAATGTCCTTGAGGCAGTGGCTGCGCAATAGGGCATATATGGGGCTTTGACGTAGACTTTGACCCCCAGTTACTCTTCCCCCGTCCATAAACACAAACGCATCTACTTTCACTCACTCATGCATCCACAGTCACACCCACCTACGCAAAGCACACATCCTCACGCCGTCTCTCTTTTCCTTATTCCCATACACGACCAGAAGATGAACATATTCAGCAATGATTCACAAACTCGGAAGCAGATAATTATTATAATCCATTTACGTTCATGCATTTTGACTCCAAAATATGGGTTTATCTTTTTCGCATTATGACGGGCTGACATTATCTCTCTTAAATTTTAGTTGTGCATTCAAATGAATCCTTCTGGTGGATTTTAGCCCAGAAGCCACCAGAGGCTTCATTTGAACGCTCAATTCATTTTTCCTAGAGACTACCCCACCCCGCCCTCCCCCACCCTCTAACAAACCCTCAAACAAACCTCCTAATGCTTGCTCGTGTCTAAGAGAAAACATCAGAAACTCCCAACGCCACGATGGTAGCTTTTTTCAATTAGGACACACATGCACACCCTTCGGTTATTTTACTTTTCCTTTCATGTTCTGAAAGTCAGTCTAGAGCTTGAAAACACCTGTAACGTTTATGTAGTTTACATAAGTTGCTGAAACCTGACGTTTTCTCTTCATATGGAAACTCTACCAGGCGAGCGATTCAAAAAACCGCGCACTTCCCAATTTCTGCTGACATGAACAATTGGACTTCGTCTGTGTTCTGGGGGCATGTCTGCAATCGGGATTAAGTGTCTCGGCCAAGGCAACGGCGCAGGTGAGGATCAGTATCGAAACGTCGACCCTTCGGTTTAAAGTCCAATGCTCTAGTTCAATGCTCTCACGTAAGTATAATTGAAGAGGCATATCTTTATGATAAGCAGATTAATGAAAAACTCCAAAACATTTTCTAATCTATACTTTTCGGACTAGTCAATATATAAGAAGTAATTTGAACACTTGTGTGAACCCCGGTAAGCCAATTAACAGAGGAGCTCAAATTATCTTTTTACGGCTCACAGTTTAAAAGACGCCAATGCTATTATGACGCCGCAGCGATGTCTCCCTACTGGGAGTTCATGGTAACTCTTAGTAATTCATAGGCAATGGTCCGCGGGCTCATGCGATAAAAAGGGGATTTTACAGGCTTAGTCAGTCTATAGTAGAGGATTCGGTAAGTGGGGTCAGCACACCTTTTTTCGTTTTCCGAGCCATTGTTCTCATAGTCACATGAGCCATTATGAACCACAATGAGTCACTGTGAGTACGTTGGCTCATGGTAGCTCACAGTGGGTCATAGTCATTGTTGTATCGAGAAGATCACTAAGAGGTACTTATAGCATTTATTTGTTTGTACTTTCATACGATGTGTTTCGTTCACAACACTTCTTCAACTCAGAGAGCTGAACAACCAAAAGTAGCAAGGGAAACAAAGAGTTACTTCCCTTCAACCATATTGGAATACTGAAAACTCAAATGCATGTCCACTTCATCCTCCCCTGCTAAAAAAACACAAAGTCAGCCTTCTTATTAAATGTGATTTGCCTCCCTGATCCCCTGAGCCCTGAGCTACCAAAGGCTGTGACATCAGATTCAGTCGCCGTATTATTATTCTTATCCGGAGCTGTATCCACAGAGTCAGATTGAATATTTACTGAGTCCAGAGATGGGCAATATACCGAAAAACCGAACTGATACCGACCGATATCATGGGGATACCGAAAACCGAACCGATACCGACCGACATCATGGGGATACCGAAAACCGAACCCAACCAGTCGTTCAATACCGGTACCGTCTGAAATTTCAAATTTTCTTTCATTCGCTATTTGTAAGGCCCTGTTGAGGCTTGATAACAATTGAAGGGTTTATTTTCATGAAAGAAGTGACTGATTTTTTTTCAGTTTTGTCAACCCTCGGTGGACTGGGCAACTGTCCTGAATTCCCACTATAGACTACAAACTGTACATGTCCAATTGGTTAGCAGTGATTTCTAGTCAAATCTTGGCTGCCTGTTAAGGCAGCCAAGACCTAACTTGAAATCACTGCCCAGGGGTTTTGTCTATTGTCAGCAGGACTTTCTAAAAAGGTAGTATGGTCAGGGAACATGCTTTGAGATCGCAAAAGCCTGAAATAAGCCTTTAAACATTAAGGTGTGTTTAGAAGAAGTCGCAAAATTACTCTAGATATGATTTGTAGTCGTAAAAGAATGCCACTGTTAAGCTCATTGGCAGTGTCATTTTTAGCGTTGTGGGAGAATGATACTACAACAACTTATTCTGTTTCCTGATGTGAGTTCTTCTTTGGTACTATCAAAAAATCTCAGTCAAGTCAGATACCGAATACCGCTCCCTAAAAATACCGAAACAGATACCAAACTCAAAATTCCAATACCGTCTATGTCTAACTGAATCAGTCCTTGAAATGGAGTAATGTCTCAGGTACTTGACAGGTCTGGTATAAAGAACCCCAGTCTCAGAATTTACCCCTTCAATTTACTCGGCTTCAATTTGGCCAATATTATAATATCACGAAGTCTTACATTATGGTCTATAACATCCAGTAGTGTAATAATCAACAAGTAGTGTAATACTAACCAGTAGTGTAATAAAAATTAACCAGTAGTGTAATAATCAACCAGTAGTGTAATAACCAGTAGTGTAATAAACTTAACCAGTAGTGTAATAAACATTCATGAAAACCAACAATTCATAGTGTGGGTACATCTTATCGATTTTTAATCATTTTATCGTACGTTCAAAGGCGTTTTGCAGGTCAAACATCATTTCGTAGGTTCAATACGGCGAGGAAAGGTATTTTCATGTAATGTGCGTATTTTCTGGTGTTTACAAACGGTACTGCAGCAACTAACGTAAATTAACGATACAAGTAAAACAGTATGCAACTTCACCCTTCTGGCATTGACTACAAGCCAAATTAGGTTTATACCACCCCCCCCCCCCCCCCCCACCCAAACACACACTGATATCACTAAATCAGGTAATGAAATGGGCTGATATGCCATTTTCATATTTAGTGATATCACAAAATGATTTAGTGATATCACTAATTCGATTTAGTGATATCACAAAATGATTTAGTGATATCACGAAATCGAATAAGTGATATCTCTAAATCGACAACATTAAGTGATATCATTAAATCGAAGTATTGATATCATACAATCATGTTGTGACATCACAAAATCGAATTAGTGATATCACTAAATCATTTTGTGATATCACTAAATAATTTGTGATATCATTAAATGAAATAGCGGTATCACTAATTCATTTAATGATATCATTAAATAAGGAATAAATAGAGGGATGGCGCCCCATACTTGTGCTTGTAAGATTTGTATGTTATTTCCGACTGTATTGGCTCGTGTCGTAGTGTCATTGGCTAAAGAAAGGGCCTGAATACTCACGTCAAAACGAACATCACAGGGTGCTTTCTGTTCTACACTATAACATACGTTGCATCCACTATAAGTTGTCCCAAATAATAGATATAGTTGAAGAATATGACATTATCTGTTTCACTGAAACACACCTCGCAAAAGATTTCGATTCTGATAATATCAAAATTTACGATTTCTCCTTACCCGTTAGAAACGACAGTGGTCATCACTTAACATGTTTAGGAAAAAGGCTTTAAATTCTGGAAAAGAAAACGACTGGAATTATTACCGACGTTCCCGAAACGCTGTCAACATCATGGAAAGGTGTATTAAGGCCCGGTATGAACTCCATATACAAGTTAAAATAATATCCGCGGCCTCCTCTAAACACTTCTGGCAACTTAGCAGTTATCTCTCCACCAAAAACAACCACCACCCCACCCTTCTCTCAAAATTACCAGGACTATTCCCAGGCTATGTGTTTCACCGACCCTGAAAATGCGGAATTGCTAAACGTACCATTTATAGAAAAACATGAAGTTGGTCATGGTCTACCCATCTTTACTTTAAAATGTGAACACCGTCTGAGCAACATCGATTTCTGTGCTGATAAAACTCCTGGTCATGGAGAAATCAGTGTAAGGATGCTCAAGGAAACTGCACTCTCTGTAGCCCTACATCTCAGTATACCTTGCCGAAAGTCATCCAATGCACAAATCTTTCCAGATACATGGAAGAAAGCGGACGTCATCCCGATCTACAGAAATGGCGACGCGTCCAACAGAATGAACCATAGATCTATTTTTGGGAAAACTATTCGAAAAGGTCACGCTGAAATACCTCTTTCATTACTTTCACGAACACGAACTTCTTTACCAGCTTCAGTCTGACTTCTTACCCGGACATATTACCACTTTCCAATTGCTTGACCTCTGTCGCTCCATTTGTCTCTCTGTTGACGAGCAATTGAATCCTTGTGCCATTTTTTTGTGATATATCCAAAGCATTTGTACGAGTGTGAAACAAAGGACTCCCCTTCAAACTCCAGCAACACACAATTTCTGGACCACTTATTGGGTGGTTATCAGACTATTCGTCCAATTGACAACAACGTGCACTTGTTAATAGAACTTTCTCCAATTGTCGGGAACTAGAAGCAGGTGTTCCTTAAGGATCCGTCCTGGGTTGGTTTCTTTTCCTGGTACATACATGTATAAATGACATATCGGCGATTATCGAAGCTGTTACAAGAATGTACGCTGACGATACATGCCTTACAAAATCAAAACCCATGTACACAGATCTTGTCCGTCAACTAAATAAAGACCCTGAAAACATAAACAAATGGTCGTACCAATGGCAAGTAACCTTCAACACGAACAAAACTAAAGTTATTAGATTTTCATCAAGTGCCACAGATGACCATAATTCTATTCTTAGCTTTGGATTCGATAACGGCCCAATCAGCATAGCCGAGACACACATACACCCGGAATGGCATTACAATCGAATCTAAACTGGAATTCCCAAATTAACGAAATATTTAAGAAAGCAAAAGTCCGGCTAGCACAAATGCTAAAAGTTAAATTTAAACTTAACAGAAAACCCATTGAACCCATTGAACAGATATATTCAGCATATTCAGCAGCTCATGGACTGCGGAGATATTATTTCGGACTGTGCCCCTTGTTACGTACTCCACGACTTTGATAATCTGTAGTATGACGCAGCTCAGGTAATAACTGGAATCACGCGCTCCACCTCAAATGAATGACTTCTACTAGAACTCGGGTGGGTATCGCTCTCAAAGCGGCGAGAAGAACACAGACTATGTACGCTTTTCAAAATCATCCATAACGAAACACCCTCCCCGCCCCCCTCCTTAACACTTTCAATGCCTAAAACGACTACTGTCGCATATTTTATGATGATTATCTATATGTTCTGGCATGCGCAGATCAAGCCTACCATCTGATTAATTGTTGGAAAGGGCTCAGAGAGCCCTTCCCAGCAATTAATCAGATGATATAGTTTCAAGTATTTCATAAATTTTATTAAACTTCCTCGCATACAGGCATACATAGAGGCCCTCCGTATATGAATAAAGTGGGCGTGGCAGTAAAGGGGTTAACAGTCTGCTTCCCACTCGCAGTGCTGATGTCTCATCTTATAACCTGAGTGATCCATCCAACTTCACTCTAAACAAGACAAGAACTAATCGGTTTAGACGATCCGTTTTTCCGTCTGCAACACGGCTGTGGAATAGTCTCCCCTCCCAGTTGATCAACACTCAAATTTATTACGAATTCAAATATAATTATTCGTTGCCAAACCTCAACCCAAATCCTCCATCACACTATCTAATGAGAAAAAGAATTGCCAACATTATTCATTGTAAACTCCGAAATAACTGTAGTGATTTAAACGGTGATAAATTTCCAAACCATATTTCTCCCCCCACTGTATGTGAAACATACGCGTGAGATATTTCTATCCCACCAGCCCACGTGACATACTCATTTGCATATTTTATTAGGTCGCCCGGAACTAAATAGTTCTAATGAATTAGTGTTCACAAACGTTCAAACGCTTCTTAAATTGTGTTCGTTTATTTCCTATTTATCTGTTCCTTGTTGTTATAGACTCAATATTTAATTATTATTCAAATATTAAACTTGATTTGTTTCAACCCCATGTTTCTCTGCAGATTTAATAATATCACTGCGCGAATTTATCGATCGATCAATAATCTCACAATGCCCTTTACATTAGAATTTGACACGCGCAAATTCATTAACCCCTTAACGGACAGTGTTACAAATCAATTTTTTAGTATATACCCATGGTATATACCTAACGTTTGTACGATCTGTCCGATCAAATTGTTCGTTTTTCGAAAGGACTACGACTTGATATAAATTGGGTATGTCAGCACGTGACCGCCAATTATCTATAATGACGTAATCCTCGTGTGGGGGGTGGGGGAAGAAAAATCATCCCCGATGAGTCTGAAGGTGGGAATGGGGAAATCTCACCCTCGGGGCAAGATATTTGAACCAGACCATCGGCAAGCCTCGGGTCTACTTCAGTTATCTTGCCCCGAGGGTGAGATTTCCCCATCCCACCTCCAGATTCATCGGGGATCATAATAATCTCCATCACCTCAGTTCTCATGCGGACATCCATGTGAGGATGTATTACCGCTTTTTCTTTGCCTGCTCCAATTATAGCGATCTGAGACTAACGTTTCTAAACAGTCTACACACGCTGGAAATTGGTTCTATAGACGATCTTCTGCATGGAAACCCAGCGCTCTCTGAGCAAGAAAACCAACTAATTTTCAAGAAAATCCAGTTATTCATTACATCCAGTGGGAGGTTTGCTTAACCAGTCTGGCAAATGTTACTCGTTATTCGTGGTCGGTCTCCTTTGGATAATAGCTTTGATGAAGGCAACCTCGGTGAATTTTACCTCATGATTTTCTGGGGGGGTTTTTCACATTTTTTCTTTTTTCTTGTTTTTTTTTTTAATTTTTCTTTCACACAACTAGCTCGTTACCAAAACTGTTTGATAATTATATTCATATGTTCGGAGAGGAGTTGTTAATAAGTTGAATAACTTGCACACCAATCCAATTCTGCTTTATTTATGGCGAATAAAATATATTCAAACTAACGTATTGCTGTCTAATGTTTGGATGGCTTTTTAATTCCGGCCAGTGATTTTCTTAATCAGTACGACCAGTAGATAGATAACCCTCTGAGGCAAGAAAAGAAAATGCATGAAAAAAGCATCCTGGACAGGCAGAACAAGACACAATGATACAAACTAGTAACAAGAGTCACAAACAGTTACTAGTAGACCCCCCCCCCCCCAAAAAAAAAAAAAAAAAAAAAAAAAAAAAAACAGAAACTGCTCTAGCATAGCCCCAAGAGAGAGAGCGAATAGACTTAGTGTCGACGGAAGTCACAGCAGGTCTTTCAAGAGAGAGAATAAGGTTAGGAACACTCTAGATATTACATTTAGAACGGAATAAATACACAGAACGACAAGCGTCTGCGCATGGGTTAATCGATATGGCACGAGTGCCAGCGCGAAGGATAAAACGAGAGGCCTCAAGTGTTATCCATCCGCGATTGCACAAGTGCCATATCGATTAACCCATTCACATATGCGTGACCTTCTGTGTTTATTACACGCCTTCACGTATGTAAAAGTAATTATTAAAAGAACACTCAGAAATTCATTTGACGACTATCAACAAAAGTAACACATTTTGTCACCAACCAAATGTGCGAGGGGAACCTGTGTTACCATTTTGTCCCCAGAGTTCCAATGTGCCACTAGGCACATAGAACACATTGGAACTCCGGGGACGATTTTTAGCTATCGCTAGCGATTCAAAAAACGCAGTTACCGCTGATCAGGAACGAAGTGTCGACCTTTCGGTTTAAAGTGTATTTCTCATCACCACTGCATACAAAAGCATTTACTCCTCTGATGTTTCCTCTTTCGCTCATTCGCCTAGCAAGAAGACGTATCATACTGCTCTTGTTAGCGGGGGCTAAGATAAATGAGACAAATTGATAAGTTGACTGATTCCAATGAAGCATTTTGATTGGTAGATATAATAGACCGGGAATTGATCAAATAGAGCCAAGTGTAGCTAATACACACGAAGGAAAGAAACAGATACAATACTAGACCAAAAAGTAACCAGTATCGAACCCGAACATAAAGTAAAAGAGGATTTTGAAAGGATTAGAGCTAGCATAACTATTCTTATCAAATTGAACACTTCTACGCCACGTAACCATATCTATAGCACTATGTGTGTGCCACTTAGTGCCATCCGTGATGGTAACATTCGGATTTGTTGTAGTGTGCTTTTGGTAATTATATCTTGTTATCGGATCGTTTTTCTATCGAGTCGACATATCTTCACCCCCCCCCCCCCCCACACACACATACACACGCACACACACACACCACACACTCCTTAAGACCTGTCGACCTCTATAGTAACCACATGTCATCATAAAACCAATATTGGGATGCCTCCAATTAACAAAACGGAAACACGTATTACTCAATCAACAACTTGTGTTGTGTTTAACCCTAATACCACTTATAACCATGAAAGTAATGATACAAGATAGCCGCTTTTGCGGGAAACCAAGAACATCAACATGATGCCAATGGTCACGTGACTAGTAGCATCTGCCCCGAGGGCCTCCTCATCCAAAAGGATATTAAAACCACATTCTGTACTATTCGATCGAATCCACTGAGTGTACTTACTTGTTTTCTGGTACTTGTCCTCTTGTAAAACATTCAATGCTCTACAGTACGGCCATCGTGGACTGGTTACTTTCCACGCGTGGGTAATATTTCCACGGATGCAATAATATTAGATTCCAAACATTAGTTATAGGAATAATCATAAAAAAAAATGTAATTATTGAAGCACCGGGTACACCTCGGAGCTTCATTAATTAAAATTTTGCTGATTATTTTTATTCCCTGGTAAACACATGGGTGTACATTACTGCCCATGCGTGGATTACGACCAGTCCATGATGACTTTACTGTATTCGTTTTATTTATTTATTTATTTATTTATTTATTTATTTATTTATTTATTTATTTTTTTATTTTTTTTTTTGTAGTTTAACGACACTTTCGACGGCCAGGGTCACCTCGTGTCGGACAGTTCTACGGGTGGAGGAAGCTGGAGTACCAAGAGAGAACCACCGAACAGCGGCGAGCAACTGTCAGACTCCCCTACGTACAAACTCCACACAAGCGGGGTTAGCATTGGTTGAAGACAAGTACTCATCGACACGCAGTACGCATTAGTACACAGTGGTGCTGTACCCCCATGTGGGCAATCGGAATTAAGTGCCTTGCCCAAGAACACAACGCAGTTACTCCTGGCGAGGATCGAACCGTGTACCATTCGCTTTCTTTTGCAGTCTGTACGTCTGCAGATATGGTACATATTCTCTCTGGAGGAAGTGATTTCTGTAGGTATGGTACATATTCTCTCTGGAGGAAGTGATTTCTGTAGGTATGGTACATATTCTCTCTAGAGGAAGTGATTTCCGTAGGTATGGGACATATTCTCTCTGGAGGAAGTGATTTCCGTTGGTATGGTAATATTCTCTCTGGAGGAAGTGATTTATGTAGGTATGGTACATATTCTCTCAGGAGGAAGTAATTTCCGTAGGTATGGTACATATTCTCCCTGGAGGAAGTGATTTCTGTAGGTATGGTACATATTCATTCTGGAGGAAGTGATTTCCGTAGGTATGGTACATATTCTCTCTGGAGGAAGTGATTTCTGTTGGTATGGTACATATTCTCTCAGGAGGAAGTAATTTCCGTAGGTATGGTACATATTCTCCCCGGAGGAAGTGATTTCTGTAGGTATGGTACATATTCTCTCTGGAGGAAGTGATTTCCGTAGGTATGGTACATATTCTCTCTGGATGAAGTGATTTCCGTAGGTATGGTACATATTCTCTCTGGAGGAAGTGATTTCTGTAGGTATAGTACATATTCTCTCTGGAGGAGATGATTTCCGTAGGTATGGTACATATTCTCTCTGGAGGATGTGATTTCTGTAGGTATGGTACATATTCTTTCTGGAGGAAGTGATTTCCGTAGGTATGGTACATATTCTCTCTGGAGGAAGTGATTTCCGTAGGTATGGTACATATTCTCTCAGGAGGAAGTAATTTCCGTAGGTATGGTACATATTCTCCCCGGAGGAAGTGATTTCTGTAGGTATGGTACATATTCTCTCTGGAGGAAGTGATTTCCGTAGGTATGGTACATATTCTCTCTGGATGAAGTGATTTCCGTAGGTATGGTACATATTCTCTCTGGGGGAAGTGATTTCCGTAGGTATGATACATCTTCTCTCTGGAGGAAGTGATTTTCGTAGGTATGGTACATATTCTCTCTGGAGGAAGTGATTTCCATAGGCATGGTACATATTCTCTCTGGAGGAAGTCATTAGCGATTGCGAGGCACAGGGAACTTGGAAACCTTCGAGATTTTATTTTTAAATTGTTATAGAGCACGTATTCATTATTTGGATGTTGACCAATTAATATTTTCAACGCGCAGCCTTGGGGCTGCACGTTGAAAATATTGATAGGTCTACCCCATACATACACTTAGCATCCATCCTACTTAGGGAAATTGTGACGTATCATGTCCTGGACCGGAAAACGGTCTCTCGCCTTCAAAGGGTTAATAGCAACACCCTCTCCCCCATGATGGTGGCTGTGGAGACGAATTTCTGTGTGTGGACATTGAGAGCTCCAGCAACCCTGTTGTGTACAGATCACTGGTTGGTCTGTCAATAGAAGTTTCAAAGAACGTTACTTCAACCAAAACAATAATTTGAATTCTGTGAAAAAGCAACATACAAAAAAAAACACTGTAGAAACAATCCGTGTCCTCGCGATGCAAACAGTATCCTCTCAGTTTCTGTGAGTCGTCCTCTTGGTGCAAATCTGCGTTTTTGCCGAATATATGGAGACTTCCTTTTCCAATTAAATAACCAAGCCAGTTAAACTGGAGGGGTATGTGTCCACTTTTTGCATTTAGCAGTTTGAGGGATTATCTCACGAGAAGCAGTTCGTATGGCGGCTGCATTGCTAGTATTTAAAGCAGAAAAATAAGAATTTCCGTCTTAAGCATGTATGGACAATGCGATGGACTTTTATTAGGTCCCGACAGTAGTAGGAGATGGTGTTTTCGTCACACATTTGGTGGTTCTCATTTGGTGGTTCTCATGTGACGTCATACCGCAATGTATTATGGGTATCACATAGTTGTCATGGTAACCCGCATGGGCGGCCATGTTGTGAGGTCATTGTCATGTTGGTGGGGGATGTGAGTGCGCATGTGCAGCTCGTGTTGTTAGGGTGATACGTGTTTCCGTCGTCCATTTTGTATGAAGGGGCCGCCATCTTTGTTTCTATGGTGGCACGTGGGCACATGGTTGCTATGTTACCAAAACCTTCTAATAGGACAGGGGCATGTTCGGAAGGTGTGTTCGATTGAATGGGAGTATTTTTCTGAAAAAGATTAAATCCTCGTTTAATTCATAATTACCATAAACAACCCGACAATCCCTCCAAATCACCAAAATCCACCCCAAACTACCGAAACGGACATTGTAAAGCCCCATTTTGGACAAGGGTGTTTTATGAAGGCTCGAATTTTGTTATTCCGGGTCAAAATCCTCGTCCTCAAGATTCCGTAAAATGTAATTTTGAAGCCATAGCGGAGTTCACGTTACGCCTAGTTTACACAATATATCGTCCCTTTTCTTCGACTACCCTAATGGCACCTGGTCAATTGTCTTCTGAATCTAGTTCCATTGCGGAGATAACTGCGGGATGAGGTGCCAGAATATTCAGAACAGAAAATGTCAAAGCTCATTGTGGTAGTGATCCATTCAATGCGATTACTTCTAATAAATTGATTGTCAATGGGTCAGAACCCAATCATACACGGTTCTAATGTAAATGGATGTTTAGTACAGAGCCGTGGATTGGTCGTAATCCACGCGTGGGCAGTAATGTCCACGCATGCGTTTACTAGGTAATAAATATCATCATCAGAATTTTTTTTTTTGGTACCTGGTTGTACACGGTGGTTCATTACTTAAAATGTTGAAAATTATTCCTATAAAAGTTTGAAATCCAATATTATTGCACCCGTGGACATATTGCCAACATGTGGAAAGTGACCAGTCCACGGCGGCCGTACTGTACTTTGAACATCGGGGCTATGCACTGGTTCATGCCGACATTTCTACAAGGAATACCATTGGCTGCCATTTGGATAGACTGCTTAACCTTTCAGAAACAAGTGGTACAGTACGTGGAGAGTGTATTACCACTAAATCACTCTCAGAGTGAAGATTCCACCCGAGCAATAATTGCAAAATTTGTTGGCAAAGCATAACCAGCACAAGCAAAGTTTCAGCCAATGGACCTCCGGGTTAAACCCGGAGGTCCATTGGCTGAAACAGTGTGTTTTTTGTCAATATGTACACAATTTAAAAGTTATAAAAAAGTTATAGCTTGGGTGATAACTCCACTCCGCGGGTGATTTAGTTACAATCCACTCTCCACGTACTGTAGGTGATAGATCCATCTACTTACACCTGCGGTTCGATGGTACGAAATAGCTTAGTGCGCATGCTGATACTATAGGTTTACTTGTGTAACGGTCAGTACTAGTACGACAGCCGTCGTGTCGTAACAATTGGGAAGTGGATTCGATTAGAGATTCGATTCAGTTTTGTGATTCGATTCGAACCTTTTGCCTGATTCGATTCGAGCAAAAAATCGTAATTCGGCGATCCTTTACCTTATTTATGAGCATAGATTGTTGAATTTTCGTTACCTCGAGAAACCTGTCGATCGTCTAAGGTGGTACACCGAAGCGTCTCCGTCACACCACAACTACCAAGGGCCCAACACTGACAGTCAGTTTCCTTGGTGAACATCGAATGTGCATAGAAGGTGTGTCAAATATGCGGCGAAGGTAGAACTCGTTTCTCAGAAGGTGTCTGACGGTGGAATCAACATACGGCTCATCTATCCCAGTCAAGAGTGTTCTGCGACATAACTGCAAAGAATGACAGTGGACCTCTGATTACCCTAACTTTCTGGTTTATATACTCCGATCAGCATGGCCTTTCAACTTTATTTTTAAACACCAGTGATGGTGTTATCACATTATGGGTCTCGGGTTTCTGTTCTCGCAGTTAGTGTTCAATCACGGGAATTGGAATTCCCGGGTACCCGGTTCCGATAGCCGATCATGATATCCAAGATATCTATAGCACGGAACTGGGAATCACGCATCGTACTATTTGTGTGTTGAACTGAAGCTTTCTAAATTGAAAAACAGTCCCAACGTAACTTTGTTAGATTTCGCCAGCCCTGCCACGTCTGAACCTTTTACAGTCATGTTTCCCGAAGCACCCTTTTCACCAAATCACGATCGCTCTCAATCAGTTCCGGATGACTTCTCTTGAGCAGTAAGATCTTCGCATCGTCTTCATTTTCAGAATCACTCGTGTCACTCGCTATTCATTACCTACATCAACATCAACCCCTTCTTCAGTGGAATCACCAGTCTCCTCTGCTTCAAGCAGAGGAGACTGGTGACGGCAGTGAAGAGGGAGTTGAACACAGGAGCCAGGAGGTTGTGGTGATAAAACTTGCGATTCTGAAAATGAAGACGACTTGATATTATCCGGGACATTTCTCGGTTCTGAGTTTAATTTCATTCCCGTTCCCGTTACTATTATAAACCAGGAATATATTAAACCCTACTCGCAGTGTCTTCAAGTAGTTTGTTTTTTTTATTCTCAGAGACGTACCTGCCAAGAATCCGGTTAACTAATGGCTCTGTACCGAATGAAGGAAGCTTGTGAATTTTGTTGTAAGTTACTTGCAAATTATTCAACAAATGTATTGTTTTATTGATCATGCAGGACAATTTGCATCAGAATGCAATGCACCCGATGAGAAGCTTTCGCGTTTCAAAGAGACATGTACGTGGCGTAATGTACTTTGCTGCTGGATTTCACAAACACTTTCAGCAGCGAGGAATGGCGGACAGCGTCAAGGATTGGAGTCTTTAATCGTTCGAAGTATTTTAACCCCCTTTGAGTGCAAACCCGTGTACGACCAAGACATACTCCGTCCAGGGGCGGACTGGGCCAAGAAAAGTTACCTGGTTAGGCACCGAATGGGTGTGGGAGCAGACCAGGAGAAAATTTTGATCTTGCGAACTGAACAAACGCAGCTTCCTTGCATCTGAGCGACCAATGACAGTCCACATAGAGGACATTTCGATGGCATTTTTGTAGCACATTCATCCACTATTCGATAAAAATGGTACTACCGGGGGGGGGCCTATCGGGAAGACCATAATTCGCCCCAATCGGAGAAAATTTTGATTTTTGAAATGAAGGAAAGCTGTTACCTTTCATCTGATCGATCAATGACAGACTAGACCGCTGGTACATCGAAATGTCCTCAATGTGGACTGCCACTGGCAGTCCACATAGAGAACATTTCGATATACTGGCAGTCTCTGCAATCAAATCCATTTCGCCTTTTGATCATTTTTACGATATTTCGTAAATAGTATCGAAGTTTCGCTTTGCAAAGCAACGAGGATATGAAATGAAATGAAATGAAACTTTTATTCACAGTATATCAATTACATAAAAAGTACAAATGTTAATTCAATCAAACGCAATTTTGATACACTGCAAGGATGCGACATAGCAGAAAATGCTGTCTTCCTGTCGCTCCTCAGACGAAGCAAAAAAAAAAAAAATTCTCGACAGCAGACCGTGTATTTAAAACGATTTCTAAGGTGTATGATAGTGTTACATTGACGACATGGACGAGCAAATAAGGATCACAGCTGTTGAGGGATTAATAGTTGTATTGACGAGGATACAAGACAAAAACGACTTGATAATTATTAGGCAGTACAAAGTTCCATGATGTATTGAGTCGTAAAGTGATAAAGAAAAATAAAATGATGTCTTCATCTTATAATAATAAAGTACCCAGTGCCGGCACCCGAGATCTCCTTTAAATGGGGTCTCGTACTCCGTGCATTAGGTTACTTAACCTGCTCTTAACTTGCTGTCTGAATTCATCATGGTGCAGAATTTAACCAAAAAAGAAATAAAGTTTGCAGGACTCTCCAGGATGTTAGATCAAGTCGGTGGGCTGCTCACAAAATGGGATGAGGTTCCAGTGAGAGTGGGATTTCTTTTTTCTTCCTTTCCTACCTTTCCTTCCCTTTTCCTCCCTTCCCTTTTCTTCCTTTTCCTCTTTTCCTTTATTTTTCCCATTCAACCCTTCAATTAACACAGTCGGGGCAGTTTCGAAAATTACAGCGAACATTCTCGGAATATGAGTTGAGATATGAGTCCTTCATTTTCTTTTTGAATTGTGGCCTACTTAAGTTCTGAGTATCTTGGTGAATGGTATTCCACAGCCTTGGGAAAGTATGGAAAGGCAGATCAGTTGAGAATTTTGTCCTTGGTTTAAAAAGTTGCAATTTACCTGTGTGCCTGGTCAACATACCTGTTGGATTCGAATTTTGCTGAAACGTATTCTTAAATGATATTGGTAATCTGTTATTCTGCCAATCGTGCATGAACAGAAGAACTTGGAGTTTGTAGAGGTCATCAAATTTGAGAATTCTGAGGGATTTAAAAAGCGGGTCGGTGTGTGATGTTCTTTTTTTCTACTTATAATGCGTATAGCCCTTTTCTGTAATTTGAAGACACTCCTTGCTGACGTAGAATGTCCCCAAACTTGAATGCCATATAAAAAAGTGATTGTGGATTAAAGAAAAATACAAGGTTTTCAGTGCATTTAATGGAAGTATATTCTTTGCTCTATTGATGGCGTATATGGCTCTCGCCACCTTAGAACAAACAATTGAAATATGATGCTTGAAAGATAAATTTTCATCCACGTGGACACCAAGAAATTTAGCTGTTTTTTTCATTACGTTGGTTGCCAATAAGTTCTAGTTGCGTGTCTCCTAAGTTCAGTACCCTATTACCAATTTGGCATGAATCATTGGGTGGATGAAGTAGGATATATTTAGTTTTGGATGCGTTAATGGTTAGTTTATTGGTTGCACACCAATCCTGAATTTTTATAAGCTCGGAATTCGTAATATTAAAAAGTGTGTCTAAGTTACTACCTGAGTTGAGAGCTCTTGTATCATCGGCAAAAGATAAAATATTGAGAGTGGTGCATTCTGGTAAATCATTGATGTAGATAAGGAATAAAATAGGTCCAAGAATGGATCCCTGGGGAACACCAGTCGAAATCGGCTGCGGCTCTGAGACGGTATCTTGAAATTGTAATATTGGCTTCTTTCAGATAGGTAATCTTTAAACCAAGAGTTTGCAAGGCCCCTGATTCCATAGTGCTTTAACTTTCTTACTAGTATCGCGTGATCAATTGTATCAAAGGCTTTCGAAAAGTCAATAAATAAACTTAAGGTGGGATCTTTGGTAGTTTGGTCGTTCATTGTTGCTACATTATTAAGAAGATGAAGAATTGGGTGAAAACATGAATGGCATTTTCTGAACCCGAATTGGAACTGATACAAAATTTTATGGGTATTAAGATAATTTGAAAGCCGTGTGTACATTATCTTTTCGAGGACCTTTGAAAAAGCAGGTAATATGCTGACCGGTCTGTAATTGTTGAAAGTGTGCTTATCACCGGACTTATAAATCGGTATGACTTTGGCAGTCTTCATTTTATTGGGAACTGTGCCTGTCAAGAACGAAGGATTAATGATATGGGCTAATGGGTCAGCCACTTGATATATTACGTCTTTCAATATTCTTGGAGTAACATTATTACAGTCTTTACTTGTTTTAGGTGGAAATGAATTAACCGTAAGGATTACTTCTTGTTTGTTTGTAGGCGATATGAAGAGTCATTGCTGTTAGTTTCTTTAAGATATTCGAAGTATTGTCGTTGAGTTGGGTGCACTTGGTTATTTAGCTTTTTCCGATTTCAACAAAAAATAAGTTAAATTTATTAGCGATGTCGCTTGGGTCGTCAACCCGGGTATCGTTGTCTATAAAAAATGGTAGGAATGAATCGTCCTGATGAGACTTACTTATAGCTTTTCGTAGTATATCCCAAGACTTCTTGATGTTGTTTTTGTTGAGAACTAATATCCTTTCATAGTAGTTGGCCTTTGCCACGCGTATTATTTTATTATAAAGACTGCAGTATTTTTTATATTGATCTACCTTGGCAGGTGGGGGGATTTCAGTTTTTTGACGTAAAGATGCCGCTTGTTTAGAGAAGATTGAATTAATCCCGAGGTCATCCAGGGCTCTCGTTGACATATCTTTTGGGAATTACCGTCAGCTTTAAAGGGAAGGCTCTATTGAAACGTCTATCGAAATTTAAAAGGAATGTCTCATATGCATTATTTGGACAGTCACAACCGAATACATCTCCAAAGTCACAGTCGTGTAAGAGTGTCTTAAAATAATCAACATTCTCTTTTTTGAATGATCGTTTAAAGCTATGTAAATTTTGTTTTTCGTGCTTGGGTGAGTTTTCAAGGTAGAAAGTAGCAAAATGATCACTTATGTCCGTGATTAATATACCGGCTGAGTAATCATTGATATTGTTACGAAATATATGATCTAATAATGTCGCCGATGTGTCCGTGATATGCAACACGAATCAGGTTATGCAGACGTTCCAATGATGAAAATTGTCAGCCATGTCTTCGATTTCACCCACCTTTCGACCTGAAGATATCGAGCTGGAAGATGGTTGAGATGGCAGAAAGAGACTGAACCGACAGAGGATAGAAAGGTTTTGGCCAATTAAATCTTGATCTGTTTACATTTTCGGATAATATATTACAGGAATGTCTGTTTACTTCGATGCGCATGTGGACGTTACAGCCGTTACTTTTCCCAATTCCTTATTCGACATGCGCTATCAACAAGTAAAATAATAAGAAATAGGTAACAAGTAACTATTGTCACGTCCCCGATGCGCATACATGTGGGCATATAATCAAGTATTTCCTTCTTTTGTTTTTTTTTAACTTTGTTTTCTATTTATTTATTTATTGGTGCTTAAGGTAACATATTTCTGCACATCATGACCACGACAGTTTGACGGGTGGAGGAAACCGGAGTACCCGGAGAGAACCACCGAGCAACGGCGAGCAACTGTCAGCTCCCCAACATACTAACTCCAAACAAACAGGGTTAGCATTGGTTGAAGACTGGTGCACTATCGACGTGCAGTACGCCTTAGTACACAGCGTCGCCGTGCCCCCACGTGGGCAATGGGGGTAAAGTGTCTTGCCCAAGGACACAACGCGGTTGCCGCAGGTGGGATTCGAACCGAGGACCTCTCGGCTTGCAGCCTGCACCTCTACCAACTGAGCCACCGCGACCCCCACTTTGTTGTCTGTATGTTTATCAAAATATCTTGGCTACGACAGTACAGAAAAGCTTACCTGTGTTAGGTGGATACATGTTATACTAATACGATAATCGACTGTTCAAATATTACGGATTGTGTGTTTAAGTGTTTACTTACTGGTCTGACAATTTTAATTTACTACTCAAACGACTGATGTTCTCATTTTTGACTCCACTTCAAGCAATGAAAACTGATAATCAAAGAGACGTAGGAAATGTCTATAACTTGAGGGTGTGTGTGGGGAGAGGGGGAGGGGGGGGCACTGTCACACCCACACTAAAAACTAAAGTGTTAAAACTGACACTTTCAAGGTGTTAAACCCATTCTAACTCTTAGGTTTGATTTTAACACTCAAAAGTGCAATGCTTTAAGCACTTAGACATTACAATCGTCAGACATCTGAAACTTGAATGGATGGCACTTCCCATGTGTCTAGCATTGGTGGTTCTTCCAGAATCGTCCATAATTAGATTTGCGCTTGGTGGGTACATAATTAAAAGGACACAACGGAGATGATGCGGATCAGGCTCGAGAGTTCGAGCCTGATCCGGGTCATCTGCGTTGTTTCCTTTTAAGTGTCGCGACATTACACTTGTCAAGTGGTATAATTGTAACACCTGTCAAGTTCTGGGATATCTACACTTGAACAAGGTGCTTTTTCAGCACTTAGTAAGTGTTAAATACAGCACTTCAAGTGTAGTTTTGAACACTTTAGTTTTTAGCGTGCATGGACACTCACTCACTGGTATATATTAGTGGTATTCCACGTGCCCTGGTGGGAACGTAGAGATGCAATAGGCTGACACAATACCATGTTTGGGACTCGAGCATCTCTACATTAAGAAAAATGCACCCGTGTTTCCCCATATTTAACAAATTTCCCCCATCGGGCCGAAACCATGTTTCGGTACGATGAGGGAAATCTGTTAAATTTAGAGGCAAAACTGTACATTAATCTTGACTTAAAAGGCCGTAGTTGGGACAAACCGAACGAGAAAATCTTTGGTTATATCCCTGGGGTAAGTGAGTCCGCGCACCCTTTCCTCTCCTACCAAATTGAATATGATTCTCTCTCTCTCTCTCTCTCTCTCTCTCTCTCTCTCTCTCTCTCTCTCTCTCTCTGACTTTCTCTCTCTCCCTCTATATACGTGCCTCTCGCCCTCCTCGGTTCAATCATCCCTGGTTAAGCATTAACCTGTAAAACTTCGATACCACACTCCGAGGCGTCGCGGATATAACTAATTTGAGGAGAAGGGCATGTTTAAACCCTATTTGTACCGATTGTGATGGATCAAGTCCCAACTGTTAAAATAATCCAAACTAAACCGCTGAAGGCATTACGTCAAGGCATGATACTACCAGCTACCATATATTTCGATGAGATTTACGGAAAAGTTAGCTCCCCTTAATTTCCTAAAGATGAGTGTGAATATTACACTCTTAGATCAGTCTGGTTAAAAATTAACGGAAGCGGCGGTGCTAGATGGGCACCGGGGGCATGTGCCCTCCACTTTTTTCCATAAATTATGAGATATGTTACGCAGCTACACAATGAGTTAAAATGGGCGCATGCAAACGTGTCAATAATATACAGCCGTTCCTGTAATATTTGCAAATCCAAAAAATACTTTGCCAGAGAATCCCACTTTTGGTCATTTCTGTCCGTTTCATCTACATCAGCTATCTTCCAACCCGAAGGCCAGCCTTCGGGTTGGAAGATGGTTGAAGTAGAAGAAACGGACAGGAGGGTGACCACACAGCGGCATATTCATCTTAACGAGAGACTGTATCGAGTCATGGTACTTTTACCGATATACGATTGTAACCTTTCTCACACTGGGTTGAACCGCGGTAGCATTGTAAATTCGTATCCCTCCACTTTTATCGAGCTTCCGCCGCCCCTGAAAATTAACCCAAATCAGCTGGGTTCGGTGAATATAGATCCAATTGGGTTTATATTCACTCAGCCCATTTTATTTGGGTCAGTTTTAACCCAACTGATTTTAGAGTGGAGTCAGTCAGGATTATGGTTGAAAACTTAAGAGGTTTTTTTTTAAATTTACTTATGGATCAATACGTTTAGTAGTCGTGACCCCTGAGCTCCACAGTTTCCTATTGACTTAGTACGTACCGGACTCCAGACTGGTCATAAACAGCACCTAACACCCCAAATTGGCTGCCAGCGCCCTCTATTTGCATGGACGTCTGTGTGCATGCATTACTTTACTTCAAGTATGAAATCTAGTCTCGTGAGAAAGTACACGATTACTAGCAATGGCGAATTGATATCTTCAATACAGACGAACATGTGGCGAGTGGAATTATCAGGAGCTCAGTGGCGGAGCTAAGGGGTGTGTGTGGGGGGGGGGGGGGGAATTGGGGGCCCACACGCTAAAAACTAAAGTGTTAAAAACTACACCTGAAGTGCTGTATTTAACACTTACTAAGTGCTGAACTAGCACTTTGTTCAAGTGTAGATATCCCAGAACTTGACAGGTGTTACAATAATACCACTTGACAAGTGTAATGTCGCGACACTTAAAAAGAAACAACGCAGATGACGCGGATCAGGCTCGAACTCTCGAGCCTGATCCGCGTCATCTGCGTTGTGTCCTTTTAATTATGTACCCACCAAGCGCAAATCAAATTATGGTCACCAATGCTAGACACATGGGAAGTGACATCCATTCAAGTTTCAGATGTCTGACGATTGTATTGTCTAAGTGCTTAAAGCATTGCACTTTGAGTGTTAAAATCAAACCTTAAGAGTTAGAATGGGTTTAACACCTTGAAAGTGTCAGTTTTAACACTTTAGTTTTTAGTGTGCACCCAAATTCAAACCCTGTGTCAACTATTTTCACCTATTTATCACATGTTACAAGTAGACTGAAGCAAAACACTGATACAGTGTTTAGTGTTGGGGAACGTTTATTCCTGGCACAGATAATTACCTCCAGTTGGTAGCAAATTTTACCCCAGATTCACTCTCAGAGCACTAAATTTTTCAACATTTTCCCGGGGGAGTCCCCCCCCCCCCCCCCCCACACACTTTATTTTCGCATTCTAGCTCGACCCCTATTGGAGAGGGATGTAATACACCCCTACACACCCCTTATTTACACTCATGCCATGCATTCTGGCCAAATATCTGAGTTCCACTATCAGTGACAGCGGGGATAAAATTGAAGTAGTAGTGTGGGTTCGAGTTAGTGAGGGTGGCTTGTTGGTGGCAACGACTCCAATTAGAAGATCATCTCAAAAACTACAATTACAAGATTCTTTTCGAGGTTGAGTAAAAGAAAATGAAACGGTTCCGGGTTCACGACCGAATTTTTAGGCCCGACCCTAATCTTTTATATAAACACTTAAGAAAAATGTTATCTCCATTTAAAATGATATCGGAAGATATCTATGGAGCGGACTTCAAACACATGTGCAGCTCGAAAATAGGGCACACATTTCAACCCCTCACCAACCCAAATAGTAGACGTCACTTGAAAAACAAATCGAATCACTAATTTGTTGCGCCAAAACATAGCTTACAACCCTCGTTGGAACGATCTCAGTGTGCTCGTTCCGATGGGAGGAGGGGGTCATAAGATATTTTTTGAGACAAAAAATGAAAAAGATATCAAATTTGAATGGCATTTTTTGTCAATGGCTCTGACCGATTTTCGTCGTTACGTTGGATAAAAGGTTAACATTTTACCCAACGCAGACGATATCAAAATTTATTATTTTAAATATCAGTTATTGAAATTTTTCAAAAAA
This sequence comes from Pictodentalium vernedei, assembly GCA_031216915.1. Taxonomy (NCBI): domain Eukaryota; kingdom Metazoa; phylum Mollusca; class Scaphopoda; order Dentaliida; family Dentaliidae; genus Pictodentalium; species Pictodentalium vernedei. The sequence goes on from CM062296.1 coordinate 96,088,290, forward strand.
TTTCAACAAAACCATATCATGTGACCCCTCGTTGGAACGAGCTCGACGAGCTCGTTCCAACGAGGAGTCACATGATATGGTTTTGTTGAAATATTTTGAAAAATAATATTTTTTCAACTGCTGAATTTGCATATTACGACGGCGGATGCGGTCGATTCGTTGCGTAAAGGGTTAAGCGAGTGATTGAGAAATTAAAACATGAAAACATCCCGACCAGCTGGTTCGACCATATGTTTCTACTGCGGTTTACCGGAACTAAACCACAATTGTTTCTTACATAAAATAAATCTTACATGAAAATTACATTAGACCTTTATTAATTTCAAATTATTAACACATCCTTTCAAACAACATTTTAGGAAATAACACATTACTCAAAGAAAAAATCAACCTTGTGACTTTTTAAATTCCAATTTCAGCGAAAGAAGTAATTAACAAAATCGGCCAGTTTACTCGTCAGTAGTAAGGAAGGTGATTTTCAGGTCCTAGTTGTATGGTCTCGTGAATGATCTCGTGTAACGTCGTAGTCACGTGACCCAGAAACATGATGTGGGGTTGCCATGGTGGACCATAGTGAAGATGTTGTTACGCCTTTACCATGCTCAACGCGTGTTGTTGGGATCAAGCGTGTTTCGGTCGTCCTTTGTGTTTATGTGAAGTTACCGTCTCGGTTTCTATGTCGGCACGTGGTTGCTATGAGTCTGGGAGGCTTCTAATAGGAAGGTGGGTGTGTTCGAGGGTGTTTGATTGAATGGGAGTAATTATTCAAATGAACCCGATAAGATAACAATTTAACTAGTTTAAATCCCTTCGGAAGCCCCTGCTACCCTGTTCTCTCCATTCCTGGATATATGCCATCTAGGTTATTGTTTCCACCTGTCCTACTCTACTCCATTGTTTCGAAGTATACTCCAGTAGCGTAGAAGAGCCTTTCAGTCGAAATAGTCTTATCTTATTGTTAGTGTTTTTTGGCTTTAACACTATAAGACATGTATCGTCTATCCGGATCATTGGATCTAATCACTGTACTGCAGTTAACTACTTAATTAGGTTGTTCAGTTTACTTTACCTACACCCACTGTCACATCATTACTTGATACAAGGATCCCTATATTTATTATTTATTTATTGGTGTTTAAGGTCACATACTTATGCACAATGGCTAATCGTGACCGTGACAGTTTTACGGGTGGAGGAAGCCGGAGTACCCGGAGAGAACCACCGAGCAACGACGAGCAGCTGTCAGCTCTCCAACAAAGTAACTCTGAACTCTGCACCGCAGCACAGGCAGGGTCGGATTGGTTGAAGACATGCGCACCATCGACGTGCAGTACGCCTCAGTACACAGCGTCATCGTGCCCCCATGTAGGCAATCGGGGTGAAGTGTCTTGCCCAAGGACACAACGCGGTTGCCGCAGGTGGGATTCGAACCGAGGACCTCTCGGCTTGGAGCCTGCACCTCTACCAACTGAGCCACCGCCCCCCCCCCCCCCCTACAAGGATCCCTAAGGTTAACATTAACGCTGCCGAAAGCGACTATTGTCACTTATTTTGTGATGATTATCTGTACGTTCTTTTATGCGCAGATCAAACCTACCATCTGATTACTTGTTGGAAAGGGCTCAGAGAGCCCTTTCCAACAATCAATCAGATAATAGCGTTTCAAATCTGTCATAAATTTCAATAAACTTCCTCGCATACAGGCGTACATAAAGATCCTCCATATATGGTTAAAGTAGGCGTGGCAATAAAAGGGTTAAGATTAAGAGCCAATCGAGTTGTAATTTGATATGCATTGCTCAGATGACCTGAATCTTGTCGAGCAAATGAGCTATTGTTCATTGCTCTAAAGTGTAACGTCTGGGACGACAATTCGACTCATCTCGGAAAAACGATTCTATGACTACCGAGAAGACCGCAGATTTGTGAAAGGAATTCTGTAAGCAATAATTTGTTGGCTTCTTCTACCTCCCGTACAGCTGATGCTACCGGCTACCATGGTAATGATGTCACGACATAGCTCATAGCTACTCACGCAGGATACTATGGCAACTGTCGAGGTCACGATGAGATCCGGCATGCGATCAGGATGATTTTGTGTCTGACATCCTACTCTTCAATCTGCATGAATCTAACTATCATTCACTCACCATTACGCTCGTTGCATGTCACAGAAATTTGATATTGTCATATATTTCAAACTTTTATGAAGATTTTAATCCTTTTTCATAAAAGCCTTCATGCGAACAATTTCAAAGTTCTCCGATGGCAGTTACGTAAATGGGGAGCTGACACCTCATCTGACGTCTCGGACAGAAACAGAACGACACACGCGTGTGAATGGTTCGGCCTCTCGTTTTATCCTTCGGCGCTAGCACTCGTACCATATCGATTAACTCATTCACACGTGTGTGTGATCTGTGTTTATTACACCCTTTCACATCTGTAAAGGCAGTTATTATAAGCACACTCAGCAATTCGTTTGATAACTCGTCTCCTTAGTTCCAATATGTTCTATGTACCAATAGGCACATAGAACACACTGGAACTCAGAGGACGAATTATCAACAAAACGAACATATTATCGCCAACCAAATCAAATTTGCGAGGGGAACCCGTGTTACTATTTATTTTTATTTTTTTTAAATTTTCAATTCAGATACATAATCACATTGTCAATAGTACAAAATGTAAATATTTATGTATATATATAGTATAAAACATGAAAGCTTAGTTGATTATAATGTATGCATATTCCCGGTTAAAAGAAGCTATTATGTGAGAATATGAATTCTGTGTTGCGAAGAAGGCTGCATGTTTTCTTTGTTTGGTATTCGGTTAACTTTTTCTTTTTGTCCAGGGTGGTCCATCCAAACGACAAACACGGGTCATATCTTCAGAAACAAAGACTGCAATCTCCGGTTACACCAGAGATTTCGTATCGCAGAGGAGTCGTAGTCTATTCTATAATGTTGGATTATCTCTGATACAGTACAGAAGCCGTGGACTGGTCGACATTCACGCATGGGCAGTGATGTCCACGTATGCGTTTACCAGGTAATAAAATCAGCAGCAGCAAAATATTAATTAATGAAGTTCGGGTTGTACCCGGTGCTTCATTAATTAAATTTTTGATGATTATTCCCCATAGTTGGCGTTTATATTTATTTATTTATATAATTATTTATTTATATATTTATTTATTTATTGGTTTTTAAGGTCACATACTTATGCACTAAGGCTAATCGTGACCGTGACAGTTTTAAGGGTGGAGGAAGCCGGAGTACCCGGAGAGAACCACCTAGCATCGACGAGCAACTGTCAGCTCCGCAACATTCTAACTCTGTTCAATCTCCGCTTAAGCAGGGTTACAGCGGGTGAAGACATGTGCACCATCGACGTGCAGTACGCCTTAGTACACGGCGTCATCGTGCCCCCATGTAGGCAATCGGAATAAAGTGTCTTGCCCAAGGACACAACGAGGGTCGTCCAGATGGGGATCGAACTCGGGACCTCTAGCATAGAAGCCCAACAGTCTACCACTGAGCCACCGCGCTCCCAATTAGCGTATGGAATCTAATATTATTGAGTTCGTGTAAATATTGCCCAAATATTGTGGAAAGTGACCAGCTAAAGTGGAATAAGTCTGATATATGGTGTTACTGGACAGCTGAACAGCTAAATGGGCCAAGTCTAATATATACAGTTAAAACCAGAAGTCCTGTCATGAAATGCGCACAAATAGCACGTCGATCTGCGCGTTTTCTACGCCATTATGGCCAAAGTAAGGCTACCCAATTCTGTACATATGGCCTGTGCACAAGCAATGTTTCAGCCAATGGACCTCCGGGTAATCCGGAGGTCCATTGGCTGAAACATTGCCCGTGTTTGCTATGAGTAACCAGGAGAACCTGCCATGCTTTGGATGCCATTCGATATGGCAATTGCGCGCAATTCCTACGCACACTTAAGCCTAGATAAGCGCACAGTTCGTGACAGGACTTCTAGTTTTAACTGTAGAGTTACTATATTATATTTAGTATTATTTATTGGTGTTTAAGATCACATACTTATGCACACTGGCTAATCGTGACCGTGACAGTTTTACGGGTGGAGGAAGCCGGAGTACCCGGAGAGAACCACCGAGCAACGACGAGCAGCTGTCAGCTCTCCAACATCGTAACTCTGAACTCTGCACCGCAGCACAGGCAGGGTTAGATTGGTTGAAGACATGCGCACCATCGACGTGTAGTACGCCTCAGTACACAGCGTCATCGTGCCCCTATTTAGGCAATCGGGGTGAAGTGTCTTGCCCAAGGACACAACGCGGTTGCCGCAGGTGGGATTCGAACCGAGGACCTCTCGGCTTGCAGCCTGCACCTCTACCAACTGAGCCACTGCGCCCCCTGTAGAGTTACTAGTCGGCTGTATAGATAAAATGGGATCAGTCTGACGCATAGTGTTATTGGTTGGGTAAATAGCTAAATGAGAGTGTCTGACACATAGTTCAACTGGTTGAGTGAATAATTAAATATGACAAGTCCGACATATATTGTTTTCCGCTGGGTAAATAGATAAAATGTGATAAGTTTGATACACAGTGTTACTGGTCGACTGAATAGATAAAATAGAATAAGTCTGATTTATAATACTGGTCAGCTGAATAATTAAAATGGGATAAGTTCTGATATATAATGTTACTGGTCGGATGAATAGCTAAAATATGATAGATCTGAAATATAGTACTACTGCTCTACTGAATAGCCACGATGGAATATGTTTGATATGTAGAGATTATTACCATTATGTGGATGTACAAAATATGTATCCGATTCGAGGTCCAGGTTCTACGGGCAGATCACGACGAGTCGAGCTGGAAGATGGCTGAAGAAGAAGAAACGGACTGAATCGACCGAAGTGGGATTCTTTGGCTAAATATTGTTTGGATTTGAAAATAATTTTACAGGAATGCCTGTATATATTGACACGTTTGCATGCGCCCATTTAATTCATTGTGTAACTGCGAAACATGTCTGTGGGAAAAGATGGCGGGGTACATACCCCCTGTATCCCCCTGGCTCCACCGCCTCTGGATTATTTTATCAGTTGAGCCATAACAGTCGGAACAAAATCCGGCTTGTAATACACGCTAAAAACTAAAGTGTTAAAAACTACACTTGAAGTGCTGTATTTAACACTTACTGAGTGCTGAACTAACACTTTGTTCAAGTTTAGATATCCCAGAACTTGACAGGTGTTACAATAATACCATTTGACAAGTGTAATGTCGCGACACTTAAAACAACGTAGATAACGCGGATCAGGCTCGAACTCTCGAGCCTGATCCGCGTCATCTGCGTTGTGTCCATTTAATTATGTACCCACCAAGCGCAAATCTAATTATGGACGATTCTGGAAGAACCACCAATGCTAGACACATGGGAAGTGCCATCCATTCAAGTTTCAGATGTCTGACGATTGTAATGTCTAAGTGCTTAAAGCATTGCACTTTGAGTGTTAAAATCAAACTCTAAGAGTTAGAATGGGTTAAACACCTTGAAAGTGTCAGTTTTAACACTTTAGTTTTTAGTGTGCACCTCAACCAAAATTTTCTCTGTAGTGAATTTTCAGCTATGGGGAGGGACCGGGAGGGGGTTTGCCCCTCCCGGTCCCTCACCATAGTTGGAAATTCACTACCCTACACCCCCGCAATCGGAAACCTCTGGCCACGTCCCTGCGCACAGATGGAAACTCGCTTTTTATTTATTCCGGAAATTGTTGATTCAGCCAGACAAGGACTTCCTCTAAATCATAGTCAAAGGGTCCAACACCTCCCTGATAAACAACAACTCCATCTTGTAAAATGTACAGACGCTCTGGTAGGGCACCAAAGTAGCGTTCCACACTATTCTCCATACCATCCACGTAGATTGGACAACAATCATTTATGACTTCTTCTAACTGTCTAGCAGCATCAATACGGTCTTCAAGAGATTTATGTTGTCGAATCTTGTATTCATTAAAGTCAAATGACCACCCATCTGTCGCATGTGCCTCTGAGATGTAAATGAAAACAAAATCGGCAAATTTATCGAACTTTTTTATGAGTCCAATGAATTCCTCTAGCGACTCCATAAATGGGGGTCAGGAACAGCTGCCAAAGTTAAGTACCAGTGGTCTTCCTGTTTTGGAGAGATCTGATATTTTATGTTTTGTAAGGTTCCTCAATGCGTATATTTCAAAATCTTTTACTTTATCGCCTTTTTTTGCTCCCATAAATATTTGTTGTAAGCCTTCTTTCCACATGTATGCAACAGCATCGTTAGTACGTATTGAGTCATGAATGACATCCTCTGTGCCGACGCCGGTATTTGACTCAATACGTAGCTTTGTCTTGTCGATCAAATTTACCACGAGCTTTCTGTAAGGTGGCACATATTTCATTATAATTCTGTTTATAAAGAGGAATGTCACAACGAAGCATAGTCTTAAAAGTTTCAGAAAAATGACTATTCTCTCCGCCATTCCCATTAGAGGTTCTGAAAGAAGAAAAAAAATGCATAAATCAACAGAACGGAACGAAGTTTGAATACGTTCGTCAATACGGCACGAGTGCCAGCGTGGAAGGATAGAACGAGAGGCGCAGCCTTCCGAATTGATCTAGATCAGAATGCGACGTTTCGATTGGCCGATAACAAAAACAGGCGGGGTTTAGTTCTTTTGATGGATCCATGTTGCCAGGAGAAATAATAGTCCGTCAACCGATATCCGTGTGGAATACGCGTTCTGTGCAGATTACAAATATGGAACTGAAGGAAAAGTAATAAGCGTGTAATAAATATAGAATATCCCCATAGTAGCTTGGTGTATCAAATGTTCACCACTCGTGGTGAACATTTGGTACACCAAGCTACTTTGGGTATATTTTATTATACCATGTTCGTCAGTTTATTATTTTTTCTCGATTTTACTGAACAGCAGACGTACGTACGTGCGAATCTGTTTTTGTTTACATGAGCATTGATGGGCGGTACTTCCGCTGTCAATTTTATGCCGAAAGGAAATGGAAAAAGAAACGGAGCCATAATCGTTTAATAACATAATAACATACTATTTCGAATTACGGAAGCTTTATTAACATGAGACAATGCATGTTTGTTAATTTGTGGCATCTTATGAGGTAAACCCATTTAAAAACGTAATAAATAATTGCCACTTTCATTTCACTCTTCGCGAGACGACGTGCGATAAATTTAGACAAGTTTGCATTCAGATCGACCAAGGTCAACTTGGATGTAGTTCTACTGTCGGTGTAAAAGATGATTACTGAAATCGCATTGCTGGTGTGTTCACCACGGTTGGTGTGTAAAGCTAAAAATTTATGTTATAGGCTTTTTGTATATATAGTAGAATAGGTTATCATGGTAAAAAAATATACATAATAGACGTATATCATTTCAAGGTGTATATCGTGTGGGTCCGATTTTTTGCTGGCCAGCTAACAGTGGCAACAAACCTTGTCCTGAATGACGTATGATATTTGGTGGCGCACACCATTTGGCGTCACCTAAAGAAAACAAGTGTTGACAAAGTTAATACAATCAGGGACGCCGAAGTGGGACTTGGGGTTGGTGGTCGTATCCCCCCCCCCCCCTCCCCAAATTATTTTGTAGCTGGAAGATTGTCGCCCAGACTGGTGTTTTAGATATAGTATTCTCAATAATCATGTACTTTCTTAGGAGACTAGATTTGGTACTTGGTCTTATGTCACACATTTGGTCGATCATACAAATGGAGGCCTGTGGCACCCGATTCGGGTGGTTGGAGGCCCAACACTACTAATTTTAAGTGCTCTACGTACAAAAGTTGGATTAGGGTCAGTGGCGTAGCCAACGGGTGGGGGAGAGCCTAGGGAGGCCACAACTCCCTGAAAACCCTGAAAATTAAAGTAGAAGCAGAGGGTCCCAGATTCAAGTTCAGGGAACTGGATTTCAAAATTTTCTCGGAGGAGCCCTCCCGAACCCCCACCAATGAGAGGTGAATACTGTAGGCCTGAAGTGGTGTGGGTATGGCCCTCCCATTGGCGGGGGTTCGGGGGGACCCAACCCCCACCAATGACCCCCACCAATAGGGGGGGAGGGATGCCCACCCGACCTCAGGCCTACGGCCTTCGTATATGCCTATGTCATATACCGATAAATATAGGTATGTGTCACTGATCTCTATAGAACTCGATTACTGGAACGTCCATGGACCACATATAGAAAAGTGCCGCTGGAAATTGGAATGTTAATGCAACAGGGGAGGACTGGGCTAAAAAAAACGTTGCCGGGAAATAAACTAAGAGGGTACGATCGGGGCATAATTTTGAATTTTCAACCCGAAAGAACGCAGCCGACCAATAGCAGTCCACATAGAGGGCATTTTCGATGGCATTTTTGTGTGATCTTTGTCGCTGATTTAACAAAAATGGTTGCACCAAAGGAAGCCCCGGGCGCACCAGACCGACAATATTTTGATTTTTCGAAGCGGAAGAACGCTGTTTCCTTGCATTTGACCGATCAGTGGCAGAATAGACTGGTGGTATATCGGAATGCCCTCTATGTGGACTGCCATTGTCACAGAGGGCATTGCGATAAACAGATAGATTATGCAATCCGATCCATTTCGCCTTTTGGTCATTTTCACAAAATTTTATGCGCCAACAGGATTGCTGGGACGCCAGCAATCCTGTTGGCGCATAAAATTTTGTGAAAATGACCAAAAGGCGAATTTTGTGAAAATGACCAAAAGGTGGCTTGTAATATGGGGCCAACCGGGAAATTTTCCGGTGGCCCATACGGCCATTCCGCCTTTGTAATACAGTGGAACTAGTTATTGTGCGATGGGTAAACACCATGACCATTGATGAAGTGAAAGTCACAGAGTAATAGCTATCACGTGTCAAACATTATCGATGGGAGGAGTTGCCTCGTTGACTGACTTGTTGTCGCCATCTTGGGCAGGTGGGGGTGGGGGGGGGGGGGGGTGGGTGGTTGCGACGTTTTTCTCTGGCGTCCCAGCAATCCAGTTGTACAGAAATCAGTTGTGAGTGTGCTTTTGTGTAAAAAACCGTTGAGAAAATTCCTGTTTTGTCATGGCTGGATAAATATGGGTCATGACCCCACCCATAAAGATCGTTAGGCCTACGGGCCTGTTCGAATGAGTTCCTTTTATATATGGAATATATAAACCGAAAATTCAATTTGAGTCGACACTTTCCTGAGCTAAAGTCTAATTGAGTGGACAAAGTTGATAAATTCCGTACAAAATAGGACGTATCTCCATTTTATCACATAATTGTGTAAACAATGCTTGTGGATCAAATGTCAAACTAAAATCGAAAGTTTCTTGTGATTCTCGTATCACACAAGGAGCGCAGTGACACTGCATGCGACAATATTATGCATGTCATTTATTCTTGAATATTATATCTCACGTGACTTCCTTGCATTCTGATTGGCTGAAAGATGATACCCTATTTCGTGTAGTTTGCATCCACAGAACTGACCAGGCACTACACCCAGGCACTACACCCAGGCACTACACGTTTTCTATTTTTAGCACACTACTATATAAGTTTTTTTTTTATATGGGCGAATAAAACTGATCAGGCTAAATTTAAAAATCGATTCACAGAGGCACAACATCCACAAAACGACCCGGAAAGAAATCTTTGTAGAAAAATGTATCGCTTTTCCATTGTTGAAGTCACATTTTTCGAGGCGTTCATTTTATTACTTGAGAAGATGATCCATATCTCGTTTCGAAGAGAATGATCCATACCTGGGTCCAACTTTCACGAGAACGCGTCCGGATATGAAAAATCGTTTGTTTCGCTGCTCATATTATTTCGCTATTAAATTGTATGTTTTGGGCAGTAAACGAAAAAATAGTGGAATTCAATTGAATCTTCGGAGTTTGTATCCTATGCTGACCCATTCGGTAATGTATATGTGTGACAAATGGGTGGAAATTATCAAACTGCGTTGTCAAATTTCGAAAATTTTAGTTTTCATTCGCGAGTTGCGCGATTCTAGAATACACAGTTCCGTTTGGGGGAAATGTTTTGTTTACCCTTGCCGACCGATTCAAAATCTGTCTTCTGCTCATATCAATAATCCAAGTTAGCCGTGTTTTGGAAGAAGAAAATGTTTTTTAAAAACTACATGGTATTTTTTTCAATATAACTCTGGTTGGTAGGGCTGCTACCTTGGTAATAGATTAACAAATCGGACAGATGTTTTTCTTGATGGGTGTTCGATATAATATAAGAATTAGTGCATGTCTTGTCGTTGACTACACCCATATAGTGCCCAGTGAGGTGGTGTAGTTCCCTCCGCTTCGCGGCGGGAACTACACCACCACACTGGGCACTATATGGGCGTAGTCAACTCCAAGCCATGCACTAATCCTTAAATATAACACGAGGAAATAATTGATAAATAATGATATTTTATAAAGTTTATTGGTCGATTCTGTACAGAATAGATAAAAAAAATGTTAATGCACAGCTATTACTTTTCCCTCAGTTCCATATTTCAAATCCGTACGGAACATGTGTTCCGTACAGATTTTCGTTGTCGTACTATTTTTCCACCTGACGTCAGGGATCAATTAAAAGAATTAAACTCCACCCATTTTCGCAATCGGCCAATCAAAACGGCGCTTTCTATCCTGAATCAATTCGGAAGCTGCGGTGATAGCTTATGAATTGATTGTCAATTGGAAAATGTTTTTGTTGAAATCTACCAAAATTAAGGAAATTAAACTTATTCTCGAATTTTGACCCCAAAAAGGGTGAGCTGGAAAAATATCATTTATGTACCTCGTTTTGGGGTCGAAGTTCGAGGGCTGGGGGGGTTGAATGGATGCACCTCTTCGGGGTCGAATCTTAATCAATAGTCAACGGCCACCATGCAAAGCCCTTTATTTGACCAAAATCGGTCCATAAATTACGTTTTTTCCAACTCACTCCTTTAGGGATCGAAATACGAGGGCTGGGGGTTGAGAGGGTCCACACTTTATGGGTCGAATTATAATGAATCGTCAACGGCCATCCCACAATGCTGTTTAGTTGACCAAAATCGGCCCATAAATTACCTTTTTTTCAACTCATCCTTTTTTGGAGTCGAAACTCGAGGGCTGAGGGTTGAGAGAGTCCACCCCTTAAGGGCCGAATCTTAATGAATCGTCAACGGCCACCTCACAATGCCTTTTATTTGACCCAAATCGTTCCATATATTTTTTTCGAATGTTCAGTAAGGAATAAGTAACGGTTGTCACGTTACCGTACCAAGATTTGATATTTTAACTTGAGTCACACACAGTTGATCATACAAACTACAAACTAGAGGTCTGTATATATATAATACCCGATCTGGCCTTTGCGTATTTGCAGTACGGATACAGTACGTATTAAATGAAAGAGAAGTGCGTCGCGACAACTGCATGTATATTTTATCTATTCACTAAGAAGAGGTTATACCATAGAAAGCAAGTGATATTGAATTTTGAATCGCGAGTGAACATGCCAGGGGGATTGTAAATATGACTTAAACGACATGATTTATTGATTTATTGATGTTTAAGGTCACATATTTATGCACAATGCCTAATCATGACCGTGACAGTTTTACGGGTGGAGGAAGCCGGAGTACCCGGAGAGAACCACCGAGCAACGACGAGCAGCTGTCAGCTCCCCAACATCGTAACTCCGCACTGCAGCACAGGCAGGGTTAGATTGGTTGAAGACATGCGTACCATCGACGTGCAGTACGCCTTAGTACACGCACAATAATGGATAACGTTTAAATGTGGGTACCCTACGCCATTTCCTGATCAAAATTAATAGCGGGTGTGTCTACCCCGGGCTTCAGTCGCTGCTCAACTCTCCTTACCATTGTTCCAATCAAGTTATTTATGGTCCTTTGTGGGATGTTATTCCACTCCTGAAGAAGGATCTGTGCGGGTTGAGCGACGTTGTTTGTGCTTCAGAGCTCTCCTGTCCAGGTCGTCCCACAAATGCTCGATCGGGGACAAATCTGGACTGTAGGGTGGCCAATCGAGAATGGGACATTGTTTTGGTTCAGGAAGTCACGACAAACCCTAGCAACGTGCGGCCTCACATTATCCTGCAACAACGTAAGGTAACGCGCACGGAGAAGTGGAAGAACGTGGGGCATGGGGACCTGATCTCGATATCTTACGGTTGTAGGACTGCCCTGGGTGACCACGAGAGGTGTTTTTACGCCATGAGAAAAAATCTCCCCCCCCCCCCACAAGAACCATAATAGAAATTCCCCGAATCTGTCGTTTTCCTTAACGCATGCGTCAGAATATCGCTCACCTCGTCGATTCGATAGCAACGTTGTCGTCCATCTGAGACCTTTAAGCGTGAACCGTGGCCCGTCAGTGAATAACACATTCAGGTATCCAGCGGGCCAAGTGAAACTGATTGATTTGGAGCATGTGCCCGCAGCCATTGCAATCGACGTTGACGTCGCCCGGGTGTAAGTTGCGGACCAACGTAGGACGTGGCCTTAAATTGAACTCCCGCAACCGATTCCTAACTGATCTTGGACACATTCGGTGACCATGAGTGCCTACAACCTGACTCGCCGTTTCCGTAGCCGTCTGAAATCGGAGGTGTGTGACGTATGCCTCAATCGTGACGTGACAACGTAACGCGCGGACGTCCGCTCCTGGGGCGGTCAGCTAATCTTCCTGTGGCTCAGATACGCCCAACTAAATGAGCTATCGTTCACTCATGGACCCTAAATTGCTGGGCGACGAGACGTTGCGATTGGCCCTGCATAATTAGTGCAATAGCCCTACCCCCAATCAACTTCAGAGACGTTCGGGGCATTTTCCCTTTCAATCGAGTTGAAATCAAATATTGTGCAATCGATGTGCACTGTTCAAAACTTCGATTTGGTCTGGTTTTCAAGCCCACGTGGGAGTGCCCCGGATGCACACTTTGTCGAAAAATCTATTGAAAGCATGCAGCGTCGCACGTGGTCATGGTTCATTGAATTTTAACCAATGACTCTTCAGACAGTAAACTGAAGTAGCTTTGTGTCACATTTTACTACATTTGGTCTGCGCATAAAAAAATTATACCACCAAAACTGAACTTGTGTTTATTTTTTCCGTCAGTACTTTTAAACAAAAGAGGGACGTCATAATTATGTGACAATAAATTTTCTCAAGAGATCTTGAGTTTTTTTAAGGCATGCCTTGTTGATGACAGTTGGAATATTTGGCAATCAGGACTTGAGCTCTCACAGTCGGGACAAATCAGGCTGACACCACCCCTCCTCCAATCGGTCATCTTCGCGAAGCCCCTACATGTTAGGCCTATAAAAATAAATGAAAATCTTTATTTTTTTTCAGGAGGAGTGACGGGGCATCGCAAAAATTTCCATGGGTGGGTGGAGTGCGGACTTTCCGGTTTCACGTACATTTTCTCCAAATGCATTTCGGAGACAAATTATGGCCACCAAAATGAGTTCAGATGCCGGGTTCAGAAATTAAAACATAATATAGCATTAGCCATGTGAGAGTGAGGGGTGGGGAGGGGTGGGGTGGGAGGCTCCCGGTTGTTTCCTCCTCCTCCTCATCCTCCTCCCCCTCCTCCTCCTTCTTCTTCTTCCTCTTCTTCTTCTTCTTCTTCTTCTTCTTCTTCTTCTTCTTCTGGGACTTTTTTCTTTTTTATCGCTCAATAATTGTCCCTTCATAACCCATCTTAAACAATGTAGTTTTTTGTGTTAGGACAAAATGTGTAATGAAAAGAATTACATTCTCATCTGTTCTCATGAGTTCTCATTGCTGTGTTAACTTCTCTTATTCCGACTAATACTAATACTTCTAATTTTATGAATTAGAGTAAGGAAGAGGATTCATTACTTATGTCACATTGGTAAGTATAATGAAGAATAAAATTAGACACACTGAGTCAACCAAGTGCTGATTTGCATCGGCATACGAGCGGGGGGGGGGGGAGTTTACCCCCCCCCCCCCCTGGATTTGGGCAAACTAGCTTTAAAAATCCGAGCAAGGAACAACAGAGAGAGAGAGAGAGAGAGAGAGAGAGAGAGTCATGTATATTTGTATTCCATCCATGCAGGATCGCGGGCAAATCAAAAGGTTTACCCCCTATATCACAAAAGCCTAGTACGCACATGCCAATTTCCTTCAATTTGCTTCTTTATGGAATTTAAAGTCTTAAAGTTTTAATGTAAAATTTGAAATGAAGTATAAAAAAATTGGACAGCAATTTTTGTGAATAGAGTAGCCTGTTATAGCTATTAAGTTTGGTAAAGGGTTAAATCTTTTAACTTTTATTTTCAAAATGTTTTTAACCAAATCTAGTCATGGCTGCTGTGAAGCAGCCATGGCTAGATTTGATGAAAAATTAATCTTAATTTAACTTGAGAAATCATTGGTCAAAAAGCCCTTTAATTTACAGGAGTGAAATTTGGTTAAATGTGCCCCAGTTATACAGTTAAAACTAGAAGTCCTGCCATGAAATGCGCACAAATAGCACGTTGATATGCGCGTTAATGTGCGCGTCATGGCGCAAGTAAAGCTATCAAATTCTGTACATATGGCCTGTGCACAAGCAATGTTTCAGCCAAGGGACCTCCGGGTAACCCGGAGGTCCATTGGCAGAAACATTGCATGTGTTTGCTATGAGTAACCAGGAGAACCTGTCGTGCTTTGAATGCCATTCGATATGGCAATTGCGCGCAATTCCAACGCGCAATTAAGCCTAGATAAGCGCACTATTCGTGACAGGACTTCTAGTTTTAACTGTACTTATTTCAGTGACAACAGATTTTGTGTTCTGGGCAGGAATAACTGCCAGCAGCATGCAAGGAGTTAAGCTCATTGTGCATAAATTTATGTGCAGAGCTAAATCTCAAATTTGAGCTTCCATAAACATGGGAAGTTCAGTGCTGATTAGAGTAAATGTTTTTGTACCACAATTCTCTGCGCATTCAATAGTACACCATATAATACAGACAATGGGGAAATGTTTTAGAGTCAGCACGCATGGAACTTGGATTATGCATGAGAATGTTACATAAAAATGCATCTGAATGAAAATTACATGTCTGAGTGACTCTCATTAAAGCCTGGAAGGATCACAAGGTTTGCCGAATTATGGTATAGTTTTATTCGAGGGGTTTGGAATGTGGGTGCTCATTAAAATGCAAACTTTTTTGCTCATAATTTCAGTGGACTGAACAGTAATGTTTGTAAGTTTCAATGTCATTGTATTGATATTAACATCAAACGAGAGATATATCATCCACGAGGATATCCACCTTGTAAAGGAAGAAAAGCGGCGGATCCAGGGTTCTGAGTTTAAAGGGGTGGAGGGGGGCACATTTCGATCATGGCATGAGTCAGAATACTAAAAGTAACCCACTCTAGTCAGCGGTGTCTGGGGGTCTCCCATGGGTAACCTTGGAAAATGGATGGTCAGTGGCGCCTTCCGGTGGCTTTTTTGCAGTCACTAAACTGTATGAATGGGGTTTGGTATTATTCTCACTAACACATGGGCATCCACTACAGTTGCAACTAGAAGTTCTGTCATAATTAGCGCAGAAAATACTCGCTAGTTAATGCACGCCTTACTGCAGAAAAATGAAGTAGTCTGCATAATGTAATGCTCCATTAGCGAGGTCAGTAGTGAAATCTAGAACTGAGCCAATCGAACAGAAAAACGATATTGAGACTACACTATGTGGATGGTAGATTACTGCTTAACCCTTCACCTAACGAATCACCCGCATCCGCCCGCGTAATATGCAAATTCAGCAGTTGAAAAAATATTATTTTTCAAAAAATTGCAATAAAACCATATCATGTGACCCCTCGTTGGAACGAGCTCGTTCCAACGAGGGGTCACATGATATGGTTTTGTTGAAATTGTTTAAAAAATTAAAAAAAAAAAATTATATTTAAAATAATAAATTTTGATATCGTCTGCGTTGGGTAAAGGCTTAATCGCTGTGTGATAGATTTTCACTTAGTAATTATTTACCATTTCTGAGGATAAAACATAAGAAGCACGTGTGGTCCATGTGATGAAAGTTTGCAGGTGTTTCTTGTGCTGTTATGAACAATTATAAATACTTTTCGAGTGGAGAATATATGGCGCTGCAATTAAGTATTAATCCATTCTCTTCATTCTGTATATGCAATGGAATTTTATTATCTCTGCACGTCATTACATGTACATGTATTTACGTGATTACATGTTCATGTATCCGAGTAGAGGTTAGGAATGATGTTAATGATCTCTGTTTACTACTATAGAATTATACAGAGTTGGGTTAGCTGTTTTTCTACAGGAATTGAGTTATGCAAAAGTGCACTTACTCTGCGTGCTATTACTTCAAAATAGTGCACAGTACAGTCTCGGGACTTATGTTTTCAACTGTACCTCTGGTAGAACATAGCTATTCATGCGTTTTCGCGGATAAAACATTCACCCGTCAGGTGTCGGTGCTTGTGAATAAAAAATAATTTACGCAAGCAGAAGGGGTGGGGGTGCAGGGTCCGGATCCGCTTATGAAGGAGAACCTTGATTGAAATTCGATGAATATATATTGCAAGCATAAGGAGCTGGCATCACATGCATCACAGAACGTGGGGAGCGCGGTGGCTCAGTGGTAGACTGTTGGACTTCTATGCTAGAGGCCCCGGGTTCGATCCGCGCACGGGACGACCCGCGTTGTGTCCTTGGGCAAGGCACTTTATCCCGGTTGCCTACATGGGGACACGATGACGCCGTGTACTAAGGCGTACTGCATGTCGATGGTGCACATGTCTTCAACCGCTGTAACCCTGTTTGAACGGAGCTTGAACAGAGTTAGAATGTTGAGGAGCTGACAGTTGATCGTCGGTGCTCGGTGGTTCTCTCCGGGTACTTCGGCTTCCTCCACCCATAAAACTGGCACGGTCACGATTAGCCATTGTGCTTAGGTATGTGACACTTATGCGACCTTAAACACCAATTAATAAATATATCACAGAACGTGATCGATGGCATCACTGGTCACGCGACTTATGACATATTCTATGATGTCATCAATGACGTCACTGTTCATGTGACTGCTATTGTCACTGATCACGCGAACGACCCGTAGCAACGACCTTGAACTATACCAATAACATTACGGCATGCATTACCTTGACAACTTACTGTTTCCAATAATGCATTGCGATGTGACGTCACACATGATATCACACCTGACATGACATGACAAAATAGCTTTTTGCCGAGTTCACTATGAGAACCCTTCCTATTGAACACAAATGTCATCAGATAAGTAATCTAAAAAATAAATCCTCCAAAAGGTATCCTTCAATAGTCCCCCACCATTCTCCACTAGTCTTCAAATCACCATTGTCTTCATTCCCCACCTGCCTTGATTAGGATAAGTGTCGTATGTTTTTGTGATACGTTGTGCATTTTCACATAGGCACATATCGGCACATCTACGCTCTGGCGTGTGTCTACAGTTAAAACTAGAAGTCCTGTCACCAATAGTGCGCTTATCTAGGCTTAATTGTGCGTTGGAATTGCGCGCAATTGCCATATAAAATGGCATCCAAAGCACGGCAGGTTCTCCTGGTTACTCATAGCAAACACATGCAATGTTTCTGCCAATGGACCTCCGGGTAACCCGGAGGTCCATTGGCTGAAACATTGCTTGTGCACAGGCGACATGTACAGATTTTGACAGCTTTACTTGGGCCATAACGTGCACATTAACGCGCATATCAACGTGCTATTTGTGCGCATTTCATGACAGCACTTCTAGTTTTAACTGTATGTGCTGCATGCGATGTATACACATTGTTCTAGTTTGTGTACTATCACATTTCGTGGCCCTGGCGGCCTCACGAGGAACCTATAAAAACCAAATCTACTAGTCAGTGGTAATAGTGTGAGGTTCTAGAACAGGACAAATAGTGACAGCCAATAGTAGTGGTACAGACCAGTAGTAGCAGGGCATAAAAGATTGGAAGCTGATCATAGGAAAGACTGGAAGCCAAGTACTGTACTATTCTTGGACTGTCATTTTCAGACAGCTATTCTTCAAAAGATACCCTCCAATAGGTGTTCTCATATAGTCCCCACTAGTCTCCAGAGTCCCCCAAATCGTCGCTGTCTTCAGTCCCCACATACCCAGATAAGAATATGTCGTATGTTTTTTTGTGACACATTGTGCATTTTCACATAGACACACATCGGCATATCCAGCATGTGCCTATGTACTACATGCAATGTGTACATATTGTTACAGACTGTGTACTATCATATAGATATATCTGGGGAAGTCGGAATAAGTAGATCTGAGAATAATCATAAGATAGGTAGACCCGGACAAAAATGGATAGAATGAGGACAAAACAGGTACAAATAGATTACTCTTGTAGAATTTAACCAAATTAAATGTTGTCTGATTATTTGTGGTAATTAAATAATTTTATACAATGGAACTCAGCTTTTGGGAGTGTATATCACTATGTCCTGCTGTTACAATGATGCTTCGGGAAGAATCTGAACAACATAGGGTCTTTTTTTGGTGATATTAGGTGTTTTTGATGATTTTTAGTGGTTGTCGGGTTGTTTGTGGTAGTTAGCTTTACTCCCCTTAAATAGAACACAACCTCCGTACAAACCCCATCATATTACAGCAATCAAGTGCCACCATAGAAACCTAGATGGCGGTCTCCAGTATACTAATTTGTTTTAGTTATAGGGTTAAAACGGCAACAATTGTGTTGCTACCATTGACGCAGTTGAACATCTTTTACGCGGATTTTTTTTCTTTTCCAATGATATCTCCCCTGAAGCAGGTTTATAAGGAATAACTACTCACAGTTCAAGTGCGAAAATTAAATGTGTCGTACTCAAGGTCCACAACGCAACATCTTAATTTTTGAACAGCTGATATAATATTTTGCAAAATTCTCTCCGGGCGTACTGTGTTTGTTTTATTTTATGATGTGTTCGTCAAAATATTCATCGGTACGTGCAGTTAAAATGAAATTTATGCAGTTTTTTCTTTTCCATTGATATCTCCCCTGAAGCAGGTTTATAAGGAATAACTACTCACAGTTTTAGTGCGAAAATTAAATGTGTCGTACTCAAGGTCCACAATGCAACATCTGAATTAATTTTTGAACAGCTGATATTATATTTTGCAAAATTCTCTCCGGCTGTACTGTATTTGTTTTATTTTATGATGTGTCCGTCAAAATATTCATCGGCACGTGCAGTTAAAATGAAATATGTCACGTTAAGAAATAGAACAGATAAGAATGAATTGTTCAAATATTGATGAATGTCTGTGTTTGAAAATTTACTGGCTGGCGTGATCAGCAACATGTTTTAGTAACGAGCTGTGTTCTCATTTGGAAAACTGCTATATCATTATTTATAGCCGTACCTCATTGCACACGTGGGGGCACGGTGACACTGTGTACTAAAGCGTACTGCGCGTCGATGGTGCACCTGTTTTCAACCAATGGTAACCCTGCTAGTGTGGAGTTAGTATGCTGGGGTGCTGACAGTTGCTCGCTGTTACTCAGTGGTTCTCTCCGAGTACTCTGGCTTCATCCACCCGTAAAATTGTTGTGATCATGATTAGCCATTGTGCAGAAATATGTGACCTTAAACACCAATAAATAAATAAATTTATAGCCTTAAAAAAATCTTGAACACCGCTCTGGCAGACATTTAGGTGTAGAAACGCATGTACCACAAGAAAAACGTGTTGCTGGCCTGGGGGTTGTTAACCGTTTCAACACAGGCGTCCTGGAAGGTATCATTTCAGTCAATACTGTCAACGGCTAAATGGGCAAAACCACGGGCACTTTTGTCAACCAATATAAGAAATATTCAATGTTAGAAGCACCGGGTTGTACCCGGTGCTTCTTTCATTGAACATTTAAGGGCGATTCCATTGATTTATGTCGGAGGTTCATTGTTAACGCATGCGTGGAAATGTTGCCCACGCGTGGATTTTGATCTTTCACGACGATCGTACTGAATGTTGTGAGTTGAATTTATTTTATTATTTTTTATCAATTTTTTGGTGTATAAGAACACTTTCAGTATTTATTTATTTATTTATTGGTGTTTAAGGTCATATGCTTTTGCACAATGGCTAATCATGACCGTGACAGTTTTACGGGTGGAGGAAGCCTGAGTACCCGGAGAGAATCACTGAGCAACGACAAGCAGCTGCCAGCTCCCCAACATCGTAACTCCGCACTGCAGCACAGGCAGGGTTAGATTGGTCGAAGACATGCGCACAATCCACGTGTAGTACGCCTTAGTACACGGCGTTAGCGTGCCCCCGTGAGGACAATCGGGGTTAAGTGCCTTGCCCAAGGACACAACGCGGGAGTCCGAATCGATCGCTCAGATGGTCACCCATCCGAGGACTAACCGGGCTCGAGGTTCCTTCACTTCGGTGATCTGACGAGAACCGGTTACCGCAGAGCCATCGCGCTCGCAACACTTTCAGTACCTATGGCCACATCGTGACCGCGACACAAGTATAAAGTCAAGTTTAGCCAAACATTTGTATCATTGTTGCAGACTTTAACCCTTTCAACTCTTGTGGTAACATCCATGCCAGTTCAATAGCAGCAATTAGAAGAGTCCATATTCATTATTTGGGGTAGACCAATCAATATTTTCAACGTGCAGCCTCGGGGCTGCACGTTGAAAATTTTGATTGATGTTCCCCACACATTTACTGAACAGCCATCCCATTTAATGACGTTATGATGGATCATGTTCCTGGCCGGAAAAACGGCCGCTAGGGTTCAAAGTGTTGAAGGACCGCCACTCCATGCGTATATTACAGATCCACTCACCTGTAAAAGAGAACTTGATTAAAACGGTCAAAAAGCACAGTTCTTCTCTGGCTTAATTTATCGCATGTTGATCGCCACTGAAGTTACGGCAGTTTATGCAATAGTCGGTAACATCAGTAAGGCTGATAGCTGTACAAATGAATTTCCGTCAGCCATTGTATGTCATTATTTTGAAACGAAGTCACATTATTAGCCCAAACTGAGTGTCCACGTTTGATAAGTTGTGTGAAAAATGTTTCCAAAAAACACAAATTGTGCAACCGCCAATGGAAAGCGCGTAACAAATATTTCTGAATAGTTTATGGACTTCCTGGAAGACCATTCTGGGAGAAGCAGGAGGGGTGCGGTGGTGGAGGGTATCGTCAAGTGCTTGTGCATTACATGGTGAGGTTATAAACGTGTACACACAGCTTTTCGACTTCAGAACATGACAAAGGGACAGCACTGGTTCACTGGTGACATGCGGTGTTGGTACACATGCACAGCACGTATTGTTAGGATAATAGTGGTTAAGTCGCCTATTTTTTGTGAGAAGGCCGCCATTTGGTTTCTGTGGAGGCACGTGGTTATATAATAGCAAGTGACTTGTTGTATATAGTGATTGGAGAGCATGTTCGATTGTATGGGAATATGTCAAATTACCGACAACGACCCAACAATGACTGACATCATAAAAATGGACCCCAAAACCGTCAGCTAATTTGGTCGCGACCCTTGTTTTCTGTTCTATTCTTCCAACAACCAATCAAATCGTTTAAATCACCTTAACACATGTCCACCATATGCCTATACAATACCCTGCCCATGTGGACGCAAACCATCTGTGAGATGTTTATGCTGGAGCACAGTGTACCCCATCACATGCGCATAACACATACAGCCCGCAGCCCCGCGCTCAAATACAGTAGGGATGCGGACCGGACCGCAAAAGATCGGTGTTGTCCAGGGCCGGACCGGACAACCGTAATGGGACCGTTTTGGACCGGTCCACACATGGCGGTCCGGTACTGGACCGGTTC
Organism: Pictodentalium vernedei; assembly: GCA_031216915.1. Classification (NCBI taxonomy): domain Eukaryota; kingdom Metazoa; phylum Mollusca; class Scaphopoda; order Dentaliida; family Dentaliidae; genus Pictodentalium; species Pictodentalium vernedei. The sequence goes on from CM062296.1 coordinate 96,110,261, forward strand.
GCAGACTTTAATACATAGATGTCTGTCTAGTTTCAGCACTGGGATTATCTGGTACGGAAATCCGAAGCTCCAATCACCAGTCAATAGACTCAATACACAGTGTCACAAATGTCTGGTCATCTTCTGTGAGATTTCATAACAGGTCGTCAGATACATTCTTTGATGTCGGTGTCATCAAACAACAGTAACTACCGAGTACCGTCTCTGTCTTTTGATGCCACCGCCATCAGAGAATGCCCTGATTGAAACGCGCTTGGTTTAGTAACAAACTAACCATCTTCAATCACGAGGGTGTCACATGGCAAACGTTCACTGACTTGAATGTTGGGCCGCTGGCAGATGCCAGATGGTTCCAAATAAACCATTTGTAATTCTGTAACTCCACCTACCGATCGTTTGTTTAAAATATAGTACAACCAGTTGTTAAAATTTAAAATAATATTGGAGCCTTCTCGAGAGTCGAATGATACTCAATCTAGTGAAATTAGTGAATTGTCCAGTAATTCTAATACAGTGACAAGTACAGGAACGATACCAAATCACAGAACACTACGGGGCTCGCGCCTGGCAAATATTCTTTCCCAGTATATGGGTGTCTGTATTCAGAAAAGAATGCTACAGCTGGTGTTTTCCGATGTGTAAAATGTAGGACAAAAATAAAGAAAGGTTGTGGTGGCCAGTCCAACTTATAAAACTTTTTAAGAGGCACCATAAAGACATTTATGGTGAACCACCAGCCAAAAGACACACGTCCATATTGAACTATGTAAACAAGACTTCCTCAACTGCATCATCATCCGAATCTATCCCGCTTCCACAAGGACTTGCAGCCGGTAAATCCGAGTTCGGGTCGGAAGAATACTACAAGAAAGATAGTCTTCGATACGCGCAATGTAAACGGAATCTCGCTGAGATGATATGTTCAGATATTCAGTCTGTATTTGCAGTGAATGACCCCGGATTTCTACAGTACTCTTACACATTAAATCCAAGATTCATAGTTCCTTCGAGAGACACAATGGACAATGATATCACAAAACTATACAACTATAGGAAAGCTACTGTGCAGAAACTATTTGAAAAGAAAACCATCACATACTTCTGTGCTTGTGTGCCACTTTTGATATAAGGACATCTAAGGCAATGCATTCATGTCCAGTGTGACTGTATATTTCGTTTCAAATTCATGGGAATTAGAGAGGGTTCGAGTATCTTTTCCAGGAGAACACTCAGCGGAAAGTATCGCTGACAACGTTCGTTGCAGATTACACAAAAGATATCACAAAACTATACAACTATAGGAAAGCTACTGTGCAGAAACTATTTGAAAAAAAAAAATCACATACTTCTGTGCTTCTGTGCCACTTTTGATATAAGGACATCTAAGGCAATGCATTCATGTCCAGTGTGACTGTATATTTCGTTTCAAATTCATGGGAATTAGAGAGTGTTAGAGTATCTTTTCCCGGAGAACACTCAGCGGAAAGTATCGCTGACAACGTTCATTGCAGATTACACAAATATTAGATAGTTATAGTTTTATTCTGGTTGGGGCATATGGGCAAGCGACGACGTTGTCAACAATATTCATTATCGACATCTTGAATCCAGGACACAAACAACGATCCTTAATGAAACGAATAAGCGTTTTACAGGAATATTCTCTTTAACCTTTGATCTCTGAAATGACAATGTCTGAAATTACGACACCGCTTATACAATTACCATGTTTTCTACATTTGGGCCTATATCTGACACATTGTGTAATTTGGGTAATACCCAATGTGTCAGATATGGGCCAAAATGTCGAAAACGTGGTAGTTGTATAAGTGGTTTCGTAGTTCCAATGGGTAATGGTATGTATATTGCTAGTGACAATAACTGATGTCAGACAAGATAGCGAATTAGGAATTATCATGTCAAGTTGTCAACTAACCCTTATAGGCTCATATACATTTCAGTGTACTGAAGATTGGTTGCAAATCGCGATATAGCCTATAGTTGGCAATATCTAACTTCAAGTCACTACACACTAAAAACTAAAGTGTTAAAACTGGCACTTTCAAGGTGTTAAACCCATTCTAACTCTTAGGGTTTGATTTTAACACTCAAAGTGCAATGCTTTAAGTACTTAGACATTACAATCGTCAGACATCTGAAACTTGAATGAATGGCACTTCCCATGTGTCTAGCATTGGTGGTTCTTCCAGAATCGTCCATTATTTGATTTGCGCTTGATGGGTACATAATTAAAAGGACACAACGCAGATGACGCGGATCAGGCTCGAGAGTTCGAGCCTGATCCGCGTCATCTGCGCTGTTTCCTTTTAAGTGTCGCGACATCACACTCGTCAAGTGGTATTATTGTAACACCTGTCAAGTTCTGGGATATCTACACTTGAACAAAGTGCTAGTTCAGCACTTGGTAAGTGTTCAATACAGCACTTCAAGTGTACTTTTTAACACTTTAGTTTTTAGCGTGTAATCCAATACCGAATACCGGTATGCATACCTGCATGTCGAAAATTGACCAATCTATCTGGAATATGTCAGATGCCATTGCTAAGAACAAAACGTTTTTGTGCTGAAAGACTTGAATAATTTGCACTATCTCTTTTTAATTTCTTAACCCGATCACATGCCATATGATATATAGTATATGATTGGGTTAAGAACTTAAAAATAGATAGTGCAAATGCTCCAAGTCTTTCAGCACTAATAACATGACATATAGCATGTGCAGGAAAGCAGGAAACATGAACTATAGACTCCACAGTGAGTCACAGTCACAAGTTGTAAGCGCGTTTATTCGCTCTCTGACTTCCCTATAATGATGGATATGAGAAAATATTTCAAAGTACACTACACATTTCCACAATGTGTACCAGAGTTACCAAGCTTGTCCGTTAGATGGCTATAAGTTGATGCATTCTTTAACTCAAACGCGTTCACCAATTCAATCATAATAAAATATCTAAAATAAAGCAAATGTGTTAAAATCTTAATTTGGTATTACCATAAGTAAGATTTTAAAACATTTCACATCATTTAAGGTATTTTATAATGATTGAACCGGTCCGGAGCCGGTCCAGGCAAGAATATCGGACCACTTAGGGTTGGACCGGACCGGACTGGACCACCTCTCCCTGGACCTACTAGCGGTCCGGTCCGCATCCCTAATATACAAGTATTGACTCCTATGTTATATCACAGCTTCATGACCCCTAGCTTCTATTTCGTTCCTAGGTCCTAAACGGCCCCTAGCTGCGAAACGATCCCATGGGCTTCATGACTCCTGGGACACTGCTACAAACTTGACCATGGTCATCGCTATCTCTCTTGTGATCAGCTTCCACTGTTTCCACCTGACACTATAATTTTCTACAACACTGGCTGGCTTGTACCATGGCTACCTCTATCTCGACTGTACTAGGGTCTTCCACCATTGCGACTGTCTCTGTCTCAGCCTCTTCCCTCGACCAAGTTTTATCGGTATCAATCAGATCGCGCCATTCATCTAATCCCGTATTAGCCTATAATATAATTACTGGTGCATGCTGGGGGTACAGCCTGTCTGTTGATCATATAGACTTGTGCTAATATAATTGTCAGCAATGTAAGCACAGAACATGCAGCACATGGGCACACTTACAAAAAAGTATTGTTTAACTGAAAATTTTTCGGCTTTTAAAACATAGCTTATGACCCCTCATTGGAACAGCCCAACCAGTACGCTCCAAGGAGAAACCACAAGCAATATTTTTGTTTTACAAAAAAAAAACAAAAAAACATAGAACTTAAAACGTGAATGGCGATTTTTGTGAACGACGTCGGCTGGTTCTTGCAGTTACATTAGCCAAAAAGTTAAATAATTCTTTCTTTTTATTTAGGCTAGATGAGGTTCAAATTTTTTTTTCAAGAACGTAAGATGGGGTTGGTGTGTGGTCAGACTGGCCAGAAATCAATTGTTCCATGGTCTAAAAATGTTTTTTCCATTCATTCTTTTAATGTTTTATGGGCGTTTTAGAACAGGTACCTCTATATATATGTTGATTTTGTCATTTTTATAGATATTCAGCAATCACACAGTTAGTCATTAGTCACCTTTTCAACCAATTTGAACGCACTAAAGATAGGTCAGTGGATAGGTACTTAGAATTATTGAAAGTCATTTGGTAGTAAACTGATAAAAGATCTGTTCCCTGTCACTTATTTTCACCATCAGTTTTTGAAATAAAATAATAAAATTGTAAACACATTGCATGTGCAAGCTAAATAAAACTATAAAGAATGAAAAGGTATACTCATTTAAATACACTTAATAAAATAGAAGTTATTCAGTCCCAAAATACCAGGGAATAGAAGTATTAATGCATTTGTATAATCACATGCTCTAATGTTCAGGTAGCCAACTGTCAAAAAATATTTAGTGGTGTACTCCCAGGGCAACCTGATTAACACATTGGTATATTTTGGTGTCTCATAGTACATGTTTGTTTAAACATGAATGCAAGCAGAGACAAGTCTATGTTTAATTCTGGAAGTCAGGATTTGTGAAAATAAAATCGTTTTTCAACACCTCATCAACTGTCATCATTTGATTAACCTTGCTGCATGATTCAAATTGCGAACCCTCAATACTGTGAGGATATGAGCATATAGACCACAAAGTTGCAGAAAACTCACCATATTTTGCAGATGTTTTTCAATACATTGAGTATATCTACACAGTTTTAGTGAATATCGGGAATTATCATATGACTCGTCAGTTTTGTTCACTTTAAAACATTTGATATTTTGTTTTCGTATTAATCAGGGATAAATAAAGCCTTCCGTCGATTTCATTGGTCAGTTTCAAAACTAGACAATTGGATTGGCTAAACAAAATACAACTCGGCATAATTAGAGTTGGAAGCCTCCATTGGTCAATTTCAAAACTGGACAATTTGATTGGCTAAACAAAATACAACTGGGTCACATTTGCATAATTTCAGTAGGGAGAATTTACGTTATCTGTCCTATTTAGGGTGGGTTATATTGTATTAATCTTTTACCTACAGGAAAAACGCCATTCATTTTTTTTTATATTTTCACTTTTTGCTTCCAAAACATAGGTTATGACCCCTCATTGGAACGAGCTCGACGAGCTCGTTCCAATGAGGGGTCATAACCTATGTTTTGGAAGCAAAAAATGAAAATTTTTAGTGATACGAGGATGTTTTTTCCAGGTGCCGTCTGCAACTCAAGTTAGGTGATAGGTTAAAAAGTCATACTAAGTGGCTAATTTGTGAGTGTGTGTGTCATATGATAAATAGAATATGAAATGAGTGTTTTTCTCATATAATATTTATGAAACTCGTCCGTATTTTCCGTTTGGGCTCGCCAGAGGCTCGCTCAAACGGAAAATTCTTAGACTCGTTTCATAAATATTATATGAGAAAAACACTCATTCCATATCCTCTATTTATCTCATGAGTGTTGACCTGAAAGTTTTATTTTTCACGAGCGCCTGTGCGAGTGAAAAATAATACTTTCAGGTCCACACGAATGAGATAATTCCCGATTTTCACTAAAATAGCGTAGATTTTATTTTTATTATATGCTACGTGACCTTTTACTGCGCAATATTCAGCCCAATTCGACTGCAAACAGTTTCAAGACAATAACAAAACGCTGCTGATCGTTCCTTAAAGGCGACGTTCAAGGCGACGTCATGCCCCGAAGAGTAATGTCAGTTAGGAAGCTACTGAAAAAATTCATCGCAAGCATTCGGGAAAAATAAAACTTTCAGGTCCACACTCATGAGATAATTCCGGATACTGATTAAAATGGAGAAGATTTTCTTTTTTATTATATGCTACGAGACATTTTATTGCACAATATTCAGCCCAATTTGACCCTAAATGCGTAGGCTTCAAAACAATAACAAAGATCAGCTGATCGTTCCTTCACGGCGACATGATGGGGCGTAGGGTTACGCCATTTTGGATGAGACTGAGGGATATTCTTCGATATCCACAGAATCGATGGATATCAAGAAACATCTTTTAGATAACTTGTGATCATTCACATGGTAACATATTATTAGTTACACAGTTTGTTGGTGGCCTAATAGAGTATATATGGTATCAGTTAATTTCATATTGGACGAGAACGAAACTCGAGTCCAGTATGGAAAAACTGACACCATATATACCATATTGGGCCACCAACAAACTGTGTAACGAATATATCTTACCGACTGCTGCATCGATGCACAGAACTAATAACAACAGTGATCAAAATTAAATGAGAGAATTCTCACAATGTGTTCACGTGTCTTTGCCTTGTTACAATTTATGGGAGAGTGCCAACAGGCACGCTCCCATAAATTGTAACACGGCAAATTCATACATACCAAACAGTTTCATTTCGAAGGTAACTTGACACACATTGACAGAATATGAAGCCTTTTAAGTTACCTAACCTGCACTTCAGACCAAATATGGGCTTCCAACACTCAATCTTTCAACTTGAAGCGTTTATCGGCTGCCGCCATTTTGAATAATCAATGAACAAAGGGGAGATTACCCATAGCTGTCAGCGTATATTGATGTTGACAGGTAGAAAATGGTTTTATATGCAGTCTGCATGTGACGTCTTAGAACCAATGAAATTCCCAGATACTTGTTGGAGGTAAGATATAATAAAACATGCTCTTCAACTTCCCGTGAAGACTGTGAAAAAATAATACTGGAGAAAATGATATAGAGACCACTCCTGTCAACATTTTTAAACTGTAGTGAAAGCCAATTAGGAATGTGAATATCCATCAAAGGGGTGTGTTAGAAAATGGTTGGAAAAAACTTTTGAAAAAGGGAAAAAATGAGGAAAGGGGTGGGTGGCTGTTCTAACATGTCGAAAGAATTTCATGTATGTTTCTTTTTCTTTTCTTTTTTTTTGTGTGTTCTCTCTCTTGTACCATATTTTTTGTGGCTGAGAATAAATTAAACTTGAAATGAAAAAAAAAGGTAAAAATCATCATATGTTCCTGGAGATTTTTTCCACCACCTCCTGTTTAGCGGGGTGGGCTGGTGCGGTTTAGATTACATACAATAGAAAAATAGAGTTAAATTTTAATATTGTAATATTTTTTTGTTTTAGTAAAGTCGCTTTACCCTTTACTCAACGCAACGGAAAAAAACATTACTTTCTACAAACATCACCATTCACGTTTTATTGGGGTTTTTTTTCATTTTTTATTTCTATCCAACTGGAGTTGAGAAAGTAAAATGGTTTCAGCAGTTCTGTCGCATTTGAGCATGCATTATGTGATGTCAGTGGTCATAAAAAATGGAACGAGTGGGCATCTGAAATATCGATTCAGCTGTGTGTGAAATAGTAGTGGTATCTGTTGGATTTGTGGGTTAGGGGTGCTAACAGAATGGGAGAATATACCCCTACGCTATTTACGTCATATGTAAATCAGCACTTAAGTGGGCATCAGGTAGTGAGGAAAAAGATAGAACCACATCGATGTCTGAAAGGTTTTGAAAATACCGCTCGAGATCGGATAGCAGATGGACACCACTCGTGGCGGAAGTACCGCCACGAGTGGTGTCCATCCGCTATCCAATCTCGAGCGGTATTTTCAAAACCTTTCAGACATCGATGTGGTTCTATCTATTTATTACATATTCATGTACGTATTTCGCTTTTTATCGCATACGGTACTGGGTGTGCGGTAATCATTTCAGAACCACAGAATCCGCCAAGGAACTATTTCCTTGATCATAATAAGCTGGTTCTCTCCAGTGACATCTTTCAATTGACATTAGTACCGCCCCAGTACCACTATGTGGTACTGAAATGATTACCACGCACCCCGTACCGTATGCGATAAAATCGAAATACGTACATGAATATGTAATAAAAGGCATTAATATCATTCAGTAGCCCTAACACAGCCAATCAACTTCGACAATTTCGAACAAAATATTACCCCAAGTACCGAAGAAGCTGGTGAAGAGATGACCAATATTATAGATTTTATCAATTCAGCTGCGTTGAAATGTATCCCATATGGCAAAGGAAGGAAAAAACCGAAACGTAAATGGTTTGACGCTGAATGCAGGCATCTCAAACAAACAAATAAATATATCGTCCGGGATATGATAAAAAAAAACACAAAATAAAAGCCCGGTCATTAATTACTTCACCGCAAAAAAAACCCAAAATATAAATCCAAATTATTTTTCAGACACTTGCCTGAACAATTGGACAGGTTAGAATCATCGGATCCTAAAGCTTACTGGCGAGTTATAAATAGTATCAGAAAGAAAGAATTCCCCGAAAACGCGCTCGATCCAGGTTTAATAGTCGATTTTTCAATAATCTATACTGCAAACCCGTTTCTGATAAAAATAAGTATCAGTCACATAATGATTTAGAAGTACGCATTCCAATAAATAATGATGAAATAACATCTACAAAAATACTAAGTGCCCTTCGGAAGCTGAAAAAACAATAAATCCACAGGTCCTGATAATATCCCGAATGAACTTCTCAAACTAAACTAATTGTCCCATACATGTACATGTTAGACGAAATCACTAAACTTTTTAATCAAGTGCCGAAATCGAACCATTATCCACTTGCTTGGAGTAAATCAATACTTTCCACTATTTATAAGAAAGGCGACAGACATGACCCAAATAATTAGAGAGCTATAGCTCAAAACAATACTCTCGGTAAACTATTCAACAAAATAATCGAAAACAGAATTAACGTGTTTCTAGAATAAAATAAATTGATTTATGATAATCAGTTTGGATTTCGGAAAGGGTTTTGTACGATTGATAGTGTGCTGATGTTGAAAACTGCAATGCACAAATACAAGAAATTAAAATAAAACATTGAATGCTGTTTTTGTAGATTTGAGGAAGGAATTCGACACCGCAGATAGTTCTATACTTTTCGACAAATTACAACAAATAGGAATCAACGGATCAAGGTTTCAAACCTTATCGTCGCTGTATCAGTCGATTTATTGTATAACCAAAACAACTAAAGGACTTTGCCCACCTGAGCTATCGACAACCGGAGTCATGCAGGGTTGTAACATTTCTCCGACCCTCTTTTAAATCTTTATTGATGACACTGGGAAAAGATTTGATGAAAGTTGTAGTCCGATACGATTAAACAATTGCCAATTAAACCATCTGCTTTTTCGCAGATGACTTGATCTTACTTTCGGACTCACATATAGGCATCCAAAACTGTCTAAAAAATTGGAAAAGTATACCTCGTTAAACAATCTGAGTATTAACAGGGAGAAAACTAAATTATAATTTTCAGATCAAGAAAATCTAAGTTCTCTCCAGATTTACATTTGGACTCGATTAAACTAGAGTTCGCAAATAACTAAAACTATCTGGGTTTCAACTTATCTTCTAATGGCAAATTACATTATGCTCCATACAAGTTGACCCTCAAAGCCCTGAAGGCACTCTTTTTCTCTCATTAACACATTCAAGTCAAATTGTCACATTAAAAATATATTTAAAACTATTTGACAAATTGATTAAACCCATTTTACTCTACGGTAGTGAAATATGGGTTTTGGAAGTGACTGATAAAGCTGAAAGAAACTTTCCCTGTGAACATATACACGTCAGATTTTGCAAACTGGTGCTTGAAGTGAGCCAAAACTTGATCTAATCATGAGGTACGTGCGGACGTAGGAAGACGTGACCATTGACGCCACTAAACGCAAAGTAAAATACTTACAAAAACTAAACTCAGTGGCTTCTCAAACTTTACCGGGCAATGCATACACGGATGCGAATAACTGTGAACCCTTAAAATCCCTCGAAATAAAAATGCAGAATCTTACGAAACTGGACACCGATAACGTTAATATCAGTCATAAAATCCAGAACAGACACATGCTGGAAGAGCTTCGGAGTAGACACAACTCTAATTTCTTCTCAAGCATTTATGATGACGACGGTAGAAACGGAAACAAAAACAAATTACGAACATACAGAACATTTAAAGGCGACTACATTATGGAGCCATACATGATACATGCCACTTCTCGGGAAGCTAGAAACGTCTTCACTTGACTCCAAATCAGTAACCACGTCTATTAATCGAGAAAGGGAGGCATTCATAGCCTCCTATTCCGGTTAAAGAGAGACTTTGTAAGGTCTGTGGTTCGGGGGCGATTGAGGACGAGTTTCACTTTGTTATGGAGTGTATCGCATATGACAAAATAAGAAAAATCTCCTAAAAAAAGAATAAGGAGACTGAAAACTTTCAATATATGAATATAAAAGGAAAATTTAACCTGATAATGCGAAACAATACCCCCCAGCTATGTAATCCCATCTGTAACATGATCCCATGCTTCTTTCAACATTGGGGAGATGAGCTCACAAAAATAAAATAATTGTTTTTATGTTGATATATATATAGTTTATTTTTTTGTACTTTTAACATCTTTTTCTTTTGAATATTTCATTTTCATTGTTATTGTTTTGTATTCGCAATCTGCTTCTCTGTAGGTGTTAATTGCTTGAATAAATCTGAATTTAAATCTATGTCCCGTAAGTGACGTTAGATTTTGAATCCACTTTCAACGCGTTCTTAGGGATGATGAAGACTAAATGTTCCTTTGATTTCAACGCTATGCAGTTGAATATCATTTTGACGTTGTCCAACCCTCGATAGCCATTTTCCGAAACGTATTTGTAGCAAATCGCTCCCTCAAGTATTCCTATTTATTACACGCATGTTCTATGAAATCACCATCTAAACCAAAACTAAACCATGTGGAAAATGAAAATCCGTTCCTCGTTTCCGTGCCGAACGGAAATTGTTGACGGACTATTTTTAAACAGAGGCGAAATTTTACTGGAATTTTCTATAGATTGTGCACCAATTTGAATCTCTAGCGATAGCTAAACATCGTAACACGGGTTCCCCTCGCAAATTTGGTTGACGATAAAATGCGTTCTTTTTGTTGATAGTTCGTCTCCTGAGTTCCAATGCGTTATATGTCCCTATTGGTACATCGAACACATTGGGACGAGCTGTCAAATGAATTGCTGAGTGTCCTTGCTTTCAGAGACGTGAAGGCGTGTAATAAACACAGAACGGTCGATGCGTGTGAATGGGTTAATCGATATGGCACGCGTGCCAGCGCAAAAGGATAAAACAAGAGGCAGCAGGCCTCTAGTTTATCCTTCCGCGTTGGCACTCGTGCCATATCGATTAACCCATTCACACGCGTGTGTCGTTCTGTGTATTTCCGCCTGTGATATTAGTATACTACTATATGTAATTTTTGGAGTAGGTCAGTCACCAGATTGAAAGGGGGATAACTCCTGCCTGTCTTGACGTCATATCACCGGTATTTGAAGTCGAATTTTAAATGAAATGAAATGAAATGAAATTTATTCGCAGTATACAAATATTTTTACAATAATAGTGCATAACAGAATTTTTTTTAAAAGTGTTTATATGTATACTGCTGGGAAATGACATAGTCTAGTGACTGTCTTCCCGTCATTCCCAGGGTAAAATATGTACATATATACAATATTGAAACATGCAGAGAAAATGGTGTATGGTGAAATATTAAGATAAAATAAATATTAAGGTAAATAGATAAAACCTGAAAGAACAGAAAAAAAAATAAATAAAAATGAAAATGAATTATTTTATTTTATTTGATCCTTATCTTATTTTATTTATTTATTTATTCATTTTTTTTTTTTTTTTTTTGAACAGCAGAATCCGATTTTACAGAATTTTAATTTTAGTATTCTTTTTTATTGCTGTATCTTTTTAAAGATTATTTCTCTTTTCAATTGTATTTGTATATTTATATTGTTTATTTACTTTTTATTTCTTGACCCCTTTTTTTGTTTTGTTTTGTTTTGTTTTTTGGGGGTTTCCCCCCCCCCCCCCCCCCCCCCCCCCCCCACATATGTTACCAGATCTGAATGCAAAGCAGCAATTGAGGTTTGCCCCATTGGGAATTCCGAAATTAAGATATCTTTACGAACGAAGTGAGTGTATGCAAAAACGATCAGAAAGATAATGATAATCATTACGGGAAAGATGGGGCACTTGTGTTAGGAAAGTAGGTAGATGATAGTGATCCAGAATTAGCCAAGCAGTCAGTGCAAGATGGATTAGTACAGTGGATAGTGGATTGGTATGAATCAAGATATTTCTTTGTTTGTATTTTCTTAAATGCTGACCGGGTAAGGGCTTTTGTGAACGAGTCGAGTTCGTTCCACATTTTCGGAAAGTTGAAATGTGGCAGGGCCATTGAGAATTGGGTTCGTGGTTTATGTATTGCTAGATTTCCGGTTTGTCTGGTTACTCTTCCAGAAGGGTTTGTATGAATCTGAAAACAGTCGTCGAAACTTCTTGGTAAGTTATTGCTCGACCAGTCATGCATGAATAAGAGGGAATATAACTTGTACAAGTCGTGTATTTTCAAAATTTCTAACCGTTTGAAAAGTGGGTCAGTGTGAGAATTAAATTTTTTGTTGGTTATAATCCGTATAGCCTTTTTTTGAAGATTTAATAGCCTATTGGTAGAAGACGAATTGCCCCAGATTTGGACACCATAGATTAGGTGACTTTGGATCAAGGTGAAATATAATTGTTTTAGCGATTCGATGGGTAACAAACGTTTGACTCTATTCAACACGTAAACTGCCCTGGCCACTTTTGTGGCGACCGTCGATATGTGATGCTTAAATTTTAGGTTTTCATCCATGTTGATTCCAAGAATTTGTATGAATTTAATTTTCCTGTTATTTCCTGCGACCTCAACCTCAGTACTGTTTAATGATATAGGTGAGATATTTTGGTCAAAATTATAATTGTCATGTTGGGGGTGCAGTAGAATGGCCTTAGTTTTGCTCGCGTTCAGTGCCAGTTTATTGGCTAGACACCAGTCACTAATTTTTGATAGTTCATAATTGGCTTCCCTACTTATGTTGTTTAGGTTATTCCCAGATGTATGAGCAGTAGTATCGTCAGCAAATAATAAAACCTTTAAACTTGTGGACTCACAAATATCGTTCACATACAAAAGAAATAAGAGGGGACCCAGGACAGAACCTTGAGGAACACCTGATGTGATAGTTTGCGCATCCGAAGAACTGGTCATGAATTGAACAAATTGGGTTCGTTGGCAAAGACAACTTTTAAACCATGAGTTTGCTATACCTCGTATTCCATAGTGCTCCAGTTTTTTAATCAGAATACTATGGTCAATTGTATCAAATGCTTTGGAAAAATCCAAAAATATAGATAATGTACAGTCTTTTGAAGGTGTGTCATTCATTTTGGCAACATGATTAATAAGATGTAGAATGGGGTGAATAGTAGAGTGTCCTTTTCTAAAGCCAAATTGGTAATTAGAAATAAGTTTATGTTCATCCAGAAAGCCTGTTAGTCTTTTGTGCATTATTTTTTCCAAAATTTTGGAAAAAGATGGCAAGATACTTATGGGTCGATAGTTATTGAATAAGTGTTTATCTCCTGACTTGAAAATGGGTATTACTTTTGCAGTTTTCATTTTCTGAGGTACAATACCAGTGGCGAATGACAGGTTTATTATATGCGTAAGGGGTACTGCTATCTCCTGTATGATTTCTTTCAATATTTTCGAGGAGATATTATGACAGTCTAATGATGACTTTGGAGATAGGCTTTTTGTACAGAGGATAACCTCTTGGACGCTAGTAGGCGATACAAAGAAAGAATCAGACACTCCGTTTTTTAGGTAGTCAGTGAAATGATTGGTAGGTTCTGTCATATTATTAGCTATACCTTTTCCAATGTTAACAAAATAATTGTTGAATTTATCAGCGATTGCTGTCGGACTTTCTAGTGTTAGGTTGCCATCTGAGAATGATGACGGTAGAGGTGGTGAATTGTTTGACTTATTGATTACTTTTCGAAGGATATCCCAGGTTTTCTTGACATTTCCTTTGTTTGTTTCTAATACTTGCTTGTAATAAGTTTGTTTGTGTTTGCGTTTAAGACGGTTAAAGACATTGCAATAGACTTTGTATCGGGAAATGTTGTCATTAGATGGGTGTTTTAATTTTTTAACTAGGAGTTTATGTTTGTTTCGGGATGACTGCATTAGACCTGCGGTCATCCATGGTTCTCGTTTTACATATTTATTCTTAGTACTAACCCTTTGCATGGGAAATGATTTCTCAAATGAATCTGATAAAATCAGAAGAAATTTTTCATAGGCGTCATTCGGACAAATCTCTGAAGATATGTTAGAGAAATCTGATTCGGAAAGTAGGCGTTTAAATGAAGCGATATTCCTAGTACTGAAAATTCGTTTGTATTCCGTGGGGATGTTGGGTCTTGATATGTTTGTTCTATCGATGTAAAATGTTGCGAAGTGGTCACTTACGTCTGTTATGATTATTCCTGAGGTAAATTGATTTAAGTTATTGCAAAATATATGGTCAATTATGGTAGCCGAATGATCTGTCACTCTTGTAGGTTTGGTAATAGTTGGAGTGAATCCAGCACTAAATAATAAATCTAGGTACAGGTTGGTTTTATTATGTTGATTAAAATTAAGTAGATCTAAATTAAAGTCGCCCATTAAATATGTGTTTTTATTTTCGGAATTTACTTGGTCAAGTAAGTTGGTAAATTTTGACAAAAACAAGTCTATGTCACCTTTTGGAGCTGTATTTGGCCTATATATGACCCCTACTATGGATTTACCGGTGTCGGTAAGCTCTATGAACAGGGATTCAAATACGTGGGGAATGAATATACTTAGATCGTGTCTTATTTTATAGGCTGTCCTTTCTTTAACAAACATACCAACTCCGCCTCTACCGTCATCGTCTATCGGTCGTGTTCGTAATAAGAGCGGTTGATAACCTTCTAAAGTATATGAAATGTCTTTGTTAATGCTGAATGTCTCCGTTATGCCGATGATGTCAAAGAAAGTCTGGTCTAACTGGAGGTCGGAAATGAGCGATTTGAATTGATCAAAGTTAGCGTTTAAGCTACGACAATTAATATTAAGCAATGCTATTGACTTCTTTTTGGTAACTATCGGGGTCGAGAAAGTTTCCGGTGTATGATATTTACAGTTATCTTTGTCAACAGGCAATGGTGTAATTGGATCATCTTCAGACATGGGCGAGATTTCGTTATTAAATACAGTAACGAAGTCAAAGGCATCTTCATTCTGGATCTCATCTAGGGATAACTTATTATCCATTATTGAGAATGGTGAATAAACCTACAATAACACTTTGGGGGTACTTTTTAGGATATATGTCACTGTTTTGTGAGAATTTACAGTTGCTAAATGGTCTTCGGAATCCGCTGTTCAGCGCGAGAAATCCAAAAATAATGAAAAAGTAAAAAAGATAAAAGTAATGGATAAGGTATTTAAGACAAACCTTGAATAAAATGGTCAAGTGCGTGGGCAAATTTATGGGCCAAGATATAGAAAGATAAATGTAGACTTGATAAAAGGAGTGATTGTAAGCCAAATTGGTATAGAGGGAAGAATATCATACTGTTCATGAAACAGACGTTTTGTTAGAATATCACTGGGCGAGGTGCTTGTCAATACACATTAATTATTACACATTAATTATTAATTATTTGCCTTGTTATTGTCCACTGGAGACGGAATATAATCCCTTCTCCAGTCGACTGTAACAAGGCAAATCTTGATAAAAAATGTACGCTAACAAGAGGTCACATCCAGCGGATGATAACATGAAAACTTCATGTGAAGATAATACTGATAGGAAACAAATCAGAGATAGATTAGCGATTAACAGTCAAGTGCATGTTGGGTGAATGAACGAGCAATGAGAATAACGAATAAGTAACTGAATAAATGAATGAACAAATGACGAAAATAAATGAATCAGTGAATGAATGGATGAATAGATATTACATGAATGGGGGAACGAATAACTTGATGGTGGTAGCAACTTCCGTCGGAAAACAGATGTTTTGTTAGAATATCACTGGGCGAGGTGCTTGTCAATACACATTAATTACTTGACTTGTTATTGTCCACTGGAGACGGAATATAATCCCTTCTCCAGTCGACTGTAACAAGGCAAATCTTGATAAAAAATGTACGCTAACTAAAAGTCACATCCAGCGGATGATAACATGAAAACTTCATGTGAAGATAATACTGATAGGAAACAAATCAGAGATAGATTAGCGATTAAAAGTCAAGTGCATGTTGGGTGAATGAACGAGCAATGAGAATAACGAATAGGTAACTGAATAAATGAATGAACAAATGACGAATAAATGGATAAGTGGATGAATGGATGAATATGTATTGCATGAATGTGTATTGAAAACAACAATGAATAAATAAACTTGTGGATGAGCGAATGAATAAATAAATGGAAGAATGAATGAACGAGCAGCGAACAGACAAACAAACAAATGGGCCGAGCAATGGATTCATTCATAAAACTGCATTTTGTTGTTGGTTTCAGTAGAAATCTTAGCGATTTTGTAAATAAATAGCCAAACATTTCCACGTTTGCCGAGGACACAGCTCACAACTCCCCATTGGAACAAGTTCGATGAGCCCGTACCAATGGGGGGGGGGGGGTCATAAAATATGCCTCTGGATGGTGGCAATAGCTGGAATGGAGAAACGAACGAAAGAAACAAAAAGCAATTGAACAGTTCAATTTGAAAGGGATTTTGTTTTAAACTGCGCTTCCAGATTATGGTCGTAACATTAGGTAAAGGCCAAATAGATGCATACGGGGAGAGAGAGAGAGAGGGGTGGGGAGGGGGTATGGAGTATTCGGGTATATGTTAAAAGGATTTTACGGTATTAGCATAAGAAGGGTCAATAAGATGGAAATAAAAGAAAACATGTTGATTAGAATTTGATAAGTGGACCAATTAGTCAATTCATTACACATCCCATTCTGGTGTGTTTCAGTGCTACCTATAGCGATTGCTGAAACAGCTAACTAAGCATATCCATTTTTTTATCAAAACATAGCTCAAGCTCCCATTGGAACGATCTCAACAAGCTCGTCCCAGTGAAGGGTCATGTGATATCTTTTGTGGCGGTAATTGAAAAGAAACAAAATTCGAATGGAGAATTTTGCGGATGGAGCTGCCCAGTTATGTCCGCAGCATTGAGGATAGGGTCAAATAGATGCGTACTCAGAGGCATAGGGATTATGAGTATATGAGGGTAGACTGAATGAATGAGCGATGGAATGAACGGATTTGCCGTTGGATGAATCATTTAAGGACACTGCCTTTTGTAGATGATTTTGTCGAGAACATAGCTCATAATTCATTCCCCCTTCGGGACAAGTTTGGTGAGCTCCCTCCAATGAGGGGACATGAGATATGTTATTAGTGGCAATAGTTGGAAACGATACGAAACGAAAAAAGAACAACAAAAAAAAAAAAACCAAGGCAACAATGCTGGCAGGCAAAAGCCGTTACATAGGATAAAGGTCAATTTGATGCATACTAGGGTGGGGGTGGGTAGGGGGGGGATATAACACCGCCTTATTTGAGAGGTTTCAATAGCGGTTATGGCCGTTACATGGGGTATAGGTCAATTTAATGCAAACGGATGGTGGCGTGGGGGGGGGGGGTGGATGTAACACCACCTTTTTGAGGGGTTTCCATACAGACCAAAGTGATTCCGAGTAACAGACTAAGGAGGGGCGGGGTGGTTATGAGGTAAACGGGTGTATCCAAGTAAAGGTTCTGTACGATATTAGCATATAAAGTGTCAATAATTGGGAAAAAAGAAACAATACAATAAACTGTACAATAAACTGGATTAAGATTTGACGAGTGAGCCAATTAGTCAATTCCTAACACCTCCTATTCTTATGGGTTTCGGTATACCCTAAAGCGATTACTTAAACAACTAGCTAGACATATCTACTTTTTTTCGAAGACATAGCTCATGGCTCTCTATTTTTTTATCGAAAACATGGCTCATAGCTCCCATTGGGACGAGCTCGATAAGGGGGGGGGGGGGTGGGAATTGTCACAAAAATATATTTTGTGGCGGTGAAACAGTAAAACAGTAAAATTTGAATGAGAATTTTTGCGAACAAGACTGCCCAGCCCTGCCCGCAGCATAGGGGAAGGGGTCAAATTAGTGCGTACTGAGGGGCATGGTGAGTATGAGTGTAGAACATACCGCCCAGAAACAGTTTATGCCGGTCATTTGAGTGGTCGGCTGTATTTCCAGTGAGTGAAATAAGGGGTGGGGTTGGGGTGGAGAGGGCTTGAGGTAAAAGGGTATATTGGGGCATGGGGGAAGGGGTCAAATTGGTGCATACTGAGGGGCATGGTGAGTATGAGTGTAGAAAATACCGTTCCGAAACAGTTTATGCCGGTCATTTGGGTGGTCAGCTGTATTTCCAATGAGTGAATGAAGGGGATATGGGTGGGGGTGGAGAGGGCTTGAGGTAAACGAATATATTGGGGTAGATTTTGACAGGTGGTAAATAGAAACTTCCGTCAGAAAACAAGTTGCTCTGGCCATTTAAGCTGTAAGGCGGATTTACAAATAATAAATTAATGTGTAGATGAATAAACAGATGAACGACTGAATAAAAGAACAAATAAATGAATGTACGAGCGAGAGAGCGAACACTATAAATATAGATTTCAGTGCCGTCCACAGTCATTTCTTGAACAGTTTGCTGAACAAGTCCAAGTTTGTCGACAGTATAACTCATGAATTTCCCACGAACCCTATAGATACAGGTTTCAGAATAGTCAGTAGTGATTTTTTGAACAACTGACTTGTGTTCATTAACACGTTTTGGTGGCATACATCTCATGACACCCCATTGGAACGAGCTCCCATCTGAGCTCATTCCAATGAGGGGCCATAAGATACGCTTTTGTGGCCATGACATATGTTGTATGTGGTAAGCCTTTTGAAGATTTCCACGTTAGCAAGAAACATAGCTTATAACTCCCCATTGGAATGGGCTCAGTTAACTCATTCCAATTAATGTATAGATGAATAAATAAATGAACGACTAAATAAAAGAACAAATAAATGAATGTACGAGCGAGCGAGCGAGCGAGCGAGCGAACACTATAAATATAGATTTCAGTACCGTCCACAGTCATTTTTTGAACAGTTCGCTGAACATGTCCAAGTTTGTCGACAGTATAACTCATAAATTTCCCACGAACCCTATAGATACAGGTTTCAGAATAGTCAGTAGTGATTTTTTTAACAACTGACTTGTGAACATTAACATGTTTTGGCGATATACATCTCATGACACCACATTGGAACGAGCTCCCATATGAGCTCATTCCAATGAGGGGCCATTAGATATGCTTTTGTGGGAATAGTTGGAAAGAAATACAGTTTGAAAGTTTTCTTTTTCCTGATTAGCGTCACATAATGCCCACTTGTAAGTTTCCGTACAGCCTATAGCGATTTCTTGGTCAGCCGACTAAAGATTTCCACGTTAGCAGGAAACATAGCTCTTAACTCCCCATTGGAATGGGCTTAGTTAACTCATTCCATTGAAGGGTCATAGGCAATGTCAATCTGACAATCTGACAATAATGGAAGGAAAAAGATGTAATAAGCAATGTAATAAGAGAGATTCATAGGGACAGAGCTGCTTAGCTGTTTAGCTATGGCCATTACACTGGATAAGGGTAAAAGTAGATGAGTACAGTTGGGGGGGGGGGGGGTGTATATGGGCATATCAGCGTACGGTCTTATACGGTTTTAATAAAAAAATTCCGTCCGGAAACAGGTTCTGATTATTTGAATTGGTCAACAGTATTTACAACGCCTAAGATATTGTCCAGTTCTTCCTCGGTTCGAAACCGGTGAATTTGTCCACTGCCCATTTTTACAAAAAGTTTTTCATTCAAGGACCAGGAGTTTGCAACCATAGAAGATCGAAATGCTTTGTTTAAGAGAAATGAGTTAAGTTTTGTCAAATCGTCCCTAATTGTAATGCCAGTACCTTTTAGGAGTTTTCGGTTTGCGATAACTTTACTTTTTATTTGTCTCGACGTGAATTTGGCTATAATTGGCTGTTTGTTATTCTGTTGATTGTTCTGATGATTGGTCTGTCGATTTGATCCTTTAAGACGATGAGCTATTGAAATATCTCGTATGTCGATGTGCACTTTCAACTTTTCTGATATTAAGTTTTTAACCTTATCTGCACATTGATCAATTGTTTCGTTCTTGTCTTCAGCAATACCGTAAATCCGAACACTATCCTTTCTGCCATATTGTTCAAGATCGTTCAGACGGTATTTATCCCTATTTTTATCTGTCTGTAGTTCATCGCATTTGGCAGATAGGCGCTTATTTTCCTTCATCTGACTATCCATAGTTTTTTTCCAAGCTAAAGACTCGGGATTCTAGATGATCGATTTTAAACATCAGTTTTTCGATTATCTCCGTTTTCATTTTATCTATTTCTTTCCCAAACTCGGATTTACTTAACTGAGCACCCATCGTTTTTGAGAATTCGGATTTTGTCACCAATTGTTTAAGTTTGTTCATAACTGTATTTAATTTCGAGTTTATATCCTTTATGTCGTTTGACACATTATCTGACCCGTTTTCATATTCTGAATCTGTATCATCTGTATCATCTGTCTCACCCTCCTCTTCTGTTATGTGTTGTAATGTTTCGTCATCAGAGCCCCCAGAGTACTTTTACTTTTACTTTTACTTTTATCCTTATTCTTACTTTCCTTATCTGGATTTTGTTTGAAATCGAACAGTGTAGTTTGTCTTTTACGAGATGGCGTAGCCGCTTCTTCGCTGCTAGTTGACAGTTTTCGCGACCGTTTTAGATCTTTCGTTTTACTTTCTTTATTTTTTCCAATTTTCAAGAGAATGTCTTGGAAATCTTGAAATCCTGCTTAGTTCCTATAAATGTTCCGTTCTGATCTATCCTCCGTTGTTCATAGACGGAACACAGGTGAATTAATATTTCTCCGTGTATGTGTAAACACAGTTCTACGCTAGAGGTCGAAACCCTGTCTTATGATTAATATATGTTACCTCTGGTTGATAGTTTTTCACACCTTCCATCCAATTCTTTTATCACTACTGTAATATGCATGAGCTGAAATCATTGTAGTAAATTCTCACCACGAAACATAGGAAAATTTAATGAAACATCTAGAAAAAAACAGTTTTTAAAATCCAGTTTTGAACTTCAGCTTTTGGAATCCGATATACTGGAAAATTCCCCTCTACACCATATATGGCATTCTTTAGAATAATTTCGTAAAATATAACTTTTGCCCAAATTTAGAAGAGCGATCTCGATCACGTCTGGATCATTTTGAACACACACTCGAACGGGGATTTGTTTTTTATCGTGATTATAAGGACAGTGGAGCACACTTAATTGGATATCTCTTGACTGAATAACCCTGTCAATTGCATATAATTTCTCAAAACAACCACATTTACCATACCTCCAGTACAAATTTTACCTGATAATTTAATATAGGTTATAGAGTAAACTCCTGTTAATTGAATAAAAAATCTTGTAACCTGTCAAGAGATTACCCTGACTCTCCCCAGTTTTTCTTTGTTTATATACTTTGTTTGCCCCAGTATATCCAATACGGACATCTAATCTATTATATCTTGTTTGTCAGTGCTCATGGAGCTCTGTCAAACAAAATGTAATAGAATGAATGCTAAGTTTATCTCTAGAATACAGGAAAGTGGCACAATTCCTGTTAATAGAATACTCCTGTTAATTGAATAATTTCCATTGGCAAAGTGGCTATTCAATTAACAGGATTCCACTGCACTACAAAGTGGTTGGATTTCAACTTCATGTTGTAAAATGTCATTTTCCGATATTGATAACTGTTTCGTCAAACGCTATTAAAACAAGAATGGTATCACTTGTGTGCAAAGCACACTAAGGTGTATCCTCTCATTTTGAGTATGTTATCACGATAGTAACAAATCAATTCACATTCTCTAATGACAAAAGTGTCACTACCGGCACCAGATGGGGCCTCATAAAAACTCTAACCCATTTATGATCATATAGAGACCCTATACCTGAACATCTGAGCACACTTTCAACGTTTCGAATTAAAATCCCTAGGAGCCTTTCGCCGGAAGCAGATTATCTAGCGACAAAAGTGGCATTACGGGTGCCACATGGGGCCGAATCTAAAATCCAAACCTGTATGCACATCTATAGACCCTACGAGAACATATGAACACACTTTCAACGTTTCGAATTAAAACCCTGGGAGCCTTTCATCGGAAGCCGATTGTCTAACGACAAAAGTAGCATACGGGCGGCACATGGAGCCGAATAGAAAATCCGTAACCTTTATATACATCTAGAGACCCTACTGGAACATATGAACACACTTTCAACGTTTCGAATAAAACCCCTAGGAGCCTTTCGCCGGAAACCGATTCTCTAATGTCAAAAGTGGCGCTACGAGCAACATGGGGTCCGAATAAAAAATCCGAAGCATTTATGCACATACATCTAGAGACCCTACCGGAACATATGAACACACTTTCAACATTTCGAATTAAAACTCATAGGACTCTTTCGCCGGAAACTGATTCTCTAACAACAAGAGTGGCGCTACGGGAGCCACATTGGGCCGAATCAAAAATCTGAAACTGCATGTCAACGTGTCACCCTTTTACTTCTTTTCAGGCCTTCATCTTTGATTCCAAGTCCGACTGGACAAAAGTGGAGCGCGTCGCCCTGGAAACATTCTGGATCGAACAGCTATGCACGTGTAGACCTCTCGGTCTCAACAGAACATCAAATTCAAACTCGTCCTCTCGGTTTCCACGCGATCCACGTTGTTCCCACGCAGTTTAGTCACTCGACAAAGATACGTAACTGTCAATCAAAGATCGCAGTAATAGTTTCGTAAATTTCAAGCAACTGCTCTCAGCGGCCTGGACGCATTTTAATTTTGTCCGACGCTACTATTTTCAGCATAATAGAACAAATACATTTTAAGTATAGAATAATACACGTATAGTTCAAGGAGATTACATAGACACAATTGGCTGTCTTACTGCACCTGCCATTAACCAGGATTACGGAAGTTTGATGCTTATATATATACTAGCGGGTGTTACCCGGCATTGCACGGGAGAAGATGGTTATATCAACATACCCTCAGATATGATAGAAGGTCAAGGTCACCAATTTCAAGGTCAAGGTCAACCCGCAAGGAAACCCGATAAAGTCAAAATGATCGATGGGTCAATATACCCGCACATATGAAATTTTAGCCAGATCGGCCCAGCCGTTTTCGAAATACAATGTCAAGGTCATCAATTTCAAGGTCAAGGTCACCCACACGGGCACGGCACCCATCCCATGTTACTTGCAGGGACGAATAACCTCCGTATACAAAATTTGAGATCGATCGGTCTAGAAACGGAGGAGTTCATCCGGAACAAAGATAGAGAGGTAGAGAGATAGAGATAAAGATACAGACATTCGCATTTATATATTAGATATATCCGTGGAAAGGATAATGAAGCCTCAAACAGTGAGGTAAGTGTTATAGCGACTGTCTATCTGAGGACAAATATATGGACAGTTGACACCTGCTGTGTAGCCACAGAACACATGCAAACATGTATCACTGGAACTATCTGCAGACAAATGTTTAGGCCTGAATACAAACTGGATACAATACTGTGTATTCCCGGCCCACAAAAATCAAAATCAAAACTGTTTCTACACTGAATAAATGTGTTTTTATTGATTTTACAAGGAAAGTACAAAAATTTAAAAAAACAAATCTTTTTCCTACCTCACACTCTTCTGTTCCTACCAGCCTATCTACTTTCATCTCTTGCCAGTACAATTTTGGTTCTTTTAAATAATGTCATCAAATCTAGTTACATGTATTGGTTGATGTGAAGCTTCCATGATTAAATTTGACGAAAAAAGTAATTAAAGTTTACCTAGCAATCCCTGGTGATTAAATTCCCAAAGGTAAAATTGGATTACCCTTTCAACACTAGTGGTATCTTCCGCATTAGTACATTGGCAGCAGTTGGATGAGTCCATATTCATTATTTGGGGGTAGAAGAATTAATATTTTCAACGTGCAGCCTTGGGGCTGCACGTTGAAAATATTGATTGGTCAATCCCACACATTCACTTAGCTGCCATTCCGCTTAACCCTTTACCTAACATGAAAAGCAGACGACACTTGCAAAAAAAATTCTTGAACAACTAATTTTTTTCATTTTTGTCACAAAAACATAGGTTATGACCCCTCATTGGAACGAGCTTGATGAGCTCGTTCCATTGAGGGGTCATAACCTATGTTTTGAGACAAAAAATGAAAAAATAATGAAATTAAGTGACGATTTTTGAGAATAGCGCTGGCCGGTTTTGGCCGTTACGTTGGGGTAAAGGGTTAATGAAAATTGTGATATATCATGTTCCTGGGCCGGAAAAGCGAGCTCGCTTCTTCAAAGGTTTAAGATGTACCAAAGTTATACTTATTCCAGTGGCAACAGATTTGCTCTCCTGGGCAGGAATATCCACCATCAGCATGCAAGGTGTTAATATGGCTGTGAGAGAGTTTTGGAATTCAGAATCCCCTTCGTATCATAATAACCATATAATCTTCTTAGACTGTGATTCACCACAAATCTGACTCGTCAAAAAGCTGAAATTATTCGTGTCATCAGGCATTTATGATATTTTAAAAACTCTTTCTCATAAATCCGTCATGCAAATAAATTCAGTACTCTGACCACTTCATGCTACATACCAATATACTAACACACAAATACAAGTGAAGACAGTCAATACATTATACTGTTATCAGGATTCGATCAGCATGTAGGGGCATAGGGTGCACTCCCGGCCAACGGGAGGGAGAGAGAGAGAGAGAGAGAGAGAGAGAGATTAGTCAAAACTTTATCTTCACCAATTTATATTTTCACCATAAACACACTGCTCAGTCGAAAACGGGATGCTCAGTAGTAAATATGGGATTCTCAGAGAACCCGCTACAAGAAATCGTTCAATATTCGGTGCAATGAAGGGCATGTAACCTGGGCACCTCAATTGGAAGATGTTTCGCCGTGATTTTAAGCCTATAGGTCGATATGAAAACCCGATATTTGGATAAAGGTCACTCGTACTGGCAAAGCCAAAAAATCAACTGACCATCCCATTTTGTGCAGCCTATTATTCCCATTTAATGGAAAGCAACATATACCGTTCGCGAACAGACCTTTAAGAGGATAGTTAAACTACTTGATAAAGGTAAATGTATTGGTGCCTACCTTTCATATCTTCTCTTTCGGTAAAAATGTCAAAATTTTGATGAGCGGCTATCGATTTTTCACGATATTTCTCGGAGAATCTCATTGTTTTCTCTGAGAATCCCATATTTACTCTGAAAAATCAGGTTTCGATTGAGCAGAGTGATAAAGCAGTTGCCAGAGTGTGTTGGATGGGGGGCGGTGGGGGGGGGGGGGGGGGGGCGGGGAGGGAGGGGGTCTCATGAGATGATGACTCTAATGCAGTCAAACGAAAGTTGTATTTCTCTTTCGGGTTCGCGCCAGCATAATCATATTGGGAATTAACAGGGAAGGGGCCCACAGACACTCTTTACTCATAAGATTAGACCGATGAATCCCTCTTATTATTTGTCTCTGCTTCGGTCTTTGAACCCTGGCGGTATCTTCCAATTCAGTTCAATACAAGAATTGTAAAAGTCCATATTCATTATCTGAGAGTAAACCAGTTAATATTTTCAACGTACAGCCTTACGGCTGCACATTGAAAATGTATTTATTTATTGGTGTTTAACAACACTCTTGACAGCCAGAGTCACCTCGTGTACCCGGAGAGAACCATTGAACAAGTGACAGACATACTAACTCCACACAACCAGGGCTAGCATTGGTTGAACACACGTGCACCATCGACGTGCAGTACGCCTTCGTACACGGCGCCATCGTGCCCCACGTGGGCAATCAGGATTAAGTACCTTGCCCACGGACACAAAGCAGTTACCCCTGGCGGGAATTGAACCTTGAACCTTTCGGTTTGAAGTCCAGTGCCGTAACCGCTGAGACACTGCACTCCTTGCACGTTGAATAGATTGACTGGTCAACCCAACATATTCACTGAGCAGCCACAATGCTAAATAGAATTATGACTTATCAGGGTCCTGGAACGGAAAAGCGGCCCTCTCGGTTCCAAAGGGTTAAATCGAGAAAAGTGGACATTTTTTTGCGCCATATTTAACATATGTTCCCATCGAGGAAATTTGTTTTTCTCAGGGTAGTGGCTCGTTTGTCACAAAACACAGCTTTGTGTATTGTATCCCTGCATGCCACTAAGGGACATGGGTCACCACTGATACTGTACAGTCTCTGTGGACTGGTCGTAATGCATGCGTGGTCAGTGATGTCCATGCATTACTTTTACCAGGTAATAAAAATCATAATCAGCAAAATTTTAATTAATGAAGCACCGGGTTGTACCTGGTGCTTCATTAATTAAACTTTTGATGATTATTCCTATAATTAGTTTTGGAATCGAATATTATTGCGTCCGTGGAAATATTACCCAGCCGTGGAAAGTTGCCAGTTCAGGACCACCGTACTGTATATATATCAGTGTATGTGTGCGCGTTTTGTGTGATGCCGTAAAGTAATGAATAACGATTTGGCCTCCTGGTTTGTTGTTTCAACTCGCTTTAAAAGAAGCACAAATACTGACTGCACAGAAACATAAAATCACTGCTTATGATTTTGACGCAGTGAACAGTTGCGTAAGAATTATTTTCAGTTATGGTACGTTTTACTTTGGACACTGGACTCAGTTTAATGTTTTGTCTTCGTTCGACCACAAGGCTCAAATTAAAGGCATGAAACTACGCCCAAATTCTAAACTGAGAGACCAAATCGTTAATTATTATTAATGCAGGCACCGCATCAAGTGCAACCCTTGAAACAGTGTTACAAAGCAGCTTTACCCATATCATGGTCTCCAACAGTGCAAACCAATTGTCCGGATTTTCGTAACTGTGGCAAGTGTATAAAGTGGATCTTAGAACCTGTTAGTCTCCTGCACAGCCCTCTAGGTATTACTTAATGAATACATAGTGGGTTGCACAGGAGACTACGAACCTGTGTGATGTGAGAAGTCGCAGGCGAGTGTCCGCTTCGTTCGCTGAACACGCATTTTATCGAGGTGAATTTGTTCACTTTGTTGGGTACTGTGCTCGAGGTTGACAGAAATTAACTTGATGCATTTTAAAACCAGAGATTACCAATAATTCTATAATGTTACTAGAAGGTTTTATCCCTTGTTTTTTCAGGGGAACAAATTCCCGATTCCATACTGGCCCACTACGGTCTGATGCAATAGGGAATGAAGACTGGAACAAGAATATGGAACGAAATGAAAATGTGAAGCAGTCCAACCCAAAAATTACTGCGTCTACAGTTCCCACCCCGATGTTTCCATTCTGTTCCATGGTCATGTGTCGGGATCTGACTTGAGCACCAACACTTGATGGCAGAACAATCGCAATGTCGTTCCGCCGCCCATGTTTTCATTTACATTTTACAAAAATATTGATACCATGCTGCTGCAAATAATAAGCCAACAATTATTGGAGAACCGGTCAATAAAAAAAATCCCGGTACTACGAACATACTCTAAAATAGGGGCGTCGAGACTATATAATATTGCCGATATAAAACGCGATGTAAGGTATGCAAGCGACGATGCATTGAATCGCGAATTTATGTCGGAATTGTATGGTTTTATCACCACCCCACCCCTCTTACACCATACAAAATATCAATATCTACGCCACCTGTCAGAGGTATCTGTTCTATTGACTGGATGTAAAACGCCTGTCCAACCAGGCACCAAGCTCGTCAACATCGTAGTGGAATGGCCCCTGACCTCCTCCATATACAACCACACCGTCCTGTAACACATAAAGGCGTTCAGGCAGCGCCCCATAATAACGTTCCATGCTGTTGTCTATATTGTCTAAGTATACTGGACAACAATCATCCACTGCAACTTTCAGCTGTTTAGCAGCTTCAGCTCGATCTTGCAGATTTTTGTGTTGCTGAATCTGGTAATCATTAAAACTGTACGCCCAGCCATCGACTGCATGCGCCTCGGAAATGTAAATAAGAATGAAGTCAGCATGCTTTCTAAATGGTTGGATGAGCTCTGAGAATTTCGTTAAATTCTTCATGAACGGAGGTCAGGAACAACTTCCGAAGTTGATAACTAGAGGTCTTCCTTTAGTTGCAATATCTGAGATGCGTCTTTCAGTAAAATCATTTAATGAGATAACAGTGAAATCTTCTGCTCTCTTTCCTTGCTTCGCTGTCTTCAGAATTTGCGACAAACATTGCCGCCACAATGCAAACACAAATCCAAGATTCTCTAGAGAGTCTCTAACAACCAGTTCAACTTTGGCACGATCTATGTTTGTCTTGGACATTAATTTTATCAGCAGAGGAACTATGAACTTTTTATATGGTGGGACGTATTTCACCAAAAGTCTGTTTACAAACAAGAACATCATTAAGCAACATGTGGCTGTTAATTTCAATAAAACCATCAATGACTCCGTTATGGTCATCTTTATATCTGAAAAAGTAAATTTCAAAACAACATTATCAATTAGTTTTTTGGTTTGTTTTTTTTCTGTTTACTGTTTTTGGGATGGCCGCATCTTTCTTAATTGTTTTTGACTCGTTGTTCCCGTACCATCGCTGATATTCACGAGCAAGCTGTGCCAACATATTCTAGTAACATTCGTAGTGGAATCGTGTATTCTTCGTGATTTTGTTCTCAAAAATACATCTTCTTAAAACAAACTACAGTTAAAAGTAGAAGTCCTGTCATGAACTGTGTGCTTATCTAGGCTTAATTGCGCATATGAATTGCGCGGAATTGCCATATCAAATGGCATCCAAAGCACGGCAGGTTCTTCCGGTAACTCATAGCAAACACAGGCAATGTTTCAGCCAATGGACCTCCGGGTTACCCGGAGGTCCATTGGCTGAAACATTGCTTGTGCACAGGCCATATGTACAGAATGTGATAGCCTTACGATGGTCATAACGCGTAGATTAACGCGCAGATCAACGTGCTATTTGTTCGCATTTCATGACAGGACTTCTAGTTGTAGTTGTAACTGTACGAAGTGGACTGAAGCATATAAAAATTAATCAATCAATAAATGTATAACATAAATGGTCTTATTTATTTGTTATGCCTGAGAGGGTCGGATCTTTCGTGTTTTGCATTTTCAGGCAACAATGAGAGAGGGGAGTTTTTGGCACAACGACGAGAATTGGTGATGGAAACCACAACCCCTACAAGTCCCCTGAGGGGACGAGTGGATGTGGTTTACACTCCCTCCCCAATTCTTATTGTACCCGCTATTGAGACAGAGGGCGACATCTTGCCCCAATACATGGTAGGTGACACGTTGTTTATCATGGTGAACGACTTAAACTGCCATGCTTAAAAGTTATTATCACGGCGATATGTAATTTAAATGTAGACGCAGAACGTCTTGTTAAGGTGATACCTGATAGAGTCGTCCATTTTATAACTCATGGGTGGTCTTGTTAGATTTCAAATATAGCATGTGGTTTCCATGCTGCAGTCGATTAAGTCATTGATTTGAGTTTTCAAGTACACGCCAAAAACTAAAGTGTTAAAAACTACACTTGAAGTGCTGTATTTAACACTTACTAAGTGCTGAACTAGCACTTTGTTCAAGTGTAGATATCCCAGAACTTGACAGGTGTTACAATAATACCACTTGACAAGTGTAATGTCGCGACACTTAAAAGGAAACAACGCAGATGACGCGGATCATGCTCGAACTCTCGAGCCTGATCCGCGTCATCTGCGTTGTGTCCTTTTAATTATGTACCCACCAAGCAAGCGCAAATCAAATTATGGACGATACTGGAAGAACCACCAATGCTAGACACATGGGAAGTGCCATCCATTCAAGTTTCAGATGTCTGACGATTGTAATGTCTAAGTGCTTAAAGCATTGCACTTTGAGTGTTAAAATCAAACCCTAAGAGTTAGAATGGATTTAACACCTTGAAAATGTCAGTTTTAACACTTTAGTTTTTAGTGTGTAGGAGTTCTTCGGTGGAGGTTCGGGATGTTATATTTATGCAGGCATTGCGTGGTGGAAAACCGCAATTTGGGCTACGTCAGATGACTGCCATCAAAACTTGGTGAATATGTATGCAGGTTTCAGATGGAAGATGGATGTCTCGCAAAATGATATTTGGGATAGACCACTTGCTCATAGAATGGTATGCTTGCAGTAAAGAAAGTATGTTGTGGATTCAGGATGTGTTATTTTGGGTCTAAATTGTCCTCTATTCTTGGACTCTTGCCGTATCTTCTGCAAAGCTTTGCTTCATGTCGCGAAGTTAGATTTATCCAATTGCATGTTTATTGAAGGTGGTGCAATAGACCTTTTATATGTTCCGTATGGGGTGTGCGCGATTGTTGTGAAGTGTATTCCCTCTGAATTCACGTGCCTTTAAGGTGCAGTATAAGTAATGGAAAATTAGCTTGAAAATAGGTTTTAGGCTATTTACGATGTCGTTAAAAATCTAAAAAGATAATAACTTGCCACTTTTTGGCCTGTAACTTGGCCATTTGTATTTGTGAACAATGCTTCGCAGTTTTGAACACCAAACAACATGTAAAATTATACCATTTGTTTAGATATTTGACACCAGCGAAAGTAAGATGTCACTTATTTCCCACTACGTTTTTATACTGAGTCAAAAACGAAAGTATAATAGAAACAAATGTGAAAAAATAGCATGAAGGATGAAATATAATAGTTCTAATGTTACATGTTTGTGGACAAGAGGTCGTGCAAAGAGTTTAATGACATGTTGTTGTTGTCCACCCAATGGTATACAATTTTGCTACGGATTTCAAAATAGCACGTACGACCCGAAAATGTCAAACTGAATGGGTGACTGACGATTTTCTTTGTGTTATGTTGTGCTAGCGAGCATGGGTTATTGAGAAATCACGCTAGTTTTTGTCTTCCGACATTTTAAAAAATGCCAAAGTTAACCGAAAATCAGAGGTTATGAACCTAGCCACTTGATTTGAACAAACATTAATCTGCCCCTCCCCCCCCTCCCCCCCTCCCCCCCCCCCCCCCTGAATGGGTGACTGACGATTTTCTTTGTGTTATGTTGTGCTAGCGAGCATGGGTTATTGAGAAATCACGCTAGTTTTTGTCTTCCGACATTTTAAAAAATGCCAAAGTTAACCGAAAATCAGAGGTTATGAACCTAGCCACTTGATTTGAACAAACATTAATCTGCCCCCTCCCCCCCCTCCCCCCCCCCCCCCCCCCCCCCACACACACACAGAATTGTGCTGCAGGCGAAATAGTAAAAGATTCCGACTGGTAGGTCCGAAGGAAAAAAAATAAAGAATATTCCTCTTATTGCAGAAAGTTAAAATTTAGTTTTTCACGTGGGAGCCCAAATGTGTATCCATGGACCTGAATGACTTCAAAAAGGATGCTGCAAATCAAATATCAAAAGATTCTGTCTGATGGATCTAAATATGAAGATTTTAAAAGAATATATTCCTCATATTTCGTATGAGATTAAGTCAAAATTCAGTGGCCCATGGGAAGCCCAAATATCACCCCAGGGACTTGATTTGAACAAATTAGAATCTGACGCCTTGTATTTTCCATATATCAGAAGATTCGCATCCACCGGAGGATCCGAGGAAAATTTTAAAGGAATATTCCACATATTGGACAGAGTCGAAACTTGAGTTCCCATAGGGAGGGAACCCACATATGAACCCAGGCACTTGATGCGAAAAAAATGGAACAGACACATATCCACCCCAATCCATCCCAAAGATACCGAATATCAAATATCAAAAGATTCTAACTGCTTGATCTGCAACTGAATAGTTTCACAGAATATTCCTCATATCGCACTGAGTTAAAATTCGACTTACCGCAGGGTCTTGATCTGAACAAACTTGAATCTACCCCCCCCCCCCCCCCCCCAGGATGCTGTATACCAAATACCAAAAGATTCTGGTGAATACTTAAGGAATAGTGCATGGCTTGGAGTTGACTACGCCCATATAGTGCCCAGTGAGGTGGTGTACTTCGCGCCGCGAAGCGGGGGGAACTACACCACCTCACTGGGCACTAT
The DNA here is from genome assembly GCA_031216915.1 of Pictodentalium vernedei. Classification (NCBI taxonomy): domain Eukaryota; kingdom Metazoa; phylum Mollusca; class Scaphopoda; order Dentaliida; family Dentaliidae; genus Pictodentalium; species Pictodentalium vernedei. The sequence continues at coordinate 96,142,575 of CM062296.1, forward strand.
ATGCGCGTAGTCAACGACAAGACATGCACTAATCCTTATATTATATCGAACACCCATCAAGAAAAACATCTGTCCGATTTGTTAATCTATTACCAAGGTAGCAGCCCTACCAACCAGCGTTATATAGAAAAAAAAATACCATGTTGTTTTTAAAAAAAATTTTCTTCTTCCAAAACATGGCTAACTTGGATTATTGATATGAGCAGAAGACAGATTTTGAATCGGTCGGCAAGGGTAAACAAAACATTTCCCCCAAACGGAACTGTGTATTCTAGAATCGCGCAACTCGCGAATGAAAACTAAAATTTGACAACGCAGTTTGATAATTTCCACACATTTGTCACACATATACATTACCGACTGCGTCAGCATGGGATACAAACTCCGAAGATTCAAATGAATTCCATTATTTATTCGTTTACTATCCAAAACATACAATTAAATAGAGAAATAATATGAGCAGCGAAACAAACGATTTTTCATATCCGGACGCGTTCTCATGAAAGTTGGATCCAGGTATGGATCATTCTCTTCGAAACGAGATATGGATCATCTTCTCAAGGAATAAAATGAACCCCTCGAAAAATGTGACTTGAACAATGGAAAAGCGATACATTTTTTCTACAAAGATTTCTTTCCGGGTCGTTTTGTGGATGTTGTGCCTCTGTGAATCGATTTTTAAATTTAGCCTGATCAGTTTTATTCGCCCAGTATGAAAAGAAAACTGATATAGTAGTGTGCTAAAAATAGAAAACGTGTAGTGCCTCGGTGTCGTGCCTGGTCAGTTCTGTGGATGCAAACTACACGAAATAGGGTATCACCTTTCAGCCAATCAGAATGCAAGGAAGTCACGTGAGATATAACATATAGTAAATAACACTTCAGGCTCCTTAACTTGGAAAACAATCCACAATAACACACCACTCACTACAAAAGCCCTGTCTGTATTGTGAAGACTAACTTCCCTTTGAGTTCTACGGGATCTGTTCCTAACCCTGTTTAGTAAAGAAAAAACATAAACCAAGGTAATCCCCGCGGGAACTCCGGGAATTGAAGCAGTGTCTATTCGCTGCGGTAAACAGGCTCTGTTTTAATGGTAAAATAGGACCCAGTCACCAATGCTTGGGAGGTGCAAACCCTCTCTAAAAAGGGCAACATGGCTTATTAACGCTCACCTCTGGTCTTGAGTTGATAATCATGTTGTGGTCATGATTAGCCATGGTGCAAAAATATGTGACCTTAAACACCAATAGATAAATAAATCAAGGTAACAAATTAATAAGGTTCATCTAAACTACGTTGTGGTCTCATTGTCACATTTTCTCCCTTATTGACTCGTCCGGTGGAGTCCGTTGGAGTCCGGTGGACGAGTCAATCAGAGAGAAATATGACAATGGGATCACGACGTATTTGCTCCTTCGCCGGATAGACTTAGTGACGAGAGTACAGTACGTGGAGAGTGGATAGTCACTAAATCACCCGCGGAGTGGAGTTATCACCCAAGCTATAACTTTCAAATTTTGTACATATCGACAAAAAACACAAGCAATGTTTCAGCCAATGGACCTCCGGGTTTAACCCGGAGGTCCTTTGGCTGAAACTTTGTTTGTGCTGGTTATGCTTTGCAACAAATTTTCAATTATTGCTTGGGTGGAATCTCCACTCTGCGGGTGATTTAGTGATAATACACTCTCCACGTACTGTACATAGTGGTCGCCAGTCCAGTCCTTCAAGTAAGATAGTTTTATCAGTTTAATGCACAGACACAGTAAAACCGTTAGACCGGTTTTTTTGCTAGGTCTTGGGGTTCGGTTTTCCGGTTTACCGCAAAAAACCGGAACCGAAACCCGCCCAGCCCTATCAGTGACCTCAGTTGAACAAAATTGAATCGGATCTCCGTACGGATTCTGTATACAAAACATTTCACTGGTGTATCTAAAGAAGTAGATTTTAAAGGAATATTCCTCGGATTGCACTTAGGTTAAATTTGGGCTCTCATTGGGAGCCCAAATATGAACCTGGGGACTTGATTCGAACATACATGAATCTGACCGCCATAAGAATGCTGCATACCAAATAAAAGATTGTGAATGGTAGATCTGAAGAAGACGATTTTTTAAAGAACTTCTCTCACATTTTACCATGTTAATATTCATGCTCTAATATGGTACCCAACTATGAACCCGGGGACTGGATTTGAACAAACTTTAATCTGACCCCACTAAGGATTATGTAAACCAAATATCAAATGATGGATTGGGAGAACATTTTTGTAAAATATTCTTCATACTTCATAAAGATTCTGTATACAAAATAACTGACTAGTGGATCACTAAGATTGCACTAAGTTAAATTTCGTTTCGGCTCCCATTGAGTGCCAAAATATGAGCCCATGCACTTGATTCGAACATGAATGAATCTTACCCCAATAAGGATGCTGTCTACCAAATATCGAAAGATTCTGACTGGTGGGTCTGAAGAAGATTTTTAGAGAACCTTTCTCGTATTGCACTAAGTTAAAATTGGGGCTTCTAGTGGGATCCTAAATAAAAACACAGGGAGTTGATTTGAAATTAAAATTCGTGCTCCCATGGGGACCCCAAATATGAACCCAATGGGCTTGATTTCAACAAACATGAATCTGAACCCCTAAGGATGATGTAAAGCGAATACAAAATTATTCTGCCCGGTGGATTTGAAAAATATTTTTTTTAATATTCCCCATATTGCGTTAAGTTAAACTTAGGCTAGAACAAACATGAATCTGACCCCGTAAAGATGTTGTATACCAACTATCAAAAGATCCTGATCGGTAGATCTGAAAAAGATGATTTTTAAAAGAACTTTTCTCATATTGCTCTAAGTTAAAATTGGGGCTTCTAATGGGATCCCAAATAAAAACCCAGGGATTTGATTTGAACAAACTTGAATCTGACTACCCTCTTCCAATGATACTGTATACCAAATGTCAAAAGAGTCTGACTGGTGGTTCAGGAGAAGAAGATTTGTTTAAGTTTCCATTTTATTTCTTGCGGGGGAGGGTGCTATCAGTGTTACCACCCTTGTGGTGCCCTCTGTGGGCGCATGAACATTTTGGACAAACATGAAGTGCCATATGATGTGGAATATACAAACCAAATTTGGTTCAATTTGGTCCATTAGTTTATGAGAAGAAGTTGATAATGTAAAGTTCGTGAGGACGTACGGACGGACGTACGGACGGAAATCACGACAATATACCCACATTTTTGAAAATGCAGGGATAAAAATAAATAAAATTTAATATTTTAGAAAAATTCTCAAAGGTATAACTCAATGAAATCATGCAAATATGAATATCATTGGAACCGGCTTGTTCAGCCGGTTCCAATGATATCCATATTCGCATGATTTTGTTGCAAAACAGTTAACAAATTTTCTCAACTTGGGGAGAGGACCCCCTTCCCCCCCCCCCCCCGAAACCCACCCCAGCTCGGCGCTGCACAATCCCCAACTGTACCCCCTCACTTTTGTAACTCTGGCGCCGCAACTGCTGGTAAAGGAACGAAAAGATCTGACATCATATTAGTCGGTCACGCCTAGCGACGGTCTTTGTAACTCGTTGCATTGGTATTGTAATGTAGTTGATTATGGTCGATTGACTGACTGACTGACTTTTAATTTTGAGTCTATTTTCGCGGACGGGATTGTATAGTTCGCAGTGTTAACCGTTAACGTGTTACTATCACCAAAAGAATGCACAATTAGTTGTATCAATCTGGATATTCTGAACTCTTTCCTTACCGAAGATCATTATTTATTTATTGATATTTATTTATTGGTGTTTAAGGTCACATACTTATGCACAATGGCTAATCGTGACCGTGACAGTTTAACGGGTGGAGGAAGCCGGAGAACCCGGAGAGAACCACCGAGCAACGACGAGCAGCTGTCAGCTCTCCAATATCGTAACTCTGAACTCTGCACCGCAGCACAGACAGATTAGTTAGATTGGTTGAAGACATGCGCACCATCGACGTGCAGTACGCCTCAGTACACCGCGTCATCGTGCCCCCATGTAGGCAATCGGGGTCAAGTGTCTTGCCCAAGAACACAACGCGGTTGCCGCAGGTGGGATTCGAACCGAGGACCTCTCGGCTTGCAGCCTGCACATCTACCAACTGAGCCACCGTGCCCCCGAAGATCATTATTTATTGATAAGTAGATCCTAGAAATTAACTGCACATCGTGCACGACCCTTGGACGTTATATAGTCTATACTACTAACCTAACAATTAAACATTGTCAATTACTCAATTAAATATGAATTGAGCCAACAGGAATGAATTGTCAAAATTTTGTCGCCTGAGCGCTAGAATGTTCTACGTCCCCTATGGGACATAGAACATTCTAGCACTCAGGCGACGTAATGTCAGTTTTAATGTAACAAATTGCACCAAGCACGAGAGATTCGAAACAATCGAATCTTGCGACTGATTTGGGATCGATCTCAAAGTAGACGTATGGTATCGATATCAAATCGAATCTCGAATATTCGCAGGATCCTACCAGTGGACATTAAATAATCTATACTGCTAACCTAACAACTAAACATTGCCCATTACTACATATGAATTGAGCCAACAGGAATGAAATGTCGAATCCTCACCTGAGTGCTAGAATGTCCTATTATATGTCGCCTATAGGACAAAGGACATTCTAGCACTCGGGCGACGTAATGTCAATTTTATCAAATCTTAGTTGAAAATGTAACAAATTGCACCAAGCATGAGAGATTCGAAAAAAATCGAATCTTGAGACTGATTTGGGATCGATCTCGAAGTAAACGTATATTATCGATATCAAATCGATTCTCGAATATTCGCTGGACCCTTGGACATTAAATAACCTATACTGCTACCTAACAACTAAACATTGCCCATTACTACATATGAATTGAGCCAACAGGAATGAAATGTCTAATCGTCGCCTGAGTGCTAGAATGTCATATGTCTCCTATAGGACATGGGACATTCTAGCACTCGGGCGACGTAATGTCAATTTTATTTGAAAATGTAACAAATTGCACTAAGCATGAGAGATTCGAAATGAAAGTGTCAATGACACTGTAGCTCAACTTGTTAAGAAATGTACATGTATAGTATGTGACACAGCAATGACAAACATCTAGGTAATGACCTGATAACAAAGGTACATATAAAGTATTGTAACGGCCTGTACATAAATACTGACCATAGCCTGTAACAAATGTATAGGTAAAGTATTGCAAAGGTGGGTGACAGTCAGATGCTAAACTAGAAAAGAAATCTTAGAGTCTCAGAGTGGGTCTGACTGAATATTTGTTCTCATAGCACAGTGATAACAAAGGCACCCCAAAACACACTCGTTCCTGTCCAAGGTGATAACAAAGGTACCCAAGAAGTTTCGTGAAGATCAGTTCATAAATACGAGCCGTATAGAAATTGTGACAAAAAACTGATTGGACCTCATTTCGGTACAAAATGGCCACTGGCAGCCATCTTGAATTTTGGACCGCACCCAGAAACATTCGTTCTAGTCCCAAGGTGATAACAAAGGTACCCAAGAATTTTCGTGAAGATCTGTTCATAAATACAGCCTCTAGCCCGCTCCGTATTGACATGTGCACTTACTGTGTACAAGTAGCACTGAATAAATCAAAGTTCATCTAATTTGCATAATAATTTCTGCACGAGAAAAAAACCTGTACTATATGTGATGTATTCCATGTATTAAACATTCATACAAAAAATTATTCAAATCAGCGCTTTCATCTGGAAGTTCTGCACAAAAATCTGATTGCACCTAATTTTGTACAAAATGTCTGCCATCGGCCATCTTGAATTTCGGACCGGACCCCAAAACACTCGTTCTCGTCCCACGGTGACACCAAAGGTACCTAAGAAGTTTCATAAAGATTGGTTCATAAATATGGCCTCTAGATCGAGTCGTATTGGCATTTGCACTTCCAGTGCCAGTGCTGAAAGTAACACTAAATACATCAATGTTAGTCTAATTTGCATAATTTACGCACGAGAAAAAAATCCCGTATTATATGTGATGTATCCCATGGCACTGAACATTCTTACAAAAAATTATTCAAATCAGAGCTTTCATATGGAAGTTCTGCGCAAAAATCTGATTGCACCTAATTTTTGTACAAAAAGGCTGCCAGCAGCCAACTTGAATTTCCGATCGGACCCCAAAACACTCGTTCTCGTCCCACGGTCATAACAAAGGTACCCAAGATGTTTCGTAAAGATCGGTTCATAAATACGGCCTCTAGCCCGAGCCGTATTGAATTGTTGACGGCCAGACGGCCAGACGGACGACTGGCCCTGGCATAAGCTCAAATTTGACTTACGTCGAAGTTGAGTTAAAAAATCGAATCTTGAGACTGATTTGGGATCGATCTCGAAGTAGACGTATATTATCGATATCGAATCGAATCTCGAATATTCGCAGACCCAACTCTACCACCCTTACAGTCTTGAACGTTTTTAATACTACTGATCTATAGCACCATTACAGGCTTGCTTGTTGTATCAGATCACGACCGCTACCCTCGGCCAAGTCTTATAATGTCCATAAGACCACCTATACAGGCTATACTCTACTGCGATACTAGGAGCCAAGCATACACCACACAATCAACTGACCAGCTTTCCGAACTACCCATGGGATATTACAAACCAGCAGGTGGTTTTCTTGTACTAAGGGGTATCAGTGGACCAATGGGGTACCGCACAGTCCATACATTACATACTACCATTCTAAACTACCCTAGATTACCTTGCAATAACGCATAGCCTAGTATTACGCACTACCTATATCAACCCCCGATGGTAAAATACATTCAGTGGGGTAGTAGTACTAAATGCTAAGAGTAGACCAACTAGGGTACAGACCGTGCACGCTAAGCTACGGAACTAGACAACCATGCATTACCACCACCCCGCCCACCTACAAAACTGCTTGGCCGAGCATTACGTGCTACCTAGACCATCTGAGCGCCAGCACAACGCCTTAGATGTAAAGTGGTACCAAAAGGTACAATTGAACCAGCAGGGGTACAACCGCACATCCTATACTACCGCCCTAGACAGCCGTGCATTTACCCCACCCCCATCTCACAATACTGCTTGACCTAGCATAATGCACTACTTATACTAGTCTCGGATAATACAAAGCATTTGGTAGGTTAATGGTACCAAGGATTGAGATGGGACTTACAGGGGTATATATCGCTCATACTATACTACCGTTCAAAACTATCAGGCATTACCCAACAATACCGCTTGGCCTAGCATTACGTTCTACCTATACCAACTGTAGGGCAGTATAACGCGTTAAGTGGATCAATAGTACAAAGGACTAAGAGTGGGCCTACGGGGGTACAGACCGTAGACCCTATACTACCATTCTAAACTACCAAGGACCACCTCACAATACTGCACTAAGCGAGCATGTGTTAAACCCAACCACCCCACAATACCACCTGTCAAAGCATTAGTACTACTTATACCAGTCATAGGATAGTACAACACATTAGATGGATTAGTAGTACCAAGGGCAAACGGAACCTACAAATGTACCATGGTATATAACCACCCATAGAATACTACCATATCAGGCCGGCCTGAAGCGCGACACACCCTGACCCGAACAACTTCATATCAGATTGTACAGTGGACAACAATAGTGGCAAACGTGTCTATGACATCGCGCGCGCATCGTGGCGTCACGACATCATTAGCAACATCAACCATTTCGCGGGGAAATCTTTTCAAGAAACCCACCTCCGCTATTAATTGTCCATCACATACCCATTCTATATACTCAAAGCCATGATCATACATAACAATTATGCTAAACCAATGCATATATATGTATATACCATATCATACCATATATGCAGTAGGTGTACCACTTGCCGGATGAAGTTCTGAATGTGCCGAAATTTTGCACTGTCAAACGTCCTTTGGGAATTTAACACTAGCTGCATTGGAAAAGGTCCGGGTAATCTGGGACGAATCGACCCTCCTATACTACTGTCCCCTAATACTATTGCATATCAAATTTGGTCCAAACTGGCTCACAGCGTTCGAAAAATATAAATTTTAGACAGGGCAAAAAATATTTTCCCATCCAGCAGGAGCCCAAATATTGCCAGAGAAACTTTCTTTCAACAGACTTGAATCCTGGGCATATAAGAAAGCTGCGTACCCTATCTCAAAGCATTGTGTCTAGTGGTTTATGAGTAGATGTATTGAAGAATTTCAGGGTTTTCGGGCAATGCCCCAACCCATTGGGCTCGGCTCAGCAACTACTATTGAAAAAACTTGGAAGGGTATCTCCCAAAGATAATTTATGCCAAGTGTGGTTGGGTTTGGTCCAGTGGTTCCCAAGAAGACTGATATGTAAAATTAACTGGTTGAGTGCTGGAAGCCCATATTTGGCCTTACTCTAAAGTGCAGGTGCTGTAACTCAGAGGCTTCAAACACTGTGGGTGTCCTTCATATTATCTTTCAGTCTAAATTATTTGGAACATGTGGATTCTCCTTGTTACAATTTATGGGAGAGTGCCTATAGGCACTCTCCCATAAATTGTCACAAGGCAATGACTGGTGAACAAATTTTGATGACCAAAAATAATTCAGCACTCTACCAGTTAACGGACGACTACGCCAAGTAAAGGAGAAAGACAAGGCGACGAAAGCCTGTTAAAAGTGGAGGGGAACAAATTTTCAAGGCTACCATGGTTCGGCGCAGTGGGAGAAAAGTTACAATCGTATGTCGGTAAATGCAGTTAATGCACCATAACACACTAAGTCTCTAGTTTAGATAAGCATGCCACGGTGTGGTCTTTGTCCGGTCCATTTCTCCTACTTCAAGTATCTTCCAACCGGAAGGCTAGAAACAGAAGAAACGGACTGAAGCGACCGAAGGTGGGATTCTTTGGCCATATGTTGTTTAGATTTGCACTTAATATATTGCAGTAATGCCTGCATATTGACACGTTTGCATGTGCCCATTTCAGTCCATTGAGTTACCGCGCAATATGTCTGTGGAAAAATGTGGAGGGGCGTGTGTCCTCTGGTTCCGTCGCCTCTGCCAGTAGACCACCCTGATTTACAGTCAGGTGAGCTAAAAATGGCAGAAAACATAGGAATGGCTGAAGATAGAGTAATGAAGCAATAACGAATTTCAACCTGGCTTAAAAACTTGAAACTTCAACCTCGTACAGTTTGGACGGGCAAACGAACGAGCAGCCCGAATGACGGATGGTTGCAAGACCATGATTGTAAGCCCCACAGTTATCATTTATTGTGCTAATGAGTGGATAATTAAATTTACTCATCACCATGGTCACCAAGTGACAGTGCCGGCGTAACTAGTATCACCGGCGTAACTAGTATGACAGGTGTGTTGGGGGAGGGGGGTGGTGGCTACTACTTATTTATTCTAACTTTTTTCGCAAAAAACATAGCTTTTGATGCGAGATTGCTCCATTGGGGAATCATAAGTTACGATTTTAGTATATCTGAAGAAGAGGGGACTCTGCAATTTATTTTTAAAAATACCCGGTCTCCACATTTTTCTGTCTTTATTTTCATTCCATATCATGTTCCTAACAATAATAACTGTTTCGGGACAAACAATACGATATTTATTAATTATTTCAACCCCCTTTCGTTCTATAAACTTAACATACTGAGTAACAAAATCTCCATCTTGAAGTGGACTAAAATGGGAGACATCATCAATGGTTTAGGGTCAGTATATAAGGGCCTGATAACCCTTATCCCTACTATACTGACCTTAATGATTTCTAATTTCTACCAAATTTAAAATTTTCTTTTTTTTTCTAACAGCAGGTGGCGTTTTGTAATATAAGCAGAACACAGTGTGTGCACACTGTCATAACCCCCCCCCCCCCCCCCCTTATTAAAGTGGCACAAAAGGGTTAAACCCCTATTGTTCAGCATTACCAGGATTTTGAGGAAAAATGAACAATTTTAGTTGTTTCTCGGAATCAGGGGCGGACTGAGCCAAGAAAAAGAACCGGGAAATGAACCAAGGCGGACCACGGACCCGGAGAAAATTTTGATTTTTCGAACTGAACGAATGCTGCTTCCTTGCATGCAGTGGCGTAGGGGATGGGCCCGCAGGGCCCGCATTGCGGGGGGGGGGGGCTGCTAGAAGGGTTGCCCCCGTCTTGAAGGACGTCCCAACGCTGGAAGAAAGAGAGAGAGAGAGAGAGAGAGAGACAGACAGAGAGAGACAGAGAGAGACTGTGTACCAAATACATTTAATTTCAAACTCTCACTTCCACACGACGTACTCTTTGTAGTCTATGTATTATTCTTTTAACCCTTTACCTAACGTAACTGCCAAAACCGGCCAGCGCTATTCTCAAAAATCGTCAATTAATTTTCATTATTTTTTTCGTTGTTTGTCTCAAAAACATAGGTTATGACCCCCTCGTTGGAACGAGCTCGTTCCATGTTTTTGAGACAAAAAATGAAAAAAATGAGTTATTCAAGAATTATTTTTGCAAGTGTCGTCTGCTTTTCAGGTTAGGTAAAGGGTTAAGTGAACGCTACATCATTGTAACTGATAGGGGTGAGAAATGAAGTCGTACTTTTAGAATCGATCTTATAGGCTTTACCTTCATTTAATTTATGGCGTATGAACTACGTGAAATCCTGTATGCTGTGCATGATAACAACACTAAATTTGCTCCCGTTTGAAAGGCAACCACCATTATGAAAGGGCCCCCGTTTCTATCTCGCGGGGGGGGGGGGGCACAAGATTTTCCACTTCGCCACTGCTTGCATGTGAGTGATTAATGACAGTTCACACAGAGGACATTTTGATGGCATTTTTGTATCATCTTCAATCATTCGGCACGAGTAGTATCAACAGAAAGTGGGGTGCGTGGACCCATAGTGCCCACCATAGTTCGGCCCAATGAGAGAAGGTTTGAAGTTTCAAATTAAAAGAACGTGTTTCCTTGCATCTGAGCTATCAGTGGTAGACCAGACTCCCGGTATATGTTCTGTACACGGACTGCCGCAATTCACACAGAGAACATTTCAATATATCGGCATTCTATACAATCAAATCAATTTCGCCTGTTGGGCGCTTTCACGAATTTCAGTCACTAACAAGTGTTGAGCTGCATCAGTTGCCCTCCTCAGATTGCTTGGGAGTTCAATTGCACCTGAAATTTTTAATGCAAACACTTGTATGCTATTTTGGTTATATTGACTTCAAGGTATTAATATTGTGACCGAAAAATTGGACTACAGTTACAGAGTGGAAATATGGGCTCACATATCTTCTCATTATTCGAAATGTTGCACTCAGTTCTTACGTGACTGTCTTCTACACTCAAAATGTGTCGAAATGAGACACAGAATGGGTCATGAATTATTGCGAATCAGTGCAACATTGACAAACCGTCCCCTGAGTTCCAATGTGTTCTCCGTGCCAGTTGGTACAGAGAAAACATTGGAACTGAGGGGGCGAAATGATAATAGATTTTAAAGGCCGTCCCAAACAGGTCTGGCATTCCAGAAAATCGAGGGGTGAAAAAAATTGTCCTCTTCATTTTTTTCTAGGCATTCAGCACTCTAAAAGAATGCCACGCCAGCAATAGGGGATCCACCGGGAATTTTACTGGTGGATCATACAGCCAGCCCGCATCTGTCCGGAATATTTGGGAGAGTGTCGTTTTCTATTCATGTTGGACTATGGGTTACATAATAAATAAAAGTTGATTAAAAACTGGCTAATTTTTTATACATCAAAAATAAAGTTTGTGTGTGTGGGGGGGGGGGGGGCAAACCCCCCACTCTCTCGGTTCCAGAACCACAGCCTGGAGATTGATAACTCGATTTTTTTTTTACGTTATGGACCTACTTATCAACCAGCAAGGAAGAAAGTGCTATCTTATCTGTAAAAGGCACATTTCTTATTTTTCCAGGCCGCCATGCCCATACATAACTTCTTCGGCGGAAGAAAATCTGAGACATTTCAATTTGCTCGATTTCCAAAAGTTAAAAAGGTTTTGCTGGGCTGAGTTCAAGCAACTGCGATCACTTGTGCATAGGCGCAGATCATTGGGGGGGGGGGGGGGGGTGGGCGTCCCCCCCGATATCATCAAGGGGGGCATGGTATGCCATGTCCCCCCCCCCACCACCACTGGGCGGACATGGTATGACATGTCCCCCACTATGCTCCCCTACTGCTGCACCCTCTCATCAATTTTAATGCGAGATTCACTTCTGATACACGTTCAACTAGTCCAAACTTGGACCCACAGTTCGTAATATAATTTTGGGGTTGGTACGGCCTGTACTGTAGCCGTATCAACCACAAAAATTATATTACGGACTATGTCTGTGGGTCCATGTTTGGACTGACGTAACGTTCAACGAACAGTTGTTCAACACTGCGCCTTCAAATAAGTTGTTACTCAGCTAGACACAGCTGTGGGTTGCACGAATGCATAAGCAGCATAACTATTTGATATCGGAATATCTATGTTGCAGACAGAATTCTTATGCAGAGAGAGTAATAGGCCGGTACTGAGCTCGTGAAAATGTGCAAGACAGTATCGTCTGGTTTGTTTACATTTTGAAAACGAAATTTATCGATCGAATTCATTCAATTCACGCGACTTGTTGATGACGTATGTGTCGGGCTGTTATTGGATCTGTTAATCCATTAACGGGCCCGACACAGACGTCGTCGCTCCATCTGTTGGGCCCTTATGCTAATCCACCGCACAGTTGAATTGATTTAATCTAATAGGGAACGCTCGGTAAAGCGGGAACAATTATGGTTAAGCATTTTGACAAAATTACAACAGGCTGTTGAAAAACATATTTTTTTCTACTAAATAATTAAGAGAAATTATACCCCAGAGGCCACCAGAATGCACCATTTAAAAGCGCAAATTAAAAATTTTCTTGGGGGGAGAATCCCCCCCCCCCCAAACCACCCTCTGCCGGCTCGTGCCTGCGGCACTCGCTGCAGATGCCTTCGGCATCTGCCCGTTCCCCCCCCCCCCCCCCCCACCACACTTTTTGGAAGAGATCTGCGCCCATGCACTTGTGGATGTCATTTTTGTCGATATAATATGGATGCGGGTAAGTAGTGTTCAAGCGTAACAAATTATACTCACTGTATTTATAACAACCTGTATTTTCTGCCCAGATGAAATCGAATGAAACAGATTGATAAAATCTCACATATTCATTCGCGTGAAGGAAGTGACCTCGGTAAATCAACACGTTTTTGTTGAATGACGCTACATGTCCTGTGCTTTGCTTTATCGGCAATGACAAATAACATGTCAACATGAAAATTACGGTGTATTTGGCGGCTGCTGCAGTCGAAATATATCGGTCTGCCATAATGGCCTGCTTCTCTTTTGGGAGAAAATCCAAAATCACCTGAATATATCCGACAATATATAGCCTTGGCTGTTGAGACTTACGTTTGAAACAAATACGTAAATAAAGTTCTACGAAGAGCCACGCAGCTGGTCACTTCATTTTAAGACAGTAAGGGCAACGACAGAGTTCAGGGCTTCATGCCAGATGCGTACTGGTCGTATGGTCCACCGGGACAATTCCCGGTATGCCCCATTATTGAGTGCCCCATTGGGCCCCAAAAATTAATGCAGCCCAACACCACTTAGTGCATGAAATTTCGTGAAAATTACCAAGAGGCGATATGGATTTCCTACTGCATAGACTGCCGGTGTGTCGGAATGTTCTCTTTGTGGACTGCCAATGGCAGACCACATGGAGGACATTTCGACATACTAGCTTTCTAGTCAGCAATTGGTCATTCAGATGCAAGGAAACAGTCTTCTTTTAATCCATAAAATCAACAACAAAAAATTCGATTGGCCTAAACTATGGTATTTCCGAGGCGCCCCCATGCGGTGCAAACATTTTTGCCGAATCAGCAATGAAGATGATACAAAACTTCAGTCGAAATATCCTCCATGTGGACTGACATTGATCGCTCATATACCAGGAAGAAGAGTTCGTTCAGTTCGAAAAATCAAAAAATTCTCCGGATCCAGGGCGTCCTTGGTGCATTTTCCGGTAACTTGTCTTGGCCCAGCCCGCTCCTGCTCGGAGCTACGCGAAGAGGGCCGATGGGGAGTGCAATCCTGATTTGTTCCGACTGTGGGGGATCAGGTCCCAACTAATAAAATGTTCTAAATATTTCTAGATTATATTTCAAAAACTCAAACGTCTTGGAAAATTATTTGTGAGTAATTAAAATATATACAAAGTAGTCGTGATGCAACTTCTTTAATTAGCAGGTACCGTATTCCAAATTAGTCATCCCTCGCCAGGGGAGGACAAGGCCAATAAGAGTTACCGGGAAATGAACCAAGGCGGACTCCGGGACCCGGTGCAATCTTTCGAAGTGAACGAACGCTGCTTCCTTGCATCTGAATGATCAATGGCAGGTCATCACAGAAAGGACATTTCGATGGCATATTTGCATTATCTTCATCACGCAATCGGCAAGAATGGTATCAACAAAGGATGGGGTTGCAGGGAACCATGGTGCCAACCATAGTTTGGCCCAATGGGAGAAAATTTTGATTTTTTTAAATTAAAGGAACGCCGTTTCCTTGCATCTGAGTGATCAGTGGCAGACTAGATTGCTGGTATATCGAAATGTTATCTGTGTGGACTGCCATTAGTGCCATGATGTCTTCCCACTAGACCAATTCCCTTTAGACCAATTCCCTTCAGACCATATTCCCTTTAGGCCAATTCCCAAAAGACCAATTCCCCTTATAGTCCAGGCACATTAGACATAAAAATGAGAAAGTAAGGAAAAAAATCGGAGAAAGCTGATTTTTTTATATGTTTCCGGGACACACATTGCGGATAAAGTGTGAAAAGTCCCCGCGAATCCGAGTTGAGCTTTTTTAGTTATAGCGTTTTTTTGATGAAAAAAAAAATTCGACCAGCTCCATATTTCTCATTCTTATTCGCCTTAGTGGGGTGAGAATCATAAATATCGTGCTGAATTATATTGAGAATACATATCCCCAACAGAAAATGCCAACTTTGTACCAATCCTCACACTCAATGGTGAAATATTCACGAAAATGTACAAAATTACGAAAAAAAATTTATTGTTTTCATACACACAACGGTACACAACGTCCATTAAATCAAATCTACGACTACTTTGGGAGTTAAATTATATATCAAAAATTGCAGAAAAGCAGTGGCTTTATAATGATATATAACAATAGTCATTTATTCCATAATGAACTGGTGAAACGTGTGAAATATTAACCATACCCCCTAAACCCAAATTCAAACGGCATCGACTTTTCTCATTCAAATACCATATTATAGCATCATTGTTTCAATTTCCATGTTCGATTAAATCACATAATGTGGTGTTCGCCTACACTCAAGATGCATTGGCATGTAATGTTTCGTTAGACTCGGCGGCTTCCATATGATTATGTCATATTTAGGGGCAATTGGTTCGATCATGGCTGGTAGCGGCTTGGATGAACTTTGGGGGACTGTTTATGCTGGTGGGTCAATCCATCATTTGATCAGTGGTCATGCATATTCAAGAGCAGTTCGTGCCCATTTGCTAACACAAATTGCCATTACAAAACTTGTGTTTGAAGAAAGCCGAACACTAGATAACATAGACTGCACAGAAGTCAATGAAATATTCTGTGGACTTGCCAGAGGTGACTGTTCAACAGCTGACGCTGTCAATCAAGAAAGTGTCAACCATCTACTGTCAAAATTACACGAACTGCTCCAGAAGGCGTCCGTAGGACGCACAGGAAAGCTTTGGGTACAATACTACGAGCAAATAGGTCTTCTCCAGTTGTTCTTGAGAGCAGAGCGCACTGGCGACTGGGAACTCCACACATATTGTGTTCGCAATATGATTCCAGTATTTCACGCAGGTGGTCATTTTGCATACGCAAAAAGTTCTCATCTCTATTTGCAGCAGATGAATGAGCTAACAGAAATAATGCAACAGGATGATTTGAAGTTGTTCACTGAGAAAGGTTACTTTACCATAAGGCGCTCAGATAAATTCTGGGACGGGATATATTCTGATCAGACCATAGAGCAGTGTTTAATGAGAATGTTCAAGCTCCCTGGTGGTCTCACACATGGCAGGGGAATAACCGATAGCACTGTTGCGAAATGGGTACATGGACTACCTCTTTGCCTTCCGATATGTAATGCTCTCGAAAATTTTGTTCATGTTCACACTGGTCATGGCGAACAACATCGGGATCTCCGTCAAAGTTCACAATTGACTGATGCCAATGATATCACCAAATTATTGAACTGGCTCAGAGTGCATTCCCCCTTTCAGAATAGAGATCCACTACAATTAGTCTCTATAGCGACCGGGCTTGTGGCCGACGAAACTGTGAACTGTGACCAAGTTCGCAAAATTGGTGAATGTTGCGTATCGAATGTTGTAAGCAAAACGTTCAACAGCATCAAACTACGACGTGTTGACACTGTGAAGTCTTTCGCATCGATGGCAAATAGCATCAAAGTCCGTGGAAGTGAGGTAGTGATTGACCCCACAATTCTGTTCAACCGCATCACATGTGTTATTCAGTCACAAGCAGAGATGGAAGAGTATCTCAAATATGAACTCGCCCCGAAACCATTGTTTGATTCTGCTGGAATGAGGAAGACACAGAAAAGCACGCTCGGTAAGATCCTCAAAACATATGGTTCCGAGCAAACTAAAATCCCAGAACATTCTCTGTTTGTTGTAGATGGTGGATTTTTATTGAGGGCAGTTGTATGGCCTAAACAGTCGTCATATAAGGACATATGTACATCATATTCCAATTATCTAGTGAGACATTTTGGGGTGAACGTCGTGGTTGTTTTTGATGGTTATGCTTGTACAATGTCGACAAAGGGCATGGAACAAGCCCGTAGATCTAAAGACAGGTATTCCATTGATATCAATATCTCACCCGAGTTACCAGCCACCACACCCCAATCCGATTTCCTTGCAAATGCCAAGAACAAAACCCAACTGATCGATCTTCTAATGCAGGAGCTATCTGCTATCAATATTCAGTCCAAGCAGGCCGAGGCTGATGCTGATGTACTGATAGCCGAAACTGCACTTGACATCGCTCAAGATGACAACAATGTTGTCGTTGTGGGAACAGACACAGACTTGTTAGTCATTCTTACCTCTCGAGTTCAACCGGGATGTAATATTCACATGATGTATTCCATTACCCCAAACTTACTAGTTTCAGTTAGTGAAATAGCAACCAAAATGGGTGACCATAGAAGCAACCTCCTTGTTGCACATTCTATAAGTGGTTGTGACACTACTTCTGCACTCTTTCGAGTTGGTAAGAAGAAAGTATTCAGTACAATTGTCTCCGATGTTACTAGCGACTCACAACAGTATGTCAACACAATTTTGGCGGATGACAGTACACCAAGTGCAGTAGCCGCTGCCGGGGAACAACTTCTCCTGATCTTATACGGGAGTAAAACTGTTTCCTCTCTCGACCAATATAGATATGTCACTTACAAGCGTTATGTAGCAAAATCTAAACTGAATAAACCCATCGACCTAGCCTCACTCCCACCAAGCAGCGATGCTGCACAACAACATGTCTACAGATGTTATCTCCAGGTCCAACAATGGCTGGGCACTTCGCTTCCTCCGACGGATTGGGGGTGGTCGCTAGACAATGGACTTCTTGTACCGACTGCAGCCACAAAGCCATGTGCCCCCGATAACCTACTGGTCTTGTGAATCTGTGATTTATTTATTATTTATTTATTGGGGTTTAACGACACTTTCGACATCTAGGGCCACCTCGTGTTGAACAGTTTTACGGGTGAAGGGAGCCGGAGTACTCGGACAGAACCACCCAGCAGTGGGGGGGGGGGGGGGGGGAGCAATTGTCCGACTCACCAACGTAAAACTCCACACAAGCAGGGTTAACATTGGTTGACGACAAGGCAGTGGCGGAGCTATGATTTTCAAATGGGGGGGGGGGGGGGCTGGTCAATATTCAGGGGGCACGACATGCCATACCATACCATAGTCTCGGGGTTCGGAGACAAAGTTTTGAAAAATCTAGTGATCTGAGAGTGAATCTGGGGTAAAATGTGCTTCCAACTGGAGGTAATTATCTGTGCACGGAAGGCATGGAAACTGTGGTGTAGACAGACATGCCTGTATCGTTCTCACGAGGAACAGATTCTCAAACAGATCTCATACAGGCAAAATGATTGATGATTGTTTGAGATTTCATAAATACCTATAGAATTACAGCCACAGGTTACCTAGGCTCCAAATGCCAGAAATGCTGTTAGTGACAGGGTCACCAAATATCTGCATGCCAATTTTCTCTTTCAATCTTCCCCATAAATGACGTACAAATCAAATGTGAAGAAGATCTGTTCATTACTCAAGTTATAGTACGAAACCAAAATAAGTATGGATGGACGCTAGGACAGATGGACATATGAACAAACCATTTACACGTGATCGGTTTTCAGACCATGACAATACAGTAGAACCTGTCTTGAGAGACCGCCCTTTGGGCCACACAAAAGTGGTCTCTCAAGACAGGTGGTCTCTCATAACAGGTTTCAGGTTTTCTCAAGTCAGTGAATAACCAACTACAAAATTCAGAAATGGAGAAGAATGGATTTTTGTAATTACTTTGTAGTTGTTTTTTTATGAAGTTTTTGTAACAAATTGAAATGGACTGTTATAAAAATTATAAAAATAAATTAGTGTTGAAAATCTTCATTGAAGATTTTCAACACTAATTTATTTTTATAATTTTTATAACAGTCCATTTCAATTTGTTACAAAAAGATTTTCAACACAAATTTATTTTTATTCCTATCTGCCACATTTCAGGTATGTATGAAATTGTTTATTCAGCAATAATCCTTATCTTTTCACAGGGGTCTTATAAAAAACATCTCAATCTTTAATGAGTAACAATTGAAACCCGATTAAGAGCGTTTAATACTTTTAATTATGTTAGTATAACGACAATGGACTTTCCAATTCTAAAACAGGTAAACAGTTTTTGTCATGGTTTCAGTCTTCAAAAGGGCGGTCTCTCAATACAGGTCTATTATGGCATAAAAATACAAGTTGGTACCAGGTCACAGTGGTCTCTCAAGACAGGTGGTCTCTCAAGACAGGTGGTCTCCCATAGCAGGTCCTTTATAGAGTAAAACCAATCGGTGCCTGGTAGATGTGGTCTCTCAAGACAGGTGGTCTCTCAAGACAGTGGTCTCTCAAGACAGGTTTTACTGTAGCCCATATTGACTTCGGAGTCGTGTTTGTGCTTTATTTCCGAACGAACTAAAATGAACGTTCCCAACATCAAACACTGTATCAGAGTTCGGCCCCTATCTGTGTGTAACGTGTTTGATGGATGAAAATAGTTGAAATGGGGTGGGGGTGGGGCGCATTGATTTTTAGGAGGCGAAGAGAGGGCTGGGCCCCCTAGCACCCCCCCCCCTCCCCGTAGCTCCACCACAGAAACAAGTACACCATCGACGTGCAGTACGCCTTAGTACACAGGACCACAGTGCCCCCACGTGGGCAATCAGGATAAAGTGTCTTGTTCAAGGACGCAACGCAGTTATCCCTGGCGGGGGTCGAACCGTGGACCTTTCGGTGTAAAGTCTAATACCGTAACCACTGGGCTACCGCTCTCCCTCGTAATTGTGTGAAAGTTTTATTCCTGTGTAGAGGTCTTTGCAACTGTGACCTTTGTGCTCTGACAGACTTCTGACCGACGATACTGCTAATTTAGGATGTGTGGCACCTCTAGCATTTGCGCCCCCCCCCCCCCTCCTATGGTGGAATAATCCTCTGCGAAAACACCCTCGAAAAGTGAAACGGTTGAACCAAGATGAATAAAAATCGATTTCAAAGCGAAAGAATTAGAACTAGAGCAAAATTTCAATTAATGGATCTCTGGGTTGAGCTGAGATATCATCGGGCACTTGCATGCGCCTTTCAAAATAATTGTATAGGGGTGCCGTTTTGTTAGCTACAGCGTTTGAGGTGCCAGGAAATCGGAATATTTACTGCCGTAGTCAACAGGCATCTAGGTGTCTCGCGAAAATGACCGGTTTTAAAAGTGGGGTCTGTAAACCTGATCTGTCCCGTGTTGGCTCAAAATTCCTACGGACTACATTCAAACAACACCATTAAGGCATGCCTTCGTCAATGCATACCTTGACGATGTTGTAGGAATATTAAGTCGGTTATTAGTGTTCAATGTCACATACTTTTACACAGTAGCTAATTTTGGAGATAAAGGCAAATCCAACCAAACGTTTATACCCATGTTACCTATTTTAGAGGACTTCCACTCCAAGCATTGGTGACTGGGTCCTATTTTACCAGTAAACCAAAACTGTTTACCACAGTAAAACAAGCACTGCTTCACTTCCCGGGATTCCCACGGGGGAACTTGTCGGGGACAGTGGCGGCGCCAGAGTTACAAAAGTGAGGAGGTACAGTTGGAGATTGTGCAGCGCCGAGCTGGGGTGTGTTTCGGGGCGGTCTTCTCCCTAATTTGAGAACATTTTTTAACTGTTCTGCAACAAAATCATGCGAATATGGATATCATTGGAACCGGCTGAACAAGCCTGTTCCAATGATATTCATATTTGTATGATTTCCTTGAGTTATACCTTTGAGAATTTTTCTAAAATATTAAATTTTATTTATTTTTTAAAATTGCTGTAGGCTGAATTCCAAACGGATGCCTTGCACGCTCTCGATTCTAGCATTCGTCGAATACTCTTCAGCACAATGTTTCAGTCCGTTTAAACGCGGCATGCCTTGTTGCAAATTGCTTGTTTGTTGTTTGCAACTAGCGTGTGTGTGTGGGGGGGGGGGGGGGGGGTACGGGGGGTGGGGTGGGGTGGGGTGGGGTGGGGTGGGGGGGGGGTGGGGTGGGGTGGGGTTGGCAAACATAATTTCAAAACTTCTCTGATTTAGTGCACTTGGGAATATGGGATTAAGCATACCGACCATTACACCGCAACGTTCAATACAACAAAAATTAAAATGATAGTATTGTTTTACTACGCTTGGCGAAAAAAGTGGAGGGGTAAGCACCCCCACATACCCCTCCATGGCGCCGCCACTGATCGGGGAAACGTATTTAATTAACAAGTACAGTATACCGACACACCAAATTAGTCACACTGGGTCCCCATCAGCTCGAATCTGGTACAACAGATCTCCATTTGTGTGGCTGACTGCATGTGTGTGACACAAATCCATATAGCAAATCTAGTCTTTTAGAAAGTACTTGATTTCTAGCAAGGGAGAATTAGCACCTTAGACTTCCATCAAATGTTGCCAGATTGACAAAAGAAAAAATACGGGTCTCTATGGCGTACGAACCGGTTCGAAAATAATTATTGAGGTACATACTCAACCTGTTCGTACGCCATAGGTCTCTTGTTTTTTGCAAGTGTGTCATATACTAAAATTTCAGAAAAATACGGTGTGATTCTATTTTTCATCTGCCTCGATATATCACATCACATCGCATGTATTTGTATCATAATTGACTAAAAGATAGGAAAACATGTAATTTTTCGACATTAAAAATGTCGCTGATTTTGCTTCTGATGTTTGGAGGCAGACTATTGACAGAAGTTGTTTTCTTACACGATATTCTTATAGCCATGACAAGCCTCGGAATAGGGATCTGCGAATCACAAATTTCTTTTCGAATCGAATCTCGAATCGAATCGTGTCTCTGATATCGACATCGAATCGAATCCCGAATCGAATCTTAAAAGACAAGTTATTTCATATTGCATCAAGCGGAAGTTACGGAACACTGTCATGACCCTTACGCGACGGAGTGAACACCTTAAACACCAATAACTAAATATTCTCTGTAGCACCGTCGCTGAAACAGCTAGGCCTATTGTGTCATAGTTTTGGTTTTTGAAGGCCTAACTTGTTACTATTCACGTTCTTAGGAACGTGAATAGTAACAAGTTAAGCCTTCAAAAACCAAAACTATGGATAATGTTCTGGGCCAAATTCACACCTTACCTAACAATTAAACATTGTCAATTACTCAATAAATAGGAATTGAGCCTACATGAATGAATTTTCTAATGACAGTTTTATCCTATTTTTGTTGGAAATGTAACAAATTGAAGTTAGTACGAGAGATTCGAAAAAATCGAATCCTGAGACTGATTCGGGATCGATCTCGAAGCATACGTATGGTATCGATATCGAGTCGAATCTCGAATATTCGCAGGACCCTACCTCGGAACAACTGTCAAGGTATTTGGAATGTCACTTGCAAGTGTATTCAAAGATTACATGCTGTTTCATGGCACTATAAGGTGATAAAAGTCAGAACAAGAGAGCCTAACGACATCCATATCCCCCGCCGACTTTTATATTATGATAGGAACAAGCATTTGTGGTGGAAACTTTGCCATTCCCAAGGTTTGTATTCATGCAGAATTCGTCGCATCATCAATTCCTGACCACATGCACATCTACACTTGATACTGATACTTCAGACAAAGTTTCGTAAAAATCCAATAAAAATGTTGGAGGAGTTAAGCGGACATGCCTTTGTGATGAAACTTTTGCTATTTCCAAGGGCCGTAACCACACAAAATTAGTCGCATCGAAAATTCCTAATACTTAATACTGATACTTCAGACCAAGTTTCGTAAAAATCCACTGAAAACTGACAGCAGACAAAGTTTGTGTCGGACGGATGGACGAGCACCATTTCAATACCCCCCTCCCGACTTCGTCGGCGGGGGATAAATCATTTAACTTCTTTAATCGCAACTGAAGATATCTTCCTAAAACCTGCAATTTTTATAAATTCTGTGATGGACGGACGGACGGACGGACGGACGGACGGACGGACGGACGGACGGACGGACACCATTTCAATACCCCCCTTCCGGTTTCGTCGGCGGGGAATAATTACGCCCCTAAGGGTTAAATGTAAGATTTCTAACCGAAAGAAGACAGCATAATTTGTGTTATTATTCCCATACTCCATGTTAAAAAATTAAATTCAAAATACACATTTTTCAGAAAACAAAGGGGAGTAATTTGCATCGTCAGCATGATGGGAAACATACATATTTAATTTCATTACAATCCATCACCTGTTGGTAAAATTGTGCAGCAGAAGAACTCTCGGATAAAATCCTCAGGCATAGAAATTTTGTACTGTGAGTATTTTGAACATAATTAGGAAGGTACATACTAAATTTCATTCCAATCTATCAACAATAGATGAAGTTGTGCAAAAAAAAATCATGTGTATTTTTCAACAAAGGAAGGGGCATTTAATATAAGTCTCTGTGAAGGGACGCGTTTGACAAATGATGGGACAGATACATACCAAATATGTTTATTTTATTTATTGGTGTTTAAGATCACATATTTCTACACGATGTCTAATCGTGACCGCAGGGTGGGTATTAAGTGAAGTCCAGCCAAGAGAGCTTGCTTTCTACAGAACAGGCACTGCTTCTGTTCCCGGGGTCCCCACATTTATTTATTTATTTACTGGTGTTTGAGGTCACATACTTCTGCACAATGGCTAATCATGACCATGACAGTTTTACGGGTGGAGGAAGCCGGAGCACCCGGAGAGAACCACCGAGCAACTGTCAGCTCACCAACATATTAACTCCACACAAGCAGGGTTAGCATTGGTTGAAGACAGGTGCACCATCGACGTGCAGTACGCCTTAGTATACAGCGTCACCGTGCCCCCACGTGGGCAATGGGGGTGAAGTGTCTTGCCCAAGGATACCACGCAGTTGCCGCAGGTGGGATTCGAACCAAGGACCTCTCGGCTTGCAGCCTGCTCCTCTACCAACTGAGCCACTGCGCCCCCGTCCCCACATTTAAAATATATCAACTATTGGTGAAGCTGTGACTAACATGCATGTTTTTTTTTAACAAGGGAAGGGGTATAACTCTGGGATGAAATCATCAAGCCTCGAAAATTAGCACTGTTGAATATTAGGTATATGATGTGAAAGACATATAAGAAATTTTACCACAATCCATCAACTGTGTGTTAAATCATTGTTAATTTATGCTTGAGATGGATTGTTGAGCTGAGCAGTTTAAATTTTTCAGATTTGGCTTCGGTTTCGGTTGCGGGAAAACGCTTTGGTTTTGGTTCTGTTTTTCTTTGTGTTAAATATTGTAAATAACACATCAGACTCCTTAACTTGGAAGACATTTGCAATAGTTTGTACGCCACCACCACTCGCCACAAAAAGCCACATCTCTAAGTATCTCCAATGGGTTCAGACTAACTTCCCTTTGGTCATTCTTAGGGTTTCTAGTGGACCACTTGCTTAGCCTGTCAAGTCCGAAAAAACACATTATGGAACAAATTAACCCTTAACCAACGTAACGGGAAAAACCGGCCAGCGCTATTCTCAAAAATCGCCAATTAATTTTCTTTTGTTTGTCTCAAAAACATAGGTTATGACCCCTCGTTGGAACGAGCTCGCCGAGCCGGTTCCAACGAGGGGTCGTAACCTATGTTTTTGAGACAAAAAATGAAAAAAAAAATAGTTATTGAAGAATTTGTTTTGCAAGTGTCGTCTGCCTTTCGTGTTAGGAAAAAGGTTTATAAAGTTCATCTAATCTATGTTAAGTTCTCATTGTCACATTTTACCTTCTTGACTCGTCTGGTGGTCAAGCCAATAAGGGAGAAAATATGGCAACAAGAACATGACTTATTCACCCCTTTGCCAGATTTGTTTATTTACTTATTAAGGTTTAACGACACTTTAATAGCCAAGCTCATATCGTGTCGGTGACAGTTTTACGAGTGGAGGAAGCAGGAGTACCCGGTGAGAACCACCTAGCAACGACGAGCAGCTGCCAGCCCCCTAACATCGTAACTCCTCACTGCAGTACAGACAGAGTTAGATTGGTTGAAGACAAGAGCACCATCGACGTGAAGTACGCCTTAGTACACGACATCATCGTGCCCCCATGTGGACAATCGGGTTTAAGTGCTTTGCACAATGACACAACGTGAGAGTCAGAATCGACCGCTCAGACGGTCACCCATCCCAGGACTAACCGGGCTCGACATTGCTTAACTTCAATGATCCATCGAGAACCTTTGCCAGGTATTAAGTGGCGAGAGTTCTTAGTGGTCGCTAATCCAGTTCCCTCCCAGTAAGATAGTTTGATCAGTTTAACTCTTTACCTAACGTAACGGCCAAAACCGACCAGCGCTATTCTCAAAAATCGCTTATTTTTTTCATTTTTTGTCTCAAAAACATAGGTTATGACCCCTCGTTGGAACGAGCTCGTCGAGATCGTTCAAACGAGGGGTCATACCCTATGTTTTTGAGACAAAAAATGAAAAAAAAATAGTTATTCAAGAATTATTTTTGCAAGTGTCGTCTGCTTTTCGGGTTAGGTAAAGGGTTATGCACAAATAAACACTGTAAAACCGTTCAGCTGGTTTTTGCTGGGTCTTGGGGCTTGTTTTTTCCAGTTTGCCAAAAAACGGAACTGAACCGGAAAACCGCCCAGCCCTAATGGAATGACGCAGTGATGGATGCAAATAATCCAGATTGATGATATATTTCGTCACAATCTGTCCACTACTGGTGGAATTATTGTAAGTTAACGCTCTACACACAGAAGTTAATAAACCAAATTTCAAGCAGAAAGATTTTCCCATAATGGAATTAGTAATTTAACAAGTTCAATCTTGTTTGACAGACCTCAGAGAGTCTATCAAAAAGATTGAATTGGTAAGGCCCCACAAAGTAGATGTTCGGTTTCTCCGGCCATTTTGGTAAAAAAGCATGCGGGCGGGCGGCTTTTTAGTTTATTTTTTATTTTTATAATTATTTCTTTGCCATCAAAAGTTCATGTTTTTGGTTTTTGTTAGGCCTCATAATCTATACAAAAGCGTGGGTGGTGGTGTATTTTGGCCCTTGAGTGCAAGAAAGCTTTGCAATGCTAAAGCATTGCAAAGCCTTGTTGCACTCAAGAGACAATTTTTTAAATTTATTAACTTGGTTAAAATATCAGACATAAATCATTTCATTTTTATTTTTCTAAGTTTGCATTGGTTATAAAAAGAGAGGATGCGGCAGCTCAAGAGGACCCTGCGGGAAGGCCTGAGAAACAGATTTTCAATTTTTTTAGGCCTAAACCCTTTATTCAACTCACAGGATATCAAAATTTATTATTTTAATTATTTTATTTTTCAAAATATTTCAACAAAACCAAACCACGTGACCTCTCATTGGAACGAACCCAACAAGTTCATTCCAATGTGGGGTCACATAATATAGTTTGGCGGAAAATTTTGGAAATTTTTTTTTTTTTTTCATCTGCCTATTTTGTAAATTATGCAGGCGGATGTGATCGATCGATTCGTTGGGCAAAGTGTTAACTTCTCAGCTGCATTATGGGAAAACATAACTCCTTGAAATTTCAGTATTTTGACTTCAGTGTACAGAGAGTTAATGCCTTTTGACGAATGCAATCTAACACACCACTCCCCTATCCCATGACCAAATATGGCTGAAAATGTTGTTTGTATTGAGAAATATACGGGCATTTTCTAAGGGTCTAAATATATTTTATTTTCAAGTAATGAATCATGCGAGCCATTTAACAACACCTCCAACAGCCAGGGGGGGGGGGGGGGGAGGGTACAGGGTGGAGGAAGTCAGAGTACCCACAGAGAACCACCTAGCAACTGTCCAACTCCTTAACTTACTCACTCTGCATATGCAGGATTCAGCACGTTGAAGACAAGTGCACCATCGAAAAGCCAGTTTTAAATGTTTTAGTTCTGAGGCCACTCTGAACAGTGCAGACAATTATATCATTCCTGGTGTTCCTTCTTTTGTGCTGATGAAATTCTGTTTATACAATGCTAATAGTGTTTCATCAGCACAAACAAAAAAATTTTTAAAAAATTGTTTCCACCCTAAAAAAAGATCACTGGGGTCGTGGTGGCTCGGTGGTTATGGCATTGGACTTCAAACTGAAAGGTCCACGGATTGATCCCCACCTGGGGTAACTGCATTGTGGTTGTGTCCTTGTGCAAGGCACTTTATCCCATGGCACTGTGTACTAAGGCGTGCTGCATGTCGATGGTGCACTTGTCTTCAAACAATGCTAACCTTCCTTGTGTGAAGTTAGTACCTTGGGGAGTTTGACCGTAAAATGATCCGATATGCGGTGACCCTGGCTGTTGAAAGTATCATTACACCTCAATAAACAAAAAATAGCTCACTGTACCCAAGAGATGATTTATCAAACTGCGTTCCCCTTATCTATTTATTATTATTTATTTATTGGTGTTTAAGGTCACATATTAATGCACAATGGTTAATCATGACCACGAGTTTTACGGGTGGAGGAAGCCGGAGTACCCGGAGAGAACCACCGAGCAACGGCGAGCAACTGTCAGCCCCCCAACATACTAACTCCACACAAGCAGGGTAAGCATTGGTTGAAGGTACGTGCACCATCGACGTGCAGTACGGCTTAGTACACAACGCCACCGTGCCCCCACGTAGGCAATGGGGGTTAAATGTCTTGCCTAAGGACACAACGCGGATGCCACAGGTGGGATTCGAACCGAGGACCTCTCGGCTTGCAGCCTGCACCGCTACCTACTGAGCCACCGCCCCCGTTCCCCTGATCCCCACTAAAACTATATTTTTCCATAAGATTTCAGAAAACAGATCAGGTATAATGTTAAACTTGGATCAAAACGATCTGTTATGAACCAAGTAAGATTATAATACTTTATGATATTCTATATTCTATACTTCTTAATAAGGGGCGGTGGGGCGATTTTCAAAGTGTGTGTGTGGGGGGGAGGGATCGGGAGATGGATGGTCGTCGTACGAAAATTTTAAATTCCAGAGTCACAAAACCCCCATTTCCATGCAACTGAGCGGATATTTTGAGATTTTTCAGATGTATTTGAACGATTTCACACTTTGAGAGCCGTTAAAAAACGTCGGTAAAGCATGCAGGTGAGGTCTATTTAGCAGCTTTGGTCATAACGACCAAAGCTGATAAATAGACCTCACCTGTATGCCTTCAGTACGCCTTAGTACAGTACGCCTTGGTACACAACGCCACCATTGGGCAATGGGGTGAAGTGTCTTGCCCAAGGACACAACGCAGTTGCCGCAGGTTGGATTCGACCCGAGGACATCTCGGCTTGTAGTCTGCACCTCTTCCTACTGAGTCACCGCCCCCCACCCTATAAAGTTTATTAAACTACCTCGCATACATGCGTACACAGAGGTCCTCCATATTTGGCTAAAGTGGGCGTGGCAGTAAAAGGGTTAACGGAGAGCCATATCGTAAAAATTTGCAAGACGTGACGTGGGGGTGGGTGGGTCTCTTGAGTGCGCCAAAAATGTGCATTTCCAACTTGTGCAATTTTTTGAATTTTTTAAAAATATATCAATATATCAGCTAATATTTACCATCACTTGTGTTTCAAACCTTAAAGATGATGTTGTACATCACATTCTTAACATAAATACAACATCAGGAGGCTTTATATGTGAGAATATTGGGCTTAATCTGGGAAAATGTCACACGAAATGTAAAAAATGTGCAGACAATATTTTGGGAAAATTCTCTCTGATGCACTAAATTCAACCCAAGTTATTTATTTATCAGTTGATTGATTTATTTATTTATTGGTGTTTAACGACACTTTAACAACCAGCGTCATATCGTGTCGGTGACGGGTTTACGGGTGGAGGAAGCCAGAGTACCCGGAGAGAACCACCGAGCAACGACGAGCAGCTATCAGCTCTTCAACATCATAACCCACGACTGTACTACACACTGTACAGTGGTACTGCGTACTACACAGCATAGACAGGGTTAGATTGGCTAAGACATGTGCACCTCGGCGTGGAGTACGTCTCAGCACACAGCGTCATCGTGCCCCCACGTGGGCAATTGGGGTAAGTTTATTTTTGGATTTTAATGGGAGAGTGGAGATGGGTGTCTGAGAACGGTAGTCGAAAATTTGCACCTGGTGGGTGGCCGTAAAAAGGAGCCGAATAAAAAATAGGACGTCACGTCTTGCAAAATTTTAGTGCCCCCCTCCCCACGGTCAGGGACCGTTTTTCTTCCAGAAAGTGTATTCTAAGTGGGAGCACACCTACTGTAGATGGGAATTATGAAGTATCAGACATTGGAGGTCTTTATGTTTGTGAAATTAAAACTCCGAGGATTCCTGTGAAAACTGAGGGAACTACTATGTACTATTTCTAAAGATGATCGTGACCTCCCGCGGGTATTTGAGGCATGCGTACCGTTGTGCAGAATTGTTACTTTGTCAAGAGTTCATCTGCAGCTTGGAATCCTTAACAATTCCATCTTCAAAATGATTCTTGTGCACTGAATAAAGCCAAAAGCAGCAGAAAACAAAAACAAACAGAGACTTTCCGGTAACTTACAATCAATAATCAGACGACCTCAAGAACATTTTTGTCAAAGTTAACCTCCAATTGAGAGTTTTATTTTTAAAACAATACATGAGGAATTCGGGATAAACTTAACACGGGTGAGCGGTAGCCGGAATGGCCCGGGGAACTGGCCATCACAATTTTGGGGTTCAGTTCACTCTTCCATGGAATTTACGCGGTCCCTCTTAATACTGCAGGACGCAGCACATCTGAATATAGAGGATATCTAGCGTTTCTGAATAGATATGGAAAGTTATCTCATGAGTGACCGAGACAAATGTTTATTTTTCGCGAGCGCTTATGCGAACGAAAGTTACTATTTGTCTCGGAAGCGCGAGCGAAAAATCAACATTTGTCTCCGTCACTTATAAGATAATTTTCGGTATCCACTCAAAAACCTTAGACTTTCTTTCTATTATAAATATCTGATCATTCTGGGGCTGCACGATATATCGATAAACCGATATATACCGGTATTCAAACCAATATCGATTGAATACCGGTATAATTACAAAAATATCGGTTTATCGTCATTATTTATTTTATCCACATTTTCAAGATGTCTTAAGCTTTTTAACTGTAGCCCCGAATGAATAATATTATCCCTTTATCCAAGGAATCGTCTGCATATGCCCTCGTAATATACAAATTCAGCAGTTAAAAAAATAATTTTCAAACATTTCAACAAAACTATATCATGTGACCCCTCATTGGAACGAGCTCGTTGAGCTCGTTCCAATGAGGGGTCACGTGATATAGTTTTGTTGAAATCTTTGGGGAAGATCTGATAAACTAATTTTGAAAATAATAAATTTTGATATCGTCTGCGTTGGGTTGAGATTTTTCGAATCGCATCATCAAGGCATGTTAATTCGTTCCAACTGTGAGGTCTCAAGTCTCGATTGTGGTACTTGTGTTCATATATCTGAACAGTTTTCGATATACCGGTATACCGCGGTGTTTTTTTGAATACCGATACCGGTATTCAGTTTTGAATATCGTGCAGCCCTAGATCATTCCTTTCGATAATTCCAGTCACTTCAATCTTGAATTGATAAATTAAAGTAAACAGCTGATGCGCATTCATATGATCGATACTCGGAATAGGTAGCGTCTTGCGATCTGATTCAGCTGGTAGGTTTCATGCATCAATTCAAGGTGATTACGTGTTGAATTATTGCTAGAAATGATCGGCATCCACTCAAAAACACTAGATTTTCTTTTCATTATACGTTTTTAGAACAAAATGATCATTTCCAGTGATAATTTGACTCGTATTCACCTTGAAGTGATGCTTTGAAAGCCGCCAGTTTGATGGATGCCGTGAAAGTGAAAATTTCTATATCTGCACAGTGGGGGATACGATTTCTATCTTTCCGCATTTTTTCGATAATCTATCGTTTAACGTATAATAAATATCACTGCCTCCTACTTAATTCCGCGCTTGTGCAGGGTTTATTCTAGTTGTATTTCGAAGGCGATTCACCTATTTGGTCAAGTCAGTCAAAAGGTGGAATATTCTTAAAACGGAATCAAAGTGGTTTCGGTAGCGGAACCTCCTTGAGCTCTTCTACCACCTGTTCTGACAGAAGTGAAGTTCAAGAGGAGACAATTGGTTGGGCGTTGAGAATATCGAAATATTCAAAACAGCGGGACTTGAATCGAATTAGCGCGACTTCCCAGAGACCTAACTTCCAGCCCTTTCACACCTGAATGAGGGGCGTGATGACGTTGCGGTAACCGGTTCTCGTCAGATCACCGAAGTTAAGCAAAGTCGAGCCCGGTTAGTCCTCGGATGGGTGACCATCTGAGCGATCGATTCGGACTCCCGCGTTGTGTCCTTGGGCAAAACACTTAATCCCGATTGTCCACATGAGGGCACGATGACACCGTGCACTAATGCGTACTGCACGTCGATGGTGCGCATGTCTTCAACCAATCTAACCCTGCCTGTGCTGCAGTGCGGAGTTACGATGTTGGGGAGCTGGTAGCTGCTCGTCGTTGCTCGGTGGTTCTCTCCGACTTCCTCCACCCGCAAAACTGTCACGGTCATGATTAGCCATTGTGCATAAGTATGTGACCTTAAACACCAAGAAATAAATAATAACACCTGAATGAATTCATGTCATTGTGTACGATGAGATTAACTGGTCATTTACATTTTTCGATGCGATAATTTGATGACTAAGAATATGTCTTCTCTAATTTCGACGTAGTGTAATACCTCTGCTGCACTCCTGGTCCTCTACCCCCCCCCCCCCCCCCACCCCACCTCCGAGAAACATCCCTTCCTAGTTAATACAGTCTCGCACCTCTCATCAATAAACTACGTTTATATGAATTTTAATGGAGGAACGGCTTCTTTTTAGAGTCAAGTGTCCAATACCAGAGATGATAATATATACGAGAATTATAATCGATTCTCGCCGATGATTCTCGCAAGGAAAACAGTTACAATCAACTTTGATTCTCGCAAAATGCCAGTAAATTCTGAAAACGTTAGTAAAGGCCTAGATAATTTTCCTTATTTCTAGCTCCCTCATAATAAGGAAGCACTTTGACTTAGCGGTGGTGTCTAGTAAAGTCTTGGCTGCCTACAGGTAGCCAAGACCTCACTAAAAACCACAACCAATGCACTGTAACTTCCACCAGCAGGACCGCCAAAATTCGGTATGTTGGAACATGCATGTGTTATACATGAATATGCAAGAAAGGAAACTCGCCAATATTGCAACTGCGCGATTAAGAGTTCAACTCAAGTAAATATATAAATAAATATGAGGTTTGCTTTTTACAATCGAATATATACTGTTTTCTCCCTCAAGGGTATAGCAAAACTCTTAAATTCCGAATTATTTAAGAACTGAAAATTGATTCTCGTAGCAGGAGTTCGAGTAAATCTAAACCGATTCTCGTGAATCCGAACAAATTTTATTTTTTTATTTTATTTTTTTCATTTTTTTATTCACTTAAGAACTGAATTAAATTTTTATAATCTTTATTGGAGTATGAACGTGTGGGAATGGGTACAAATTATGTATGAATCCCAAAGGGATTCATACAATTTGTACCCATTCCCACACGTTCATACTCCAATAAAGATTATAAAAATTGCATTCAATTCTTATAATTACATTCCGTAACTGTTTAAACTACTTTTTACCAAACACCAAAGCAGAAAGACGAAATAAAACATGTACGAACGAACGAGGCGAAAAACCACTCTTACACAAAATACAAAGCGCACAACTCTGATTTTTAATTTTCACAACTTTAGAAATGGAAATGAGTATTTCAGTAACGGGCTTTATGCCACAGTTGGGAAATGTCACCAAAGGAACAGCAGCGGAGTTGATCACTGCGAGAAGCGCTAAAAGTTAAAAACCCACCCAAACACCGCGCGAATTACATTCTGTCAACTGCGCTCTACCATAAATTCGGGTCAGAGTTCCACCAAATGTATTCATTGGAAAATGAATTACATTTGGTCATGACGTTTTCACCCAGCTGACCAATGGGAATTGAGTATTTGGACCCAAATCGTATAACTACATTAACAATGTAATTATAAAATAAAGCAATGTACAAAAGGTATAAAATTTGAATACAATATGTAGTAAATACATTTCTAGTTTATTACTCTATTTGATCCATATTTTTATATTTTTTTTTAAAAAGGGCAGGTTGAGGGCAATTTGTGAGAGTGGGGTGGGTGGGGGAGGGTGGTGATGTTGGCAAATTAGTTGGCAAACTAATCTGCCGAACAAATTTTAAGGCCTAAATACAAACACTGTGAATTCCCGGACCACAAAAATCAAAATCAAAACTGTTTCTATACAGAATAAATGTATTTTTTATTGATCTTACAAGAAAAGTACAAAAATTGAAACAAAACCCAAATCTTTCTCCCTCCTCACACTGTTCTATTCCCGCCAGCCTATCTACTTCATATAATCTTCTTAGACTGTGAGTCACCACAAATCTGACTCGTCAAAAAGCTGAAATTATTCGTGTCATCAGGCATTTATGATATTTTAAAAACTCTTTCTCATAAATCCGTCATGCAAATAAATTCAGTACTCTGACCACTTCATGCTACATACCAATATACTAACACACAAATACAAGTGAAGACAGTCAATACATTATACAGTTATCAGGATTCGATCAGGACGAAGGGGGTGGGAGGCACAGGGTGCACTCCGGGCCAACGGGAGAGAGAGAGAGAGAGAGAGAGATTAGTCAAAACTTTATCTTCACCAATTTGTATTTACACCGTAAACACATTGCTCAATCGAAAACCGGTTTCTCAGAGTAAATATGGGATTCTCAGAGAACCTGCTACAAGAAATCGTAAAATTTTCAATATTTCGGAGCAAGAGAGGACATGTAATCTGGACATCTCAATTGGAAAGATGTTCCGCCGTAATTCTAAGCCTAGGGTGACGATTTCAGCGACTGATTCGTGCTCCCGCGTTGTGTCCTTGGGCAAGGCACTTAACCCCGTTTGCCTACATGGGGGCACGATGACGCTGTGTACTAAGGCGTACTGCACGTCGATGGTGCGCATGTCTTCAACCAATCTAACCCTGCCTGTGCCGCGGTGCAGAGTTCAGAGTTACGATGTTGGAGAGCTGGCAGCTGCTCGTCGTTGCTCGGTGGTTCTCTCCGGTACTCCGGCTTCCTCCACCCGTAAAACTGTCACCGACATGATATGACCCTGGCTGTTAATATGTCGTTAAACCCTAAAAAAAAAAAAAAAAAAAAAAAAAAAAATTGTAGGCCTATAAGTCGATATGAAACCCCCGATATTTGGATAACTCGTACTGGCAAAGCCAAAAATTCAGCGGACCCTCCCATTTTGCGCAGCCTATTTTTCCCATTTAGTGGACAGCAACATAAACCGCTCGAGAACAGGACTGTGAGGAGATAGTTAAACTACTTGATAAAGGTAAATGTATTGGTACCAACCTTTCCATATCTTCTCTTTCGATAAAAATGTCAAAATTTTGATGAGCGGCTATCGATTTTTCACAATTTATCTCTGAGAATCTCATTATATTCTCTGAGAATCCCATATTTACTCTGAAAATCTGGTTTTCGATTGAGCAGCGTAATAAAACAGCCGCCAGAGAATCAAGATGTGTTGGGGGTGGGGTGGGGGGGGGGAGGGACTCATGCCTCTAATGCAGTTAAATGAAACTTGTATTTCTATTTCGGGTTCGCGCCATTGTAATCATATTGGGAATTAGCAGGATGGGGGCGCACAAACACTCCTTACTCATGAGATTTGACCGAAGATTCCCTCCTATTAATTGTCTGAGTCTGCTACGGCCTTTTACCCCTTGAACCCGATGGTATCTTCTAGTTCAGTTCAATAACAGCAATTGAAAGAGGCCATATTCATTATTTGGGTGCAGACCAATTAATATTTTCAACGTACTGCCTTAGGGCTACACGTTGAAAATTTATTTATTGATGTTTAACGACACATTCCACAACCATGGTCACCTCGTGTCGTACAGTTTTACGGGTAGAGGAAAACGGAGTACCCAGACAGAACCAGCGAGTAGGGCGAGCAACTGGCAGACTCCACAACGTACTAACTCCGCACAGGCAGGGTTAGCATTGATTGAAGGCACCTGCTTTGGGCACTTAGGCAGTGTTTTGACTTCATTGGCCATTATAATTAGGCACTCTTCATCGTAGAAGCGATTTTGTGTGTTATTAGAATAATAAACAAATGAATAGTAACTAAATATATTATAATCAGGGTATACCCACCATTTATTTGTGGTTAAGGTCACATATTTCTGCACAATGACTAACCATGACAGTACAGTTTTACGGGTGGAGGAAGCCGGAGGACCCGGAGAGAACCACAGAGCAACGGCGAGCAACTGTCAGCTCCCCAACATACTAACTTCTCACAAGCAGGGTTAGCATTGGTTGAAGACAGGTGCGCCATCGACGTGCAGTACGCCTTAGTACACAACGTCACCGTGCCCCCGCGTGGGCAATGGGGGTGAAGGTCTTGCCCAAGAACACAACGCGGTTGCCGCAGGTGGGATTCGAACTGAGGACCTCTCGGCTTGCAGCCTGCACCTCTACCAAGTGAGCCATCGCACCCCTGCCCATAATTTAAGTTTCATTTCAGTAATTTGCCAATTAATGTCGCAATTCTATTAACACTCTGCACACTGATGCCGAAAATATCTAAATTTCAACCTGAAAACTCTTCCCATCATGCAACTAGGAAGTTAACCAATTCAATCTTGTTTGGCAGAGCTCATTGAGCTCTGCCAAACAATATTGAATTGGTTAACTTCCTAGTTGCATCATGGGAAAATTTGCTGCTTGACATTTTCGTATTTAGACACCAGAGTGTAGAGGGTTAATGTGGATTTAGCACCAATCTCAAGTGACATCCTTGTATTAGCACGGATAAAGATTTCTTTGTACAAGTTTATGTTGTCGTAGACTGTACCAACGAACTACAAGTTCAGTGTTCCATTCCATGATTTGTGTAAAATCTTTAAATGCAAAACAGTAAAACTTGTTGTTTTTTTGTTGTTTTTTTTCTGGGGGGGGGGGGGGGGGGGGGGGGGGGACTCAGTAGGTTGTGGTGCAGGCTACAAGCCGAGAGGGCCTCGGTTCGAATCCCACCTGCGGCAACCGCACTGTGTCCATGGGCAAGACACTTCACCCCATTGCCCACGTGGGGGCATGTTGGCGGTGTGTACTAAGGCGTACTGCATATCGATGGTGCACCTGTCTTCAACCAATGCTAACTCTGCTTGTGTGGAGTTAGTATGTTGGGGAGCTGACAGTTGCTCGCCGTTGCTCGGTGGTTCTCTCCGGGTACTGCGGCTTTCTCCACCCGTAAAACTGCCATGGTCATGATTAGCCATTGTGCAGAAACATGTGACCTTAAACATCAATAAATAAATAAATAAAACCTGTTTTGAGAGACAACTGTTGTGGGAAACCGTCTGTCTGGAGAGACGGCTATGACCTTGTACTGTTTGGTTGCTTTACTCTATAAAGGACCTGCCGTTAGAGACCATCTGTTTGAGAGACCATTTTTTAGCCGGGCAAAAAATGTGGTCTGCAGTGGCGTAGCCAGCCCAAAGCAAGTGGGGGAAGGGTGGGGGGATTGACAAACTCGCGGTGCCTGGCTTAGCTCCATTTTAATAAGGTGGGGGGGGGGGGGGGGGGGGGGCGTGAGTTTGGTGTGTGCGGGAAAAGCTTTCCAAGCCTTCACATCTCAGAATTTTGCGTCCCTAAAGTTTGAACTAGATAACCACGGTAACAATAATCAGGGTTTCTATTAGAGGGAAATAAATGTGTCCGATATGGAGCGGACAAGGGTCGTCGATGGGGGTTTTTTAACCCTGGAATTCAAAAATTAACATGGTTCGGCCCGTGGTAGAAAAATTTTGAATTCCAGGGTTCAAAAAACCCCATCTCCTTGCATCTGAGCGGAATATTTCGAGGTTTTTCATGTATTGACGACTGTCTACCTTGTCACCGACACGGATATTAGGACAAGCAATCTACAAATCTACAACCTAACCCTCTTATCCCCTACGATTTTATGCTAGTTTTGGACATATTTCGAGGACCAACTTTGAAGGAAGGTTTGGGGAGGGACGCCCCCCCCCCCCCCCCCCCCCCCCCCCGTGGCCACGCCACTGGTGGTCTGCCAACACAGGCTTTACTGTACTCAGGTGAATAAATAATGCATTTAATGATGTTATACAAAACTACTAAATAAAAATTTAAATTTTATAGTAAATTTCCTTTCTTATTATACCAACCACAATTGTTTACTACAGGCTTGCACTACAGTGGAAGTCCCTAACTCGGATAAAATACTCTCTATTTTTGTCTTTCCCAAGCAAGTTGGGAAAGAAAAGTGGTGCAAAAGCACCAATAAAAATAAGCCAAAACTGGGTCGAGTGCAACCGGCGCAGACCCAGTACGGGACGTTCTCTCCCAAGTACAACTCCACGACTTCCGTTGCCAGTGCGCATATACCGTCTCTAAAGACTCATTCTTTTTGAATCCGTAAACGTTAGAGTTATGTGATCAGCGGGGAGGAAAGATTCTTTACCCGTAAAGAAGACGGGAGGGCCTCCATGTAAACAAATGTGGTAGGTATAATAAGAAAGGAAATTTACTATAAAATTTAGATTTCTTATCAACCTACTCACAATTGTTTACTACAGGCTGAATAGACAAAAGGCTGGAGGGAATCGCATAACCAACCCCCACATAACCCTAGTGCACTGGAACCGTGAAGTAGAAGGAAGAGGTCCCGAGGCTTATCAACCATAATGTCGCAATCATTGGTAAAGGACAATGAAAAGAGACATATGAGCCTGTGTGACACACAGACAGAAAAAGGGCAGTAACAGCACAAGGCTGAAACTGACCTTCAAGAAGCCTAATGGCTATGGCAGACAACAGCCTGAGCAGAAGAAAGAGGACCCAGGGCAAAAAGGTCCTCCGACTGCTCCTGCAACTGGCGTAAATAAAAGTTGGAGAAAGTAGAAGCATTTCTCCAGTAGGCTGCCTGCATAACATCCGACAACTTGACGGAGTTAGAATAAGCCCAAGAGGCAGACAGTGCCCGCACCTCGTGGGCAGAAATACGATTGGTAATACAATCGCCAGCTGCTAAACGACTATAAGCCGTACGAATAGCAAGACAAATCCATCGAGAAATGGATTGAGGAGAGATCTTCTGCCGACTCGGACTGAGAGACAGAAAAAACCGTTTTCTGCCGTTCCGTATGAAGCGAGTCCGATCAAGATAAATGCGAATAGCACGGGCCGGACAGAGCAAAGGGCGAGTACCCTCAACAGAGGGAAGAGCCCTGATACAGATAGGAGGAGGAGTAGTATCTGGTAACTGATTCTTAGCCAAAAAGGAGCAATCAGTGGTAAAAGTAACACTGTTGGGAGAGCTCCTAAAAAAGGCCGGGTCAACCGAGAGGGCGTGAAGCTCACTAACCCGTCTGGCCGAAGCAAAAGCCATCAGAAAAGCCGTCTTATATGTGAGAAAATGCATATCCACCTGGGATAAAGGTTCGAACGGCGCCCCCCCCCCCCCCCCCCCCCCCCACCAAGCAAAGCAGCACCCACGAAAGATTCCATCGTGGAGTGAGCTGCAAAGTCCGAGGCCTTTTCAAAGAAAAGTGCCGAACAAGCTTGGAGAGGTAAGGATTAGTGCCGATACGACGCTTCCCCACATAAGAAAAAGTCTCTGAAAGCATAGACCTGTAACCCTTGATGGTAACAGGCTGGAGACCCCGAGAATTAAACAGATATACCAGAAACTCCGCAATCTGTGAAATCGAAGGATTGGCATAATCAACAGAGTGATCAGCACACCATCGACAGAAGCCCTTCCATTTAGCTGCATAGGCTAAACCAGTGGAGTGCCTCCTTGAAGAAGAAATGCACTCCACTGCTCGTCTCGAAAAACCTCTACGGAGGAGACAGGACCTGACAAAAGATATGCGTGAAGGCACAATGAAGTCGGGTCGACGTGAAACCTCCTCGGGCGACCTTGACAAAGAAGGTCGCGACGTAGCGGGAGACGTGCCGGAACCGCCGCCATCAGCGAGCGGAGCTGATTGATCCACACCCGCTGAGGCGACAGGGGAGCGATCAGAATGATTCGACAACTGCAGGTTCGAATTTTGGCGAGAACCTGAGGAAGAATCGGAACCGGCGGGAAGGCGTAGCCGACTAGACCCTTCCAATCGAGTGACAGAGCGTCCACGGCAAAAGCCAGAGGATCTGGACACGGGGACACGAAAGTGTCCACCTGATGGTTCCAACGAGTCGCAAAGAGGTCGATGTGGGGAAGTCCCCAGAGATCGCAAAGCGACTGGAACACTGCCCTGTGAAGCATCCACTCGGTGGAAATAACCCTGCCCTGTCGGGACAGGGAGTCGGCTAGGACGTTCAGACGACCGGGAATGTGACGAACAACCACTCCGGCGTGAACATCCTGAGCGAGCAGTAAAAGATCCCGAGCTAACTCGTACATCGGAAGCGAGTGCGTGCCGCCCTGGTTCCGAATGTAAGCAACCACTGTCGAATTGTCGGATAGTAGAAGGACCTGGCGATTCGACAGGTGAGGGATCCACTGCCTGAAACTCAGAAGAAGAGCAAGAAGCTCCTTCTGGTTGATGTGTAGAGCTGCTTGATCCTGGTCCCACATCCCGTGTAGGGAAAGACCGAGAGGATCCAACGTCGCACCCCATCCGAGATCGCTGGCATCTGCCGTCAGAACGCGATCGGACGTGGTTAAGTCCAGCGGAACACCCTGCGTAATCCACTGAACATCTGTCCAGGGAAGAAGGTGAGGATACAGAGAGTCCGGAAACGGAAGCACCTGATCCAGAGAATCTACATTCGGTCTCCAACGACTGAGCAGAAAGTGTTGGAGAGGTCTGACACGCAGCCGACCTAGAGGAATGAGATCCGTCACCGAACCGCAGAGACCGATCAGCCGGAGAAAGCTCCGAGCGGTCGCGGACCTGGACTGGGACAGAGTCAGAGCAAAAGCTGAGAGAATCACAGCCTTGGACTGGGGAACAGTCACCAAATTGAATTTGGTTTGGAAAGACATCCCCAGATGACAAAACGACTGAGAAGGGACCAGGTCCGACTTCTCCTCGTTGACTCTGAATCCTAGCGACGTGAGCAAGCTCAACAGAGTGGCGACATCCGATTCCAGTAAGGCAGCATTGGAATGCCTCTGGAGGATATCGTCCAGATATGCCGAAGTAGTCACCCTGGACTGTGTGCGATGGAACGCTATCATATGCGACATCAGTCTGGTGAACGCCCAAGGAGCCAGGTTGAGGCCGAAAGGCATGGCCTTGAACTGGTAAACTCGCCCCAGAAAAGCGAACCTGAGATACTTCCGTGACGCCCGATGCATCGGAACGTGGAAGTAAGCGTCTCGCAGGTCGATGCTGGCTGCGAAATCTCCCTGGTGAATTGATTGGCGGACCGACCTGAAAGTCTCCATGCTGAACTTGGGAGCAATGATAGACTGGTTCAGGATACTCAGATCGATAACCGGTCGGAGTCGGCCGTCCTTCTTCGGCACCAAGAACAGGCGGGAATAGAAACCCACTGACTGAACGTTCTTGATGACCTCGATCGCCCCCTTTGCCAGGAGATTGGCAATCTCTGTGGACAAAAGTTCCCGACGTAAAACGTCTGAAGGAACTGTGGTTGGAAGAGGCACCCTTGACAGAGTGGGGTGCCGTCGGAAGGATATGCGCAGCCCGGACCGAACAACATCTAACACCCATGGATCGGATGTGATGGTGGTCCAATGGTCTGCGAACTCTGCTATCCTTCATCCAACCTGGGACGAGTCGAGGTGAGGACCTTCATTTCGAGCCCCGACGAGGCCCACGAGAGGAGAAACCACCTCCTCTGCTAAATGAAGAATCCTGAGACTTCCCTCGATTCTGCCGACCCCTACCTTTACCCCGTGAGTAAGAAGTAGAGGCGGCGGCAGAAGGACCAGCTTTTGCTTCACAGAGGAAGCAGAAGGGTACTTGTTAGGCTTGGAACGGCCCTTGCCTCCCCGAGAAGGCTGATCAAGCTGACGAAACAGTAGCTGATCTTTGGAATGACGTAGGACGTCATCCCGGACCGTCGACACGGAACCATGGAAAAGTTGCGGACCTGCCAAAGAAGCAGATCGAAGAGTAGCACGCTGCTCCTCGGGAAGGGATCGACCTGTGTCCAGCACAGCGTCCCTTCGAACTAATTCCAAATTGGCCGTGTTACAGGCATGCGTGTGAGTAAGGTGCATAAGCGCCTTGGACAGCACACGCAAAGGAGCCTGTACCTCGTCAAACTTATCTGGAGGCAGATAAGCAGCCAAAGCTGAGACGACGTGATCTGAGAGAGAAAGCATGCCAAGCATCTCTCTAGATAAGCCCAACGTGGACTCCAGAGTCGTCATTGGAATGACGGCAGACTTGGGCTTGGAAAGCCCGAGGGAAGTGGAGTCCTGATCCAGAACCGTCAAAGCCTGGCAGACTGACGGATTGGCGGAATCGTAGGAACGATAACGCACAGGAGGCAAAAAGGTGTCAACCCTGGTGAAGAACGAAGTCTTCAAAGCCTTGGAATTCAGCTTGGCATCCAATGCTGAAAAAGCCTCAACCACCTGTACCGACTGGCACGGTCGAAGGCGCCCAGAAGCAGGTTGCTCCATAGGCTGTTGGCGCGCGACCGATGATCGCGGCCAGGCTGACACTGTCGGCTGGTTAGCAGGTTTGAGCTCAGATGAAACCCAAACACAAAGTCAAGAGCCGCCCCCAAGTCCAAAGACTGCTGGCCCTCGACCTCAAGCATGTCGGACTCCTCCCCAGAGTCGGAAGACACATAGCCCATCGTGGGCAAACCAGCCGACGCCTCCCATGGTGTCGGGACACCAGAGGAATCGGAAACCGGCCTGTTTCCAATCCCGGGAGGCGGCGCCATAGGAGGCGCCTGGAAACCACCCATAGCCTCGCTGGAAGCAACAGGAAGGCTCTTAGAAAGAACCTGAGTGAGTAAGGAGAGGGCCTCCCTAAGCTCACTGCCTGTACCGACCGGTTCGACAGGGGAGCGAACCGGCAAAGTGGCTTCACCTCTGACCCTCTTAACCAGCGAAGGGTCACGATCCTCCAAAACACCCGACGCGGGACGACGGGCGGCAGCCGAAACATCTGAAGGCAGACGTGTATAGGGGTACGATGCACCCCGAGGATCAATATTGCGAGAACTCATGAGAGTCACCGCGGACCTCTGCGGGGCAGAAGGTCCAGGCTGCACAAAAAGCGCTGGTCCCCCAAAACTGGTCGTGTGACCAGAGTGAGTAGACGGAAACGCCACGGAGTTCATAGTGTTTCCACTACGAACATCCGAATCCAAAGACACAACTGTGGTGCTCGACGGCGAAGAGACCACAGCGATGGGCTCGGCCGGCAGCCCCTTCCGACTTCGCCGAGTTGAAGTCAGGGAAGGCTGAGGCCGATATTCCGCGTCTACAGTATCGGACAGTCCTGCAGTCCCCTGCAGCGAAAAGCCGAGGCCGGCTGAAACAGATAACGAAGCAGACGGGCCAGCAGCAGTAGTAGATACGTCGAGAGTCGTTGAGGCTGGTGAAAAAGTGGAGAGAGCACACCGGCTCGGCTCCGAAGGAGGAGTCA
Source organism: Pictodentalium vernedei (assembly GCA_031216915.1). Lineage (NCBI taxonomy): Eukaryota > Metazoa > Mollusca > Scaphopoda > Dentaliida > Dentaliidae > Pictodentalium > Pictodentalium vernedei. The sequence goes on from CM062296.1 coordinate 96,185,434, forward strand.
CAACCCTAGTGACAGCCTCAGATGTCGACTGGAGGGGGACCGTAGTCCCGGAACCAGGCATCTCTACACCAGAACACTCAACGGCTCCCGCAGTATCCACCACAGGAAAAGACTGCACATCCCCCACGGAGGAGGAATAACTCTCACCAGACAAAGTCGGCTGGGGAGGCCCCGAACGACCACGTTCTCCTTTCCCGCGGGAGCGGGAGGCACGGCCACGAGAACGAACGACACGGTTTACTGACGCCCAGAAGGTGGAAGACCATGTTCCACAGACACCACACGGCCGCTCGGCCGAACACCCATTACAGGAGGAACAAGACGAATGTACATCGTCCACATGCTTTGGCAGCAAACATTGCCCACAGGGAATTGTCCTGGGCATGATAGAGGTGAGAGGAGCAGAGAAGTGGAGATGAGAAAACAGAACACCCCCAAAGAAGAGAGAAAGGTGACAGAAACAAAGACCCCAGAAGGTCGACCGGGAACCACCCAACAGGAAGACTACTCTCAAAAGAAAGAAGAAACACTGCAGGAGTGGTACCCCGCTGACACCTAACTCTAACACAATTAGATAAATTTGCAAAAAAAGCATTAACAATAATTGTGAAAAAATCTAAGTCCGAACCGCGTGGCACGCGAAAATGGCGCGCGACTCGAGAGAGAGCAAATAAATATACATTATGGACATATAATAGAAAAGAGAATATATAAAACACTGTTCCTGAGAATACAAAGGATACACTGTGGTATAATGAATCAGGAATCATCAAACATCGAGCTGGTGGAACACTGATAAGCGTGCAAAAACATCTCGACACGAAGCGGATTTTAAAAAGAATGAGTCTTTAGAGACGGTATATGCGCACTGGCAACGGAAGTCGTGGAGTTGTACTTGGGAAAGAGCGTCCCGTACTGGGTCTGCGCCGGTTGCACTCGACCCAGTTTTGGCTTATTTTTATTGGTGCTTTTGCACCACTTTTCTTTCCCAACTTGCTTGGGAAAGACAAAAATAGAGAGTATTTTATCCGAGTTAGGGACTTCCACTGTAGTGCAAGCCTGTAGTAAACAATTGTGAGTAGGTTGATAAGAAATTGTTCATTCCCGTTTTCCATTTGAATTGGCCACAATCACAGGTACTCGGCACAAGCTGGGAAATCGAAAGAAAAATGATATTTGATACCATTTTTCAATCTATGCTGACGTGCCCCTGTAATGATATATAAATATTAACAAGGTAAACAACTCGCTTTTCGAAAACGATAGCACTCATCTTCGTTATACCCACCCCCCCCCCCCCCCCCCCCCCCAAATTTGATTCACACAACGTATCCAACAATACCCAGTATCAATGGAAAGGGGAATGAATAAGCTTTACAGTGGCGTATTACATGACCGTTGGGTGTTCTTGGGTTGTTCATGATAACTGGGAGAAGTTGCAGAAAAGGCCGAAAAACATTTAGTCGGACAAGATAGTGCACAGTGGAATGAGGCTTACGAGCGAAATTATCCGATTTATTATAAATAATTCGAGGTCCCATTGTCTATGGAGAGCAGATTCAAATATTAACCGTATACCTTTATCAATTACTAATCTCGGATCCACATTTATTCATTTCTGGAGTCACGTTTAACGTTTATACACTTTTTAGCCGTAACTTTGACATCTTTTCCCAAGTTGACCTGAGTTGACGGCGTCCATAGATACGCGACTTGCGCAAAAACTTTCTCCATTCTCCCATTGGCTTATCTTCATCGATGATTTTCTCGGCATAAATAGTAGCCAATGGGATGTCATTGTGCTTCTATGGATGCCGTTAGCTTGTTTAGTTTCCAAGGGAAGGTTAAAAAAAATGTATAAACGGCAAATGCGATCGCCAGAAATGAATAAATGTGGATCCGAGATTAGTAATTGATAAAGGCATACGGTTAATATTTGAATCTGCCCTCCACAGACAATGGGACCTCGAATTATTTATAATAAATCAGATAATTGTCGCTCGTAAACCTCATTCCACTGTGCACTATCTTGTCCGACTAAATGTTTTCGTCCTTTTCTGCGAATTCTTCCAGTTATCATTAACAACCCAAGAACACCCAACGGTCATGTAATACACCACTGTAAAGCTTATTCATTCCCCTTTCCATTGATACTTGGTATTGTTGGATACGTTGTGTGAATCAAATTTGAGGGGATATAACGAAGATGAGTGCCATCGTTTTCGAAAAGCGAGTTGTTTACCTTGTTTATATTTATATACCATTACAGGGGCACGTCAGCATAGATTCAAAAATGGTATCAAATATCACTTTTCTTTCGAATTCCCAGCTTGTGCCGAGTACCTGTGGCCATAATAAAGAAACGTTTACCGGTCGGAACATAATCAGAAAACATGTATAGTAGGTATCCATTACTATGTGCCGATATCTAAAATAGTCTACGGTTTATCGGACAATCAACTTAGTTTGCACCCAAAAACTCGGAAAAAACGTTTCTATCATCCCCGTTCAGACAGACTCAATTTCAGGTAAACATTCACATATATGCAATGTTATTACGCATTAAAATAGAGTTTCTGAAATTCAAAATTTAGACCAATTTCAACACAATGGGAAACGGGCTTTATGTAACGGGATTATTAGATAAATGTATTATCATGAACATGTGTATGTTATGTAATTTGTATCAGAAGCTCGTTGCAATCCGATTGTAAACACGACCTCGAATCTGATACAAACTGCAGGATATGCACATGGCCATATGGCCATGATAATGTATATATACATGTACGTGTCATGCTACTAAGAGACATGGGGCCACCATATATATTTATCAGTGTGTGAGTGCCTTACTTACGCCCCAGGTTCGAGCGTTTTGTGTGATGCCGTAAAGTAATGAATAACGCTTTGGCCTCTCTGTAGGTTTGTTGTTTCAACACGCATGATACTTCGATTTTGAGCCTTACTGTAAAAGAAGGACAAATACTGACTGTACAGAAACCAACTCGCTATTTGAAAAATAAAATCACTGATTATGATTTTGACGCAAAAGTTGCGTAAAAATTATTTTCAGTGATGGTATGTTTTACTTTGGACACTGGACTCAGTTTAATGTTTTGTCTTTGTTCGACTGCAAGGCTCAAATTAGAAACATCAAACTACGTCAGTCAAAATTCTAAATTGAGAGGCCAGATCGTTAATTATTATAATACCGATACCGCATAACGCGCAACCCTTGAAACAGTGTCACCAAACAACTGTTCCCATGTCATGGTCTCCAACAGTGCAAACCAATTCCCCTGATTTTCCTAACTTTGGCAAGTGTATACAAGTGAATGTTAGAACCTGAGTGGTGTGAAAAGTCGCAGGTGAGTGCCTGCTTCATGCGTTAAACACTCATTTTATGGAGGCGAATTTGTCCACTTTGTTGGGTACTGTGTTAGAGGTTGGCAGAAACTAACTTCATCCATTTTAAAAGCAAAGATTACCAATAATTTCATAATGTCACTAGAAGGTTTTATCCCCTGTTTTTTCAGGTTCCCGATTCCATACTGGCCCACTCCGGTCTGATGCAATCTGGAATGAAGACTGGATCAAGAATATGGAACGAAATGAAAATGTGACGCAGTGTTGGACTCCAACTCCAAAATTATTGAGTCTAGAGTTCCCTCCCCTGATGTTTCCACACTGTTCCAAGATCATGTGTCGGGCTCTGACTTGAGTACCACCACTTGGTGCCAGAACAATCCCAATGTTCTACCGTCGCCCATGTTTTCATTTATATTTTACGTAATATTGACACCATGCTGCTGCAAATAATAAACCAATAATTATTAGAAATCCATTTAATAAAAAAATCCAGGTACTACAGTTAAAACCAGAAGTCCTGTCATGAAATGCGCACAAATAGCACATCGATCTGCGCGTTATTCTACGCGTTATGACCATAGTAAGGCTATCCAATTCTGTACATATGGCCTGTGCACAAGCAATGTTTCAGCCAATGGACCTCCGGGTAACCCGGAGGTCCATTGGCAGAAACATTGCGTGTGTTTGCTATGAGTAACCAGGAGAATCTGCCATGCTTTGGATGCCATTCGATATGGCAATTGCGCGCAATTCCTACGCGCACTAAAGCCTAGATAAGCGCACAGTTCGTGACAGGACTTCTAGTTTTAACTGTACCAACAGACTATCTTTTAAAAAAAATAGAGGCAACGAGACTATACAATACTGCCGATATAAATAGCGATGCAAGGTATCGCACAAGTGGCAAGCGACAATGCGTTGCATCGCGTATTTATGTCGGAATTGTATGGTTTCACCACCACCCAACCCCCTGTTACACAGACAAAATGTCTAAGCCACCTATCAGAGGAATCTGCCCTACTGACTGGATGTAAAACGCTTGTCCAACCAGGCACCAAGCTCGTCAACATCGTATTGGAATGGCCCCGAACCTCCTTCATAAACAACCACACCATCCTGTAACACATAGAGGCGTTCTGGCAGCGCCCCATAATAACGTTCCATACGGTTGTCTATATTGTCTAAGTATACTGGACAAGAATCATCCACTGCAACTTTCAGCTGTTTAGCAGCTTCAGCTCGATCTTGCAGATTTTTGTGTTGCTGAATCTGGTAATCATTAAAACTGTATGCCCAGCCATCGACTGCATGCGCCTCGGAAATGTAAATAAGAATGAAGTCAGCATGCTTTCTAAATGGTTGGATGAGCTCTGAGAATTTCTCTAAATTCTTCATGAACGGAGGTCAGGAACAACTCCCGAAGTTGATAACTAGAGGTCTTCCTTTAGTTGCAATATCTGAGATGCGTCTTTCAGTAAAATCATTTAATGAGATAACAGTGAAATCTTCTGCTCTCTTTCCTTGTTTCGCTTTCTTCAGAATGTCCGACAAAAAGTGCTGCCACAATGCAAACACAAATCCAAGATTCTCTAGAGAGTCTCTAACAACCAGTTCAACTTTGGCACGTTCTATGTTTGTCTTGGACATTAATTTTACCAGCAGAGGAACTATGAACTTTTTATATGGTGGAATGTATTTCATCAAAAGTCTGTTTACAAACAAGAACATCATTAAGCAACATAGGGCTGATATTTTCAGAAGAACCACCAATGACTCCATTATGGTCATCGTTATATCTGAAAAAATAAATTTCAAAACAATATTATCAATAGACCATTTTTACATTCCGCCATCTTACATCCGGGACTTCATTTGCCCCTACAAACTGGCTTTATTTATCAACATTGATCACACGTGTACTTAACTGCTGATCGGCATTGAAAGCTTTTGTCGCCACCGTTTTATCAATTAAAAGCCGACAGTTTACCGAATCTGCGTATGTTCTCATCCCCAAAGAAATTAGAAAGAAATTTGTGTATTTTGCGATGTTATATTCCATACTTATCTGTTATCATTTTCATGTTGCAATACAATCCTTCATGTTCGTTCAGACGTTCGTCACAACTCTCAACTTCAATGTACCGTCGGCTTCTTTAAAGCTAAAAATGTTTCGTTCGAAGAACGGCAGGCAGGCACACAGTCGAATTTTGTTTCAAGAGGGACAGCAAGGACAAAAAATATGCAGTGTTCAGTACTGTACAGCAGACGTGGGTGCCATTTTTAGTAACAAATCTGAATGGCCCGTTTCGACGGGCATATCGAGTCCCGGATGTACGATAGCGCTATGTACAAATGTTCACATGAAAATAACAAGTAAGGAATAGAACATTGCAAAATACACAAATTTCTAACACCCAACCTTTGTTCTCTTTTGGAGTGAGAACAAACGCAGATAAGGTAAAGTGTCGAATTTTAATTGATAACACGGGGACGAAAAATGAAGCTTTCAATGCCGATCAGCAGTTCAGTACACGTGTGATCAGTGTTGATAAATAAAGCTGGTTTGTGGGGCAAATGAAGTCCCGGATGTCAGATGGCGGAATGTAAAAATGGTCTATTAGTTTTTCTCTTCTTTTCTGTTTACTGTATTTGGGATGGCCGCATCTTTCTTAATTGTTTTTGACTCGTTTTCGTGCCAACGGTGATATTCACCAGCTACAGTTAACATCAGAAGTCCTGTCATGAAATGCGCACAAATAGCACATCGATCTGCGCGTTATTCTACGCGTTATGACCATAGTAAGGCTATCCAATTCTGTACATATGGCCTGTGCACAAGCAATGTTTCAGCCAATGGACCCCCGGGTAACCCGGAGGTCCATTGGCAGAAACATTGCCCGTGTTTGCTATGAGTAACCAGGCAATAAAATGGCAATTGCGCGCAATTCCTACGCGCACTAAAGCCTAGATAAGCGCACAGTTCGTGACAGGACTTCTAGTTTTAACTGCAGCTGTGCCAATATATTCTGGTAACAATATTAACAATATTCGTACTGGAATCGTGTATTCTTTCGTGATTTTTTTCCCCAAAGATACATATAGAATATACCTATAGTAGCTTGGTGTACCAAATGTTCACCACGAGTGGTAAAGTGGTGTTAACTGCGAGCCTTTGGCGCACAGTTAACACCACTTCACCATGAGTGGTGAACATTTGGTACACCAAGCTACTTTGGGTATATTTTATTTATACCATGATCGTCAGATACTCGGAAAGTTTTATGTCTTGGAATTCTACAGCTTTTTATTCATGGTGTATTGTTAAGATTTTCGTGCACACGTTGAATTATTTGACCTATTTCGCCACAAACAGATTTGAACCCGCTGCAGAAAAACACAGGATATCAAAATTTGTTATTTAAATTTTAGTCCCAAATTCTTTTACAAAAAATTCAGCAAAACCATATAATGTGACTTCCCACTGGAACGAGCTCGATGAGATTGCTCCAATAAGGGGTCACATGATATGTTTTTTTTTACTTTTTGTCTATTTATTTATTTATTTATTTATTTATTTATTTATTGGTGTTTAAGGTCACATATTTATGCACAATGGCTAATCATGACCGTGACAGTTTTACGGGTGGAGGAAGCCGGAGTACCCAGAGAGAACTACCGAGCAACGGCGAGGAACTGCCAGCTCCCCAACATACTAACTCCACACAAGCAGGGTTAGCATTGGTTGAAGACAAGTGCACCATCGACGTGCAGTATGCCTTAGTACACAGCGCCATCGTGCCCCCACGCGGGCAATGGAGATGAAGTGTCTTGCCCAAGGACACAACGCGGTTGCCGCAGGTGGGATTCGAACCGAGGACCTCTCGGCTTGCAGCCTACACATCTACCAACTGAGCCACCACGCTCACTTACTTTTTGTCTACTGCGCAATCCGTATATTACGTGGCGGATGCAATCGATTAGTTAGGTACGGTTGATCGCTCGCAACGCTTACCAAGCACAAGCAAAGTTCCAGCCAATAGACCTCCTGTTTAAACCCAGAGGTCCATTGCCTGAAACATTGCTTCGGTTTTTTTGTCCATACAGTACGGTCGCTTACAGGTGGGTAGTATTTCCACGGACGCAATAATATTAGATTCCAAACACTAATTATAGGAATAATCATCAAAAATTTAATTATTGAAGTACCGGGAACAACCCGGTGCTTCATTAATTAAAATTAAAATTTTGCTAATGATTTTTATTACCAAGTAAACGCATGCGTGGACATCCCAGCACACGCGTGGATTACGACCAGTCCACGGCGACTGTACTGTACGTTCAGAATTTTGAAAGTGAAACTTTGGGTGGTAACTCCACTCCGCAGGTGGTTTTGTCAAAATCCACTCTCCACGTACTGTAGTTCAAATTTGGGCTCACATAGAGAGCCGAAAGATGAACCCAGGGACTTGATTCGAACATGCATTAATCTGATCGCTCGCAACAGGTGGAAGAATGGCGCGCTGTTTTCTACTCGCTAAAAGGGAAAAATGGCAGGTGCGATGGCGCTTAAGGGCAACAGCTCGCCTCAAAATCGGAAGCCTGGTACATCCAATACAGGCATGTAATCTGACCAAATCCCCGTTGAGTGAATACTCTTGTAAAGTGAATATTTCCTACAGACGAAGTTACTATTCAATTAACTGGTGTTCAACCGATTACCAAAAAATAGCCGCTGACCGATTACTGGTTATTTGAGCTCACAATCGGCCGAGTCGAGGCTAGCAAAGAACTACATTACATTGAAAATAATTTTCTGCGTTTACAGTCCGTTCACTACTGGGTAAGTCGAGACTCGAAAGAACTACATTAAATTGAACATATTTCACATTGTTAAACTCCGTTGACTCAGGTCCAGTAAAATTACCAGTCGCGCACACTTGGGCGGTAAACGTGGCTCTCAGCCACGTTTACCACCCAAGTGCGCGCAACTGGTAATTTGTACTGCGACCTGAGTATGAACTGGCGAACTGGCGATTGCCGCAAGTACGCTCAATTGTAGAAGCTTTACATGTCGTTTAACTTGTACATCCCGTAAAGGGGCGTCCAGAGAAATTAAGAATACACATTGTGGTGGTTTTTCAACTTTATTGAATGGTATCATTGACATCATTTTACATTAACAATTGAACAATTGCAGAAGATAATAAAATGCGATTTATGAATCATCACAAAATGCTTGGCAACAATCGGTTGAACCGATGTAGTCCAGGCGCAATATGGTTTGACCCGGGAAAAAATTTGGGACAAGCTGATTTTGATGTCATTCCACGCGGAATTTATCTGGGAACACTATATCCAAAATCCGCAAAAATCCGCTTTGGGGAAAATTTTCCATGCAAGATGGCCGCAAGGAGGGGTTTCATAGAAAAAAAAATCTTTAGCGGCATCAATTTCTCAGGAGTCTTGATATTTTGTGTGAGATCTGGAGAAGTTTTGTGAGCCATTCGTACTTTAAGCACGAATGCCAATCCTATAAAGCGGAAAAATGAATGAGAAAATTCACAATTGTTAGGGAAATGGCCCCAATTTTCACACCCATACGAAAATGAGTCTGAATAGAACAGAAAAAAACGAGCTATAATTCTGCTGCCAGTGTTTTTCATAGCTCCCGAGATGGCGAGGAATGATATCGAGCAACTTTCTTCGCAATGATTAAATCCCGAGATGAGATCTGCCCGAAATCATGCCGGTGTTCCTCAAGGCACTCTGCTGTCGCCAGTTTAGTCTCCAATCTCAACCGGCTCGGAGTTCAGGCAATTCTCCCCTCGACAGTCTCCACAAGCCGAGACACATTTGATTGCGTTTTTTCTTCAAGAGCATATATTCGTTCTGTATGGGTTTTTGGAGGTCATTTTGCATCTGCAAAGTATAAATTTCAGGAGAGCTTCAGGCGCGGCATCCAGGTCAGTCATCACGGGTATCAACTCATTTTCGAGAATTTCCCAGACCCATTTCTGAGGATCTAGGATATCAATATCCAATCGCTTCCATTCCACCGTTTGTAGGTGGGCTCGCAGGCTGTGAAAGAATGCCACATGTTCAGTTGGAAGTAGTTTCTGAGGTTCGATTCCTGTCTTGCTGGAAGTGACCATTGTCATGAACTTTGAGTATCTCAAGCCATTGAATGTGTCTGAGCCATTCAATGTGTCTGACAGCTTGCCGGAGTACATCATTACAAACAGTTCAGCGCCGATTCTTCCAATTTCTGCTTGAGATACGGCGCTGTCGTGCATTATTGCTGATATCTTCTGGATCTCCTTGACTTTTCTAACCTCTTGAGAAGCCGTGTTTTCCCCATGGCCAAACGTTGCCGAACTAATATCACACCCACTCCATGCTTGTATGAACACGAGGTGTCGCCTAGTTCTTTCTCCGATCTTCGCTATTATATCTGCGATCTTCCATGCCTCTTCACCCCTATGTGACTTCCGTGCTTCTGATTGGAAATAAACATCAGCCGAAGTATGATTCCAATGATGAACGGATAGCACTAGTACATCAGTATCATCTGCGGCAATGACAACTGAATTCCCTTGAGATGAAAGTTTGATGGCACTTTCAGGGTATCAGCATCGCCCGAACTGCAGTTAACAGTATGTCCACCTGCTCTCAGTAATGTGGACAGCAATCTTATGAACTGCATTTTGTTATTCTCGTTCGACAAGAACCGTTCCTGGTTCTGATGTGCAGTCATGATGTCTGTCAAACGGATATCGGCACACACGTTGACAGCTCTCCTTTATGCTCATGACTCTTCGTGTTTGGTTGCTGTCCATAACCATCGAAGTTGACACAGCAATTCTGCCCATATTTGTTGGCCACATATCCAACATACTGATGGGCTACTTCCGAGTAGGTAGCCTTCGCCTTCCATTCGACTCTGTGGAGGAGAGCCCCTCCGTCAAGCACGTACACGGAATCAGATGGCGGCTTCGAAAGTGCTACTCGATTCGTTATTGCAGCTGCTAGGTCTGCCTTGTTTGCTTTTCTGAGAAAGAAATCTTTGAAGAGGGCTGTTGGCTTCGTACTCGAAGAACTGTGCTTCGTCGAGCTCCCTCTGAGCAATAGCTATCAATCGAGTGAACAGAGCTGATGGGTCAATTGATACTCTCTGGTTATCCAACTTCACCCCGGGGTTCAAATGGTCTAAAGTGCGAATTTGATCACTTCTTTTGATGGAGGCATCAGAAACAACAACATTGCCTAGATTAGAGTGTATCTCCGCCCCTACCCACTCGGTATTGTCGCAGTTAATACCATCACCCAAGGAAGCAGATAATCTGGAGGACAGAAAACGCAATCTTTCATTCTCATCGAAAGATTTACATTCACATTCAGCATCTATGAATAGTTAAGACAACAGAACCCAAATATGAACCCATCCACTTGATTCGAACAATTTGAATCTGCCCCTCCCCCCCCCCCCCTACACTTCCCTCCCAAATTATGCTCTATACAAAACAGCTAAATATTCTGACTGGTAGATCCGTAGGAAAAAGATTTTTAAAGAATATTCCTGTTATTGCGTAAGTTAAAATTTGATTTCTCACAAAAAGAGCCCAAATGTGTATCCATGGACCTGAATCACTTTAACAAGAGCAACACTAACTCGTGTGCTGATGCCCCCGAAGGTAGCAAATTCGGACTTGCATATAAATAAATAACTTCTGAATGTTTGAAGAGAACTGGTTCATCCAAACAACTTTGAATGAACGGAATTAAAAAACACTATGCTTCTAGTGCCATCTATATTTATATGAATATATCGATATGTACATGTAGTAGGTTAAAATGACATGCAAACCTGCCCTGCAAACACTGGGCAGTACAGAAATAGTGGACTAGAAAAAATTGGGCAGCACTTCCCCTATTAGACACTGGCCAGTAAGAATAAAGCTGAAATTGGCATCCATATTTATATGGTTATATCGATATGTGGTAGGTTAAAATGACATGCAACCTCCCCACCAAGCACTGGGCAGCACAGAAATAGTGGACAAATAAAATTGGGCAGCACTTCCACCATTGGCACTGGCCAGTAAGAATAAAGCTGAAATTGGCATCCATATTTATATGGTTATATTAATATGTAGTTTAAAATGTTTAAAACCTCCCCTGCAAGCACTGGGCAGTGCAGAAAAAGTGGACTAAAAAAAAATCGGGCAGCACTTCCCCTATAGGCACTGGACAGTTAGAATAAAGCTGAAATTGGGAAATTTGTGATTTTGTAATTCAAAAAGAGGCATAACTCTTGCAAGAATGGTCGGAGTGAACCTCCAAATTGAACTTGACCTGTATTTTGACATTAGTAATAAGCAAATCAAATTTGAAATCGACAATTTTAAATGGTCTGGAACCAAAATCACTATAATTCTTGTGTCATCCATATTTATATGGATATATTGATATGTAGAGGTCAAAATGTCATGCAACCTCCCCTGCAAGCACAGGGCCGCAGAAAAATAATGAATTAAAAAAAATTGGGCAGCACTTTGTCCTATGGTACAATGTACCTTAGTCAGAAGCAGAGGCCAAAAACAAACAGGGGCCATAACTCTACCAAACATGAATGGACGAAACGCGAGGTATGAGGGCATCCGTTCCCCCAAGCTGCCCTATCACCATACCAAAGAACATTAAAATCCATCAACTGATGCTCGAGTTATAATACAGTTCGTACGGACGGACGGAGACCAAGACAATATACCCCCTCGAAAATGTTTCGGGGGGATAATAAGGATGCTGTATATTAAATATAAAAAAAATTCTGCCTGATGGATCTAAATATTTAGATTTTAAAAGAACATTCCTTATATTGCATGTGAGATTAAGTTAAAATTCAGTGTCCCATGGGCAGCCCAAATATGACCCCAGGGACAAATTTAAATCTGACACCCTGTATATACCATATATCAAAAGATTCGCATCCACCGGAGGATACGAAGAAGATTTTTTTAAAAGAATATTCCGCATATTGGACCGAGTCGAAATTTGGGTTCCCATAGGGAGGGAATCCAAATATGAACCCAGGGACTTGATGTGAAAAAATGGAACTGGCGCATACCCTCCCAAATCCATCCCAAAGATGCCGAATATCAAATATGAAAAGATGCCGAACATCGAATATCAAAAGATTCTAATGATCTGCAACTGAATAGTTTGAAGAATATTCCTCATATCGCACTGAGTTAAAATTCCACCTACCACAATGGTCTTGATCTTGAACAAACTTGAATCTAACACGCCCACCCCACCCCCACCACCCACCCCCCAGGATACTGTATACCAAACATCAAACGATTCTGGTCAGTGGTTCAAGAGAAAAATTATTCCTCATATTGCACTAAGTTGAAAATTTGGGATCGCATAGGGAGCCCAAATATGAACACACGGAGCTCAGTTGAAAAAAAAAATGAATCTGATCGACGGATTCAGTATACAAAATATTTGACTGGTGGATCTGAAAAAGTATATTTTAAAAGAATATTCCCCAGATTGCACTTACAGTACATGTACAGTACGTGGAGAGTGGAATGTAACTAAATCACCCGCGGAGTGGAATTATCACTACTAGATAAGCCGAGGCTCAAAAGAACTACATTAAATTGAACTTACTGTGTAGTGCATAGTATTACAATGAATCGGCATCGGTCGACTGTGAGCTCAAATAACCGGTAATAGGTCAGCGGCTATTTTTTGGTAATCGGTTGAAGACTAGAGTTTAAGGTCACATATTTCTGCACAATGGGTAATCGTGACCGCAACATGGAGGTAAAGTCAAGTTTAGTCAATCGTTTATACCCATTTTAGAGAACTTCCACCCAAGCATTGGTGAATGGCTCCTATATTTTAACAGTAAAACAGAGCTTGTTTACAACAGTAAACGAGCACTAAGCACTACTTCCCGTACCGGGATACACACGATGAATTACAGGAGTAGTAGTCTACCCTTACGAAGATATGCTGCCCAGTAAATATCACTGGGGTATTTTCCCTTGCGAAGAGGTGCTACTTTTTACCTAGTGCACTACCGAAATATTACAGAAGAAAAAATGAAAGTGTCAATGACACTGTAACTTAACTTGTGTGTTGTGTTTGATGAAAAGGATAATGTTCAAAGTTTATGAAAGGATTATGAAATAAAACAAGAATTGTAATAATTGGGAATATGTTCATTTCTGTTCCCTGTATGCTATGTTTATGATAAAAATAATATGAGGTGTACACTGTACTAAAGAGCTGCGGGGTGGGTTAATATGACCTCACAGTTAATGTATGTGGCCCTCACAGTTAACGTATATCAACGAAAGTTACCAAGTTACAGTGAAATTATTCCAAAACGAGTCATCCTATCAAGTTACATTGAAATCCCTTCATAAATATGGCCTGTAGACTGTGCTAAAGATTTTCGGGCTTCGGGCCCCTGTAACCTCAGTTTCCCAATTGCGTCCAAAGGGGACGTTCTCATCTAGACATTATATGAAGTCAACCTACTAAGTTACAATGAAATCCCTTCATAAATATGACCTGTAGACTGTGCTAAAGGTTTTTGGGCTTTGGGCTCGGGCATCCATCATGGTTGAATGATCGCAACCAAAAGGGGACTAGGCACCATCTGGAGTGATCCTACGAAGTTACAATGAAATCCCTTCATAAATATGACCTGTAGACTGTGCTCAATGTTTTTGGGCTTCGGGCCCCTGAAGCCATCGCAGTTGGCCAATCACGACCAAAGGGGGATGTCATCATCTAGGCATTATATGGAGTCAAACTAACAGGTTACAATAAAATCCTTCCATAAATATGACCTATAGACTGTGCTAAAGGTTTTGGGATTTTGGGCTCGGGCAGCCATCAAGGCTGAATGATCGCGACCAGAAGGGGACATTCTCATCTAGACATTATTTGGAGTCATCCTACCAAGGTACAATGAAATCCCTTCATAAATATCACCTGCAGACTGTGCCAAAGGTTTTCGGGCTGCAGGCCCCTGTAGTCGTCACAGTTGCCTAATGGTGTCCAAAAGGGGCTGTTCTCATCCAGACATTATATGAAGTCAACCTATTAAGTTACAATGAAATCCCTTCATAAATATGGCATGTAGACTGTGCTAAAGGTTTTCGGGCTTCGGGCCCCTGTAGCCGTCAGTTTCCCAATTGCGCCCAAAAGGGCTGTTCTCATCTAGACAGTATATGAAGTCAACCTACCAAGTTACAATGAAATCCCTTCATAAATATGGCATGTAGACTATGCTAAAGGTTTTCGGGCTTCGGGCCCCTGTAGCCGTCAGTTTCCCAATTGCGTCCAAAGGGGACGTTCTCATCTGGACATTATATGAAGTCAACCTACCAAGTTACAATGAAATCCCTTCATAAATATTCAATTCAATTCAATTCAATTCAATTTTTATTTCACAGTATACAAATACAAATACAAATAAAATATTAGAAGAGAGTTACAAAATCATGAATAGTTGTGTAAACGCATACTGTGGGGAATGACATAATCTAGTGACTGTCTTCCTGTCATCCCCAAGACAATAAAAGGTGACTAAAGTAGAATAGCATATGGCGAGTTTTAGATTTAAGTAAACTAAATACAGACAGCAGGTAGTTATTGTTTTTACTTTACACGTAGCTTGATTTTGGTTGGGATTAGTTATTATTTTCCCATCGTGGATAAAACTCTGCAAAGCTCCAACTCAGCTTGTTTTGGCTTGATAATTAACCTTGTTTCTGAATTTGACAGAATAAATATATTCTCCTCAATAACCAGTTCCATGTCCGTATGTCGATAGGGTGATGTATGGTCGAAAAAAAACATTCATGACCGTCCGATACCGATAGGTTCAACTAGCAAAAACAGTCAGGGCATCTTGGGTTGGTGCAGCTAACATTGGCATTATATGAGTTTATGAATTGGTCAATTAATGTTTTTTTAAATGACATTCGTGTGAGGGTTTTTATCGTTGTATCTAAGTCGTTCCACAATTTAGGAAAAGAGAAGTAAGGAAGCGCGGCTGAGAACTGGGTACGCGGTTTGTGTGTGATTAGATTACCACACTGCCTTGTATTCATACCAGAAGGATTCGCGTATACTTGAAATGTATTATCAAAACTGACGGGGAGGTTGTTGTGGGACCAGTCATACATGAACAGAAGAGAATGTAATTTGTGGAGATCGCTAAATTTAAGAATTTTTAAACGTTTGAAAAGGGGGTCCGTATGTGAGTTGAATTTTTTGTTCGCTATAATACGCATAGCCTTTTTTTTTGCAAATTCAGTATTTGTTTAGTTGCAGGTGTGTTTCCCCATATTTGAATCCCATATATTAAGTGGTGAAGTAGTGTGAAGTAGAGTATACGTAAGGTCTTGGGCGGCAAAATTTTTTTTGCTCTATTAAGGATATAAATTGCCCTTGACAGTTTCGTACAGAGTGCTGTTACGTGATGGTTAAATTTAAGGTTCTCATCCAAGTTAATTCCTAGGAATTTTATGAATTTGTGTTGATGATTATTTCCTGCTATTATTAAGTTTGTATTATTTAATGTAATTTGGGTATGTACGTTTCTATAGTTGTAATTATCATTTTGGGTATGGAGAAGTAGAGCTTTGGTTTTATTTACGTTTAATAATAATTTGTTTGCTAAGCACCAGTCATTGATTTTTGACAGTTCAGTATTCGCCTTCTCTGCCAGCACGTTAAGATCGTTCCCAGATGCGTAGCCTGTATTGTCATCCGCAAATGACAGGATATTCATGTCCGTCGCTTCACAAATGTCGTTGATATACAGTACAAACATAAGAGGACCAAGTACAGAACCCTGTGGTACACCCGTAATAACATTCAGTAAGTCTGATGATTCACTCATGAATTGTACATATTGTGATCTCTCGGAAAGATAATCCTGAAACCACGAATTAGCTATTCCTCAAATGCCATAATGTTCAAGTTTTCTGATGAGTATTTCGTGGTCAATCGTATCGAATGCTTTTGAAAAATCTAAAACAATGGGCAGTGTACAATCTTTAGTTGCTCTGTTATTCATTATGGAAACATGATTGATGAGATGCAATATTGGATGGAATGTTGAGTGTCCCTTTCTAAAGCCGAACTGATAGTTGTAAATAACGTTATTTATGTCCAGGAATTTTGTTAGTCTTTTATGCATTAACTTCTCTAGGATTTCAGAGAAAGAGGGGAGGATACTTATTTGACGATAATTGTTGAATGACTGTTTATCTCCTGATTTGAAAATTGGTATTACTTTTGCGACTTTCATTTTGGATGGTACAGTTCCAGTTGAGAATGAGGTATTGATAACATGTGTTAAAGGAAAGGCAATTTCATGTATAATGTCTTTCAATAGTTTCGGAGAAATGTTGTCCTGACCAGCAGAAGTTTTTCTGGGAAGATTTTTTACTGAGGATATGACTTCTTCGGTGGTTGTAGGTGATATGAAAAAAGAGTCGGAGACGTTGTTTTTAGGTAGTCACGGAATCGATGTGTGGAGCCAGTCATGTTGTCAGTTACTCGAGTTCCGATGTTAATAAAGTAGTTGTTAAATTTCTCAGCAATTTGGATGGGGTCAGTGAGCTCAACATTATCTTCAATAAATGATGATGGTAGCGGCGGAGGAAGATTTGACCTGTTTATTGCCTTGCGGATAATTTCCCAGGTTTTCTTAACGTTTCCCCTGTTTTCTGAGATCACTTGATTATAATAATTTGTTTTAAGTTTACGTTTGAGTTGGTTAAATATTTCACAATAAGTTTTATATTTTGTGATATTGTCATTGGTCGGGAACCTGTACTTTTTTGCAAGTAGTTTGTGTTTATTTAAGGAGGACTGTAAGAAACCATAAGTCATCCATGGTTCTCGTTTTATATATTTTTGGGGGGTCTTTATAGTTACCAGTGGAAAGGCTTTATCAAACGCCGTGTTCAAGATTTGTAAAAACTTCTCATAAGCTTCATTGGCACGAGGCTCTTGGCATACATTGTTAAAGTCAGATTCAGATAGTAACTGTTTAAATGCGTTGATATTCCGTGTGCTGAATATTCTCTTAGGCTGGTATGTGTTATCCTTGGGGCAGGAGCTTTTGATATTTTCGATATAGAATGTGGCGAAATGATCGCTTCCATCAGTAATGATTATTCCAGAGGTATTTAAATTTAGTTTATTACAGAAGATGTGGTCAATTATAGTTGCCGAATGACTTGTAACTCTCGTAGGTTTGGTTATCAAGGGCGTAAACCCATTGCTGAACAGAGTTTCTAGGTATTGATTGGTTTTCTGGTGTTGGTTAAAATTGAGTAGATCTATATGTTGAAATCGCCCATCAGGTAGGCTGTTTTTCTTTCAGTGTTGATTTGATCTAGTAAGTTAGAATATTCAGTTAAGAATACGTCCAGATCGGCTTTTGGGGCAGTATTAGGGAGATAAATGATTCCTACGATTGATTTGTTTTTTCCAGTAAGTTCTACGAATAGTGATTCAAACGCATGGGGAATGAAAATGCTTAAGTCGTTCCTAACTTGGAATGGTATAGAATCTTTAACAAAGACACCAACCCCACCTCTACCATCATCATCGGCAGGACGAGAACGCAGAACAAGCGAATGATAACCGTCTAGGGTGTAGGAGATATTTTCTTTCACACTGAAAGTTTCAGTGATACCAATGATGTCAAAGATATTTTTGTTTGTTTGGAGATGGCAGAGCAGATTCTGCAGTTGTTCGAAGTTAGCATTTAGGCTCCTGCAATTAATGTTAAGTAAAGCGAGAGATTTAACACATGTGCCTACTGTTGACGAAAACGTTTCTGGAGTGAAGTATTTACAATTGTTCCTATCGTCAGTTAGTGGAGTAATAGGATCATCTTCAGAAACACTGTTAATTTCAAGGTTGAATTGTGTAACAAAGTCAAAGGCTGAGTCGTTTTGAATTTCTTCAAGTGAGACTAAATTGGTCATTACAAAATCTGACACACAATGGCGGAAACAAAGGGTTTCAATAGCACAAGTGCTCTACTCTGCTGTCTGATATAGTGTGGCTTAAGGTACAGTCGGGCAGTTTAGAACAAGGGCACATACGTATGATAATGTAGGTGGCCTTGGTAGACAGGTGTTTTCTGTATGTCCGGGAGTTGAGTAGATTAGATTAGTTGTAGAAAATCAAGTTTATATAGCTAATTAATATATTTTTTCTCACTTATCGTGGATTGATTGAGAAGACGGAGGAAGGAAGAAGTCTAGAAAATGAAAACGAAGAGATATAGTTTCTCATAATAAGGGGCATTACATTATGACTAAGCACGTACTGGATTTTCAGTTTGTGCTCAAACTGCATTATGGCTGCTCTGCAGCAGCCATGCCCCAGTCTGAGAACAAACGGCAACTCCAGCAGTTTGTGTAAAACACGTATAAATACGTGAGGTATTTGACCAAGGTATGGGGAACTGAATTTCCATTGTTGAGGGAGATGTGCAGAATTATGGATTGGGATGTTTAGATATACACCCGAAAACGAAGTGATATAGTTTCTCATAATTGGGAGCATTACAGTATGATTACACACGTTCTGGATTTCAGTTTGTGCTCAAACTGCACCATGGCTGCTCTGCGGCAGCCATGCCCCAGTCTGAGAACAAACGGTAACTCCAACAGTTTGTGTAAAACACGTATAAAATACGTGAGGTATTTGATCAAGGTATGGGGAACTGTATTTCCATTGTTATTTATTTATTTATTTATTGATGTTTAAGGTCACATATTTATGCACAATGGCTAATCATGACCGTGACAGTTTTACGGGTTGAGGAAGCCGGAGTACCCGGAGAGAACCACCGAGCAACGACGAGCAGCTGCCAGCTCCCCAAAATCGTAACTCCGCACTGCACCACAGGCAGGGTTAGATTGGTTGAAGACATGCGTACCATCGACGTGCAGTACGCCTTAGTACACGGCGTCATCGTGCCCTCACGCGGGCAATGGGGATGAAGTGTCTTGCCCAAGGACACAACGCGGTTGCCGCAGGTGGGATTCGAACCGAGGACCTCTCGGCTTGCAGCCTGCACCTCTACCTACTGAGCCACCGCGCTCCCCAAAGTTCCATTGTTGAGGGAGGTGTGCAGAATTATGGATTGGGATGTTTAGATATACACCCGAAAACGAAGTAATATATTTTCTCATAATTGGGAGCATTACAGTATGACTAAGCACGTACTGGATTTTCAGCTTGTGCTCAAACTGCATCATGGCTGCTTTGCAGCAGCCATGCCCCAGTCTGAGAACAAGCCGTAACTCCAGCAGTTTGTGTAAAATACGTATAAAATACGTGAGGTATTTGACCAAGGTATGGGGAACTGAATTTCCATTGTTGAGGGAGGTGTGCAGACTTATGGATTGGGATGTTTGGATATACACCCGAAAACGAAGTGATATAGTTTCTCATAATTGGGAGCATTACAGTATGACTAAGCACGTTCTGGATTTTCAGTTTGTGCTCAAACTGCACCATGGCTGCTCTGCAGCAGCCATGCTCCATTCTGAGAACAAACGGTAACTCCAGCAGTTTGTGTAAAATACGTATAAAATACGTGAGGTATTTGACCAAGGTATGGGGAACTGAATTTCCATTGTTGAGGGAGATGTGCAGACTTATGGATTGGGATGTTTAGATATACACCCGAAAACGAAGTGATATAGTTTTTCATATTAGGGGGCATTACATTATGACTAAGCACGTACGTAAAAAATACGTAAAATACGTATAAAATACGTGAGGTATTTGACCAAGCTATGGGGAACTGAATTTCCATTGTTGGGGGAGATGTGCAGATTTATGGATTGGGATGTTTGGATGTACACCCGAAAACGAGGGATATAGTTTCTCATAGTAGGGGGCATTACATTATGACTAAGCACGTACTGGATTTTCCGTTTGTGCTCAAACTGCATCATGGCTGCTCTGCAGCAGCCATGCCCCAGTCTGAGAACAAACGATAACTCCAGCAGTTTGTATAAAATACGAATAAAATGCGTGAGGTATTTGACCAAGGTATGGGGTCATTGCGTATGAAAAGTGTGTGAGTAGGGGGGGGGGGGGTGCAGCAGCCATGCCCCAGTCTGAGAACAAACGATAACTCCGGCAGTTTGTATAAAATACGTATAAAATGCGTGAGGTATTTGACCAAGGTATGGGGTCATTGCGTATGAAAAATGTGTGAGTGGGGGGGGGGGGGGGGGGGCTGGTGGCAATAAACCATAGGATGTGAAATAGAAAACCATAATAATATCTTAGAAACAGAAGGAAATTTTCAAAGATGTAACTTAACGAGCATGAATGAAAGAAGGAATGCACGAATCGGTGAATGAACGAATGTAGGAAAGAATAAGTGAATGTCAGCAAATCAACATTCTTCATTGATTCCCATTCAAATGCTGGTAGTGGAAAACGCAATGTGGGCAACATGTAACTCACCCAGACTATTATTTGGGTGAAAGAGTTTTACCTACAATGAGTCGAGGAATATTCCATTGTTGAGGCACATGTGCAGAATTATGGATTGGGATGTTTAGATATACACCCGAAAACGAAGTGATATAGTTTCTCATAATAGGGGGCATTACATTATGACTAAGCACGTACTGGATTTTCAGTTTGTGCTCAAACTGCTTCATGGCTGCTCTGCAGCAGCCATGCCCCAGTCTGAGAACAAACGGTAACTCCAGCAGTTTGTGTAAAATACGTATAAAATACGTGAGGTATTTGACCAAGGTATGGGGAACTGAATATCCATTGTTGAGGGAGATGTGCAGACTTATGGATTGGGATGTTTGGTTATACACCCGAAAACGAAGTGATATAGTTTCTCATAATAGGGGCATTACAGTGTGTTTTGCATTGCGTATGAAAAGTGTGTGAGTGGGGGAGGAGCTGGTGGCAATAAACCATAGGATGTGGCATAGAAAACTATAATAATATGTTTGAAACAGAAGGAAATTTTCAAAGATATAACTTAACGAGCATGAATGAAAGAAGGAATGGACGAATCTGTGAATGAACGAATGTAGAAAAGAATAAATGGATGTCAACAAATCAACATTCTTCATTGAGTCCCATTGAAATGCTGGTAGTGGAAAACGTAATGTGGGCAACATGTAACTTACCCAAACTATTATTTGGGTGAAAGAGTTTTACCTTCAATGAGTCGAGGAATATTCCATTGTTGAGGGAGATGTGCCGAATTATGGATTGGGATGTTTAGATATACACCCGAAAACGAAGTGATATAGTTTCTCATAATAGGGGGCATTACATTATGACAAAGCACGTACTGGATTTTCAGTTTGTGCTCAAACTGCACCATGGCTGCTCTGCAGCAGCCATGCCCCAGTCTGATAACAAACGGTAACTCCAGCAGTTTGTGTAAAATGCGTATAAAGACGTGAGGTATTTGACCAAGGTATGGGGAACTGAATTTCCATTGTTGATGGAGATGTGCAGATTTATGGATTGGGATGTTTGGATGTACACCCGAAAACGAAGTGATATAGTTTCATATAATTGGGGGCATTACATTATGACTAAGCACGTACTGGATTTTCAGTTTGTGCTCAAACTGCATCATGGCTGCTCTGCAGCAGCCATGCCCCAGTCTGAGAACAAACGGTAACTCCAGCAGTTTGTGTAAAATACGTATAAAATACGTGAGGTATTTGACCAAGGTATGGGGAACTGAATTTCCATTGTTGAGGGAGGTGGGCAGACTTATGGATTGGGATGTTTGGTTATACACCCGAAAACGAAGTGATATACATGTAGTTTCTCATATTAGGGGCATTACAGTGTGTGTTGCATTGCGTATTAAAAAGGTGTGAGTGGGGGGGGGGGGGGGGGGGGGGGGAGCTGGTGGCATTAAACCATAGGATATGAAAAAGAAAACCATAATAATATCTTTGAAACAGAAGGAAATTTTCAAAGATATAACTCAACGAGCATGAATGAAAGAAGGAGTGGACGAATCGGTGAATGAACGAATGTGGGAAAGAATAAATGGATGTCAACAAATCAACATTCTTCATTGATTCCCATTCAAATGCTGGTAGTGGAAAACGTAATGTGGGCAACATGTAACTCACCCAGACTATTATTTGGGTGAAAGACTAAGCACGTACTGGATTTTCAGTTTGTGCTCAAACTGCTTCATGGCTGCTCTGCAGCAGCCATGCCCCAGTCTGAGAACAAACGGTAACTCCAGCAGTTTGTGTAAAAAACGTATAAAATACGTGAGGTATTTGACCAAGGTATGGGGAACTGAATTTCCATTGTTGAGGGAGGTGTGCAGACTTATGGATTGGGATGTTTGGATATACACCCGAAAACGAAGTGATATAGTTTCTCATAATAGGGAGCATTACAGTATGACTAAGCACGTACTGGATTTTCAGCTTGTGCTCAAACTGCATCATGGCTGCTTTGCAGCAGCCATGCCCCAGTCTGAGAACAAGCCGTAACTCCAGCAGTTTGTGTAAAATACGTATAAAATACGTGAGGTATTTGAGCAAGGTATGGGGAACTGTATTTCTATTGCTGAGGAAGGTGTGCAGACTTATGGATTGAGATGTTTGGATATACACCCAAAAACGAAGTGATATAGTTTCTCATAATAGGGGGCATTACATTATGACAAAGCACGTACTGGATTTTCAGTTTGTGCTCAAGCTGCTTCATGGTTGCTCTGCAGCAGCCATGCCCCAGTCTGAGAACAAACGGTAACTGCAGCAGTTTGTGTAAATTACGTATAAAATACGTGAGGTATTTCTCATGATAGAGGCATTACATTATGACTAAGTACGTACTGAATTTTCAGTTTGTGCTCACACTGCACCATGGCTGCTCTGCAGCAGCCATGCCCCAGTCTGAAAACAAACTGTAACTCCAACAGTTTGTGTATAATACTTATAAAATATGTGAGGTATTTGATCAAGGTACGGGGAACTGAATTTACATTCTTGAGGGAGGTGTGCAGACTTATGGATTGGGATGTTTGGATATACACCCGAAAACGAAGTGATATAGTTTCTCATAATATAATTAGATTATGACTAAGCACGTACTGGATTTTCAGTGAAATGATAAAGTTGCTCGTAATAGGGGCATTACAGTGTGTGTTGAATTGCATATGAAAAGTGTGTGAGTGGGGGAGGAGCTGGTGGCAATAAACCACAGGATGTGGAGTAGAAAACCATAATAATATCTTTGAAACAGAAGTAAGTTTTCAAAGATGTAACTTGACGAGCATGAATGAAAGAAGGAATGGACGAATCGGTGAATGACCGAATGTAGAAAAGAATAAATGGATGTCAACAAATCAACATTCTTCATTGATTCCCATTCAAATGCTGGTAGTGGAAAGCGTAATGTGGGTAACATGTAACTCACCCAAACTATTATTTGGGTGAAAAAGTTTTACCTTCAGTGAGTCGAGGAATATTGACAGGCAGTGCCAAGTATTGTCCAAAGTGGAATATGTTCACAGCAGTATAAAAACTGATCACATGGCCTTTTTTATCAGTGTCGCTTCAAACTGATTAATTAGTAGGTAAAAGAATGATACTTTCACTGGGTTGAGGAATGACACAGGCAATGACTATTGACCGATAAACACTATTTTCACTGCAGACTAAGAATATCCTGACCGTTTTTTTTTCTCAGTTTCGGTCTGTCCCCTGCTGTTTTGATGGCGAAGATTCTCCCGTCCGTTGTCCAAAAGGAAACTATAGAGCGGTTCTTTCGTAAAGAATTCAATTTGGAGATTATTTGGCACCTTCCTGACGTTAATGATTCGGTGATAAATAGTTTGTCACTGTTATTTTTTAGCGTTCGCTTTGCCGAGAATACTGCTTGACGATGCCGATACGAGACGAATCTGCAGATCACACTACACGTTCTAGTTGAGGAGCTAGAAGACGCTTTAACTTTCCCTAATACATGGGAGCGACTAATGTCTTCTTTCTTTATGGGAAGATTTATTTTCGATTTGCATATATTTACAATCATATCATCGGTCCTTGTGTTGATTTGAGAGGTATCTGTAGTGTCTACTGGGATGTTATGAAAAACAAGGCAGTTTCGACGACCATATTGTTCTAATTTAAACAATATTTATTCAGAACTGAACATGATATAATACATACAAAAGACTGATAATGTTACATTAACTGTACAGAATTTATAATAAAATGTATGCAGTACAGCAAGACATGTAGAAGTAGCTGACAATATCAAGTGAGAGGATTTGGCAGAAAGCTCTTAGCTTATATAAGCCGTCTCCTGGAACATTTCTAAAATAGCAAAGTATATAGGTGGTTGCTAAAACTGAGTAAAATATTGTTTGAACTCATTGTCGTTGGATAGAAAGAGAAAAGTGTCAGAACTAGGGAAAAAAGAGGGAAAAATGAAGAAACAAGAAGAAAAGCACAAGAGAAGAAGAAAAAAAATTAAACGAACAAAAAAGAAAAAAAAGTCAAGAAAGGAAAAACAAACAGACTAAAAAACAAAGACGCAGAATAATCTGCAGATGAAACCAACTTGAAAGCAGTATTAATACCAGAAGCGATCACATGAGTGTAGTCTATGACTCTATTGATGAACAGTACCATCGTCGCAAACAGACAAGAGACGAGTCAAGAGTCCGCGCCTGGACTGTTCTCACCACTCTTCCAGCTCAGAGGAGTTAAAAATTAATTTCAACAGGATACTGTTGGTACGGAGAGACAGTCCAGGGGCGGACTCCGGGCAGTCCGCGGTATACTTCCCCAGGAAGGTTAGTGTCAAAAATGTTATTGTGATGTATTTACTGGTGCATATACACCTGTCGATATACCATAATGAAACAAGTCTACATATATACTGCAACTCAGTGAAAGCGCCCACTTTGTATGATATATTCTTGCACGACTCTGAACACAAGATAGTTGTCAGTGATGCTCAAATGCTCAGACCCATACAGGAGCATAGAAACATCAAAGGTAAACGGCAATGTATTAATTGTTAGATTACGTACATCTGTATAGTTTGTACAGTACAGAAGAAAGTGTTCAGTCGTTTCTATGCCACTACACAGACACAGAGGTGAAGACGAGAGGTGATTATCATACAGATGGGCGTTAACACCGCTACAGTGCAGACGCAACCTACAATGATAAATTTGAGCTGCTCGAGATTTGGCCCCGGCATAGAATGTGGGCGGACGTTGATTCCCGCCATTTAGGAACCTTCTGAAATTTATGATGGAACAGTTTTCCCTAACCGAGACGGGCAACATATTCCACTGTTTGGTAACATCTGGAAGAAACGAAGACTGGTACAAACTAGTATGACAAAACGGAACTCGGTGGGTTTTATTTGATCGAGTATTGTGGTGAAGACTGATGGACGAAGTAACTGGCGGTACTTTGTTTGAAAGGTATGGAGGAACAAGTTTATGATACATCTTGAAGAATTGAAGTAGCTTGTGCTTTCGGCGCCTTTCCTGCAGTGAATCCCATCGAGTTTCCGCGTAGAGTAAACTTTTACTGGCACTAGTTGTAGCACCAGTAACAATTCTCGCTGCAGCTACTTGATTTTTTTCTAGATTCGCAGCCTGTGTACTTGAACAGTTGTCCCAAACACAGTCTGCATATTCCAGGAGGGGCCTAATAAATGCGAAGTATATCTTTTCTAAGACCTTGCGATCAAGAGTGAACTTGTGAGCTCTCAACATGTCTATACGAGTCCAAGCCTTGGCGCAGATATGATCAAAATGCTCGTTCCAAGTACAGGATTTATTTAGGGTCACACCCAAATGCTTGTGAGTAGTTACTTCGGTAATTCGAGTTCCACGTAGATATAAAGGTGGGTGCGTAGGAGCAATGATCTTACGCGAAATTAACATAGTCTCTGTTTTTTGAGGATTAAACTCAATCAACCATGATTTGGCCCAATGTTCTATCTTGGCCAAATCATGGTTGATTAATGCTGCAGCTTGGCCGGGGTTCTCTACAATGAGATAAAGAGATGTATCATCAGCAAATAGCCGTATACTACTCTGTAAGTTTTCGGTAATGTCGTTGATGTATATTAAAAATAACAGCGGACCTAGAATGGATCCTTGTGGAACTCCAGAAGTTACTGGTCTCCAAGGAGATGCCTCGGAGGCTATCAAAACCCGTTGAGACCTATTCGAAAGGTAAGACTTTAGGAAGGAAAGCAAGTCGCCTGTTATTCCTATCTTTTCTAGCTTGTGGATAAGACCAGTGTGCCAAACCTTATCAAATGCCTTACTCACGTCACAAAAAACAACCCTAACTTCTTTCCCTTCATCAAGAACATGACAGAATTCATCATAGATGTCTGTCAGTTGTAAAACCGTTGAATCACCAGGGGTAAAACCAGATTGGAACTGACTAAGGATATTATTATCGCAAATGAAACGCCATAACCGCTTGAACACACATTTTTCGAATAGTTTCCCAACACAACTAATCAGCGATATCGGGCGATAATTGGTAACTACGTTAGAAGGATTCTTTTTTAAAACTGGCGTCACGTTGGCTTTTTTCCATAAGGCTGGGAAACAGTTGTTACTCAGAAGTATGTTAAAAATGACTAAAGTGGTTCGCACAGAGAGCGACCACATTCCTTTAGTAGTCGGGGACTTACAAGGTCAGGACCGGATGCTTTCGATGCCTTGATACTCTTGATTGCTTCAAAGACCTCACTACTGTGTAATATTATTCCGTCGAGGGACTGGTGCGCATGGAAGGGATAAGTTGACAAAGAAGTTTTAGTGTCATCCAAGGAAGAAATAGAACAAAAGTTTTCGTTGAGGATTTCTGCCTTTTCATGGTCAGTGGAGTATAATTTATTCAAATGGGTG
Source organism: Pictodentalium vernedei (assembly GCA_031216915.1). Classification (NCBI taxonomy): domain Eukaryota; kingdom Metazoa; phylum Mollusca; class Scaphopoda; order Dentaliida; family Dentaliidae; genus Pictodentalium; species Pictodentalium vernedei. The sequence goes on from CM062296.1 coordinate 96,212,789, forward strand.
ATAGTAGGGATTCCCGATGTATTATTAAAAATAAATGTTTTCAGGGTTTTCCACCACTCAGAAGAGGGTGTCTCAGGGCAACCTAATTTTGCTTGAACTTTTGATGTGTAGGTTGCTTTTGCCTTCCTGACCGATGCGACAACTTCATTTCGTTTACATTTGTATTTCGCCCAGTCACGAAGTAGGCCTGTGCGCTTTGCTGTCCGGTACAATCGTTTTCTTTGTCTTAGTAACAGCCGTATTTGATTATGCATCCATTTGGGCTGATTGGTCCTAGAAGTTATGATTTTGTTGGGAATGAAAGTAGATGCAGTGTCGAGTAGTTGATCGGTGAATTTAGAAACTAGGGTATCAGGGCATAAAATATCAAGTAGGTTTTCCCAATATAAATTTTTGTACGCTGTGTTAAGCTCCTCGTAATTCCCTTCTGCATACAACCATATGCGTCTCTTAAATTTATGAGATCGGGGTTTTGTGAACTGGACATCGATAGAGATCGGACAGTGATAGCGAGTCATGTCAGGTATAATTGGCTCAAGAACTTCGCATCCTACAACGTGGACAGTACTACTGACAGCAAAAAGATCGAGGAGTGTAGCAGATGATTCGGTGAGGCACGTTGGTCCAATCACTAGCTGTCTAAGGTTACAGTAGTTACAAACTTCATGGAAATGACCCCTTGGGGAGCCCATTTGATTCTCGTTGAAGTCACCAGTAATAACTAGGTCAGGGATCAAGGTATCTTTCGCTCTATCAATTGATTCTGTAATATAATCCCAAGCATCTTGGGAACTATTGGGCGGGCGGTAAAATACCCCGAGCAATAGGGACTTGTGGTGTTTCGTGAACACTTCGACCCATAGACATTCGATGCCATTCACCTCAAGATCGCTTCTCCGCCGAAAGCACAAGCCATTCTTCACATAGACAGCAACGCCACCTCCTCTTGTCATGCGGTCAAACCGCAGGGGTTCCTGGAATCCGTGAATCATAATGTCAGACGTCAAATCAGTGCTTTGTAGCCAGGTCTCCGTGAGAGCTAATACATCATAGGATAGTGATTCATATTGCATAACGTCTAATTTGGGCTTTAGGCTTTGGATATTCAAATGGAAAATTTTTAATGTATTTAGGGTATTTTCAGTGGACAAAGAGTCTGGTCCTGGGTTTGATTCTATGTCTCCTGACATGAGCAGAATCATCTCTCTGACCAAGGTTAAAAAGGCTGCAGAATACCAAGTAGGGAAAGCAGTCAAAGCGTATACTATGCCAGTTTGAAGAGGCGGTGTCAGTAGGATCGTATCATTTTTGTGAACAAATTGAGGTTTTTGGACTTTCGCACAATTATCAGGTTTTTTCTGACAATCTGAGATAACTTGTTTTGACAAGAGGTGAAACAATGCTGTCATGACAGTAAAGCTTTCCAGTAAGTCAATACCGATATACCTCATATATACATATGTCAGGACGCACAGGGACTGTTGCTTTTGTAATTTATGTTTTAGTCCACAAACATAAACTACGGTATTGAATGTACCAATTCGGGCACGGTACGAGTCAAGGCTACACATCATGTGATCGGTGGATGGTAAAATAAGCAGGGAGCCCGAGCGTTAGTAGCATTCAATAGCAGAAATGTTCTGTACTGGTAAGAGCTGAAATCAAGTTGGTCTTTGTGGGAAAATGGTTTCATAGTAAAGGAAATAGAAAAACAAAAATCAAGCGAACAAAAGGAAAATATAATACAATGTAATATCATAATGGAGTTTTTATCAAGTTATGATGGAGCGAGTTGCTTATTTAAAGTCGAACGCCATGGATTGTTAGGTGGATCTTACAGTTAAGTGAGTTTGATTACTGGGCCTTCATTAAATTCCGGACGTGAGACGGTCAGAAGATGATAAGTGAAGGAACATGATATTCAAATGGGACATTGTGCAACGTCGAGCACATCTTGACCCTCTCCGATGTTGAGCAACGTTATTGGGACGCAGAACATCAATTAAGGGCTACTCTTGGCTGTACAAAATTCAAATTGAGGGTCACACTCGACTGAACCAAATTCATCAGGTTAATGTATCACTAGCAAACTCAATGGAACATTAAAAGTTGAGAGAGAAGAAACAGCGAGGAAGCTCTTCTGTCACGAAAAATGGCGAAAATAAACGGAAGGACTGCCTGAAAGGTTGGAGTGATACAAGACAAGTGGGATCAACCCCGTATCGTACCATAAGATTAATCCGTCTTGCAACAGATGAGATTTCACGTGAAGAAAAAGAAGAAAAAAAAGAAGAAATTAACAATAATAATAATAATAATAATAATAATAATAATAATAATAATAATAATTAAGAAGAAATTAACAATAATAATAATAATAATAATAATAATAATAATAATAATAATAATAATTATTATTATTATTATTACCCTCATCATCATCACTACCACCACTACCACCACTACCATCATCACCATTACCCTTATTACAATAATAATAACAACAATAATAGCAATTACACGCAGGGATAGCTGTTTTGTCGCTTGCAAGAAGGAGAGGTGATAAGGGTGACCCAGTTGTTTCTGTTCAGTGATGAATTAGGCGCAAGATTCGAAGAAGTGATTGGCCAAGGGTCACTAACTGAAAACGACAGAGGGTAATGTCGAATCAGGATTCTTAGCATTCCAATCATTCAATACGAGCAGTCCGCAGCTACCTACTAAAGAACTGTTATTTGGTACCCGCACTTTCAAGATGAAAAGTTAACGAAAATGTCAGATTGCCAGGCTACGAGAGTAATTTGTGGGCTGCTGTCGCCTTGCCACAGATAAACAAACATTCATTAACAATATATATACAAACACATCTATATGTACAAATCATATAATCGGGGGTCAATAAGAGTGTTAGCTTATTCGGTAACTCATCATGATAGATACACACTGATTTAGCTTGAAATGGGCTTGGTCACCCCCCCCCCCCCCCCCCCCCACACACACACACACGCACACACACACACTCGCAGGCCGGCCGGTAGGCAGACAGACAGACAGTCGAGTTTGGTCGGAAGCTCAAGTTTCAAGTACAGATACAGGGGAACTACTATTTGTCAATTTCAAGTTGTTCTGTTACAAATCTTCGGAGATTGCCCCTTGCCAATCTCCAATAACTTGTATCAAAACAATTCGATAATGAAATTATTATATCTGATAGTTTCGATATACTCTATTACAATTGTCCGGAGATTCCCGTTGACAAACTCCAATAATCTTCAAACAAATCCAAACAAAAAAAACAAAGTGATAGTCAAAACCGAATGTTGGGAGGAGAGGAGAAGCGTGGGAACAGGGAGGCAGTTGGGAGTTCAGGGGTAACCAAGGCCTTCTCGTCCGAGAACCGCGACAAATCAGCGGCTGGCCAAAGTGTTATTATTATTATTAGTCAAATTATATGTACTGAAAATTGTCCGACAGACAATCACATTCGAACAAAAGGTAATTACTAATTTGATAATGTGAACTAACTTGTAGCATATGATTCTAAGAGTCTATTTATCCTATAAAAGTCCTGAATTTTGTGACTCAGGTTTCACTAATTACTAATTTCAATTTCATCTGCTACAACTGATTGGAGACCGCCCATTGACCCCCTCCAATAATTTGCAGCAAAGCAATTTGATAGTTATATTATAGGTACTGAAAATGATGTGACACTCAACCAGGTTCGGACATTAAGTGGCTGTTATTCAATATGAGTTTTCGCACTAAAAGGCCATTAAGTTTGTCACTCAGGTTTCAAATACAAAGCCATCAGTAAGCCACTGTTTGTTTATTTAAATTGCTCTGCTACAAATGGTCGGAGATTGCCCATTGCCAATCTCGAATAATCTGCAAAAAAAAAAAAAAAACAATAAGGTAGATAGCTTGGGAATATTGAAAATGGTCCGACCCTCAACCAAGTTCAGAACAGGGTAAACACAATTTAGTTAATCTGAATTTGTTCTGTTGTTACAAATGACTGCCTATTAATACTGCCTATTAACCCTGCAAAATTCACCAATATTATAGATCAAGTTCAAAGACAGACATTGGGTAACAACTATTTGTTCATTTCTATTTGTTTAGGTGCAAATGATTGAAGATTGCCTATTGTCAAGTTTCAATAATTTATAACAAAACAGTTATGTAAAAAGGTAGAGAATATTGGAAATGATCCGACACTGAGGCAAGTTCATAATTACGTGAACGCATTGTTCAAAGAAAACCTTGCTCAGTTCGTTAGAACTCGCAGTTATATTATCCAAAAGGTTGGAGATTTTCAACTTTTACGCGTGGAGGGTAGGACACACACGCCCCGTTCCAGACACTACTGGGACAACCCATCACCCAACGCAGACGATATAGAAAATCATTAATTTAAATAACATTTTTTTTTTTTTAAATTTTTCAAAAATATTTCAATAAAACCACACCGTGCGACCCTCGCTGAAACGAGCTCGCTTCAACGAAGGGTCACATGACATGGTTCCGTCGAAAATCCTTGAAAAATAATATTTTTTCAATTTCTATTTGCTTTGTTGTAGGTGGATGGAGATTGCATATTGTCGAGTTTCAATAATTTATAACAAAACAGTTATGTAGATAGGTTGAGAATGTTGGAACAGATCCTACACTCAGGCAATTAGCAAGGTCACTACTGGGACAAACCCCTCCCTCAACGCAGACGATATAGAAAATCATTAATTTAAATAAAAAAAATTTTTTTTTTAATTTTTCAAAAATATTTCAACAATATTTCAACAAAACCACACCATGCGACCCTCGCTGAAACGATCTCGCTTCAACGAAGGGTCACATGACATGGTTCCGTCGAAAATCCTTGAAAGATAATATTTTTTCAATTTCTATTTGCTTTGTTGTAGGTAGATGGAGATTGCATATTGTCGAGTTTCAATAATTTATAACAAAACAGTTATGTAAATAGGTTGAGAATATTGGAACTGATCCAACACTCAGACTAGAAAATATTTTTTCAATTTCTATTTGCTTTGTTGTTGGTGGATGGCGACTGCATATTGTCGAGTTTCAATAATTTATAACAAAACAGTTATGTAAATAGGTTGAGAATATTGGAACTGATCCGACACTCAGGCAAGTTTATAATTAGGTGAACACATTGTTCAAAGAAAACTTTGCTCAGTTCTCTCAAACTCGCAATTATATTATCCAAAATGTTGGAGATTTTCAACTTTTCGGCATTGAGGGTACGACACACAGGCCCCGTTCCAGACACTACTGGGACAACCCCTCACCCAACGCAGACGATATAAAAAAACATTATTTTAAATAACAATTTTTTGTTACTTTTTCAAAAATATTTCAACAAAACCCCACCATGCGACTCTCGCTGAAACGCGCTCGCTCCAACGATGGGTCACATGACATGGTTCCGTCGAAAATCCTTGAAAGATAATATTTTTTCAACTGCCGAATTTGCATACCACGCGGGCGGACGGGGGAGATTCGTTGGGTAAAGGGTCAATAATCCACAAGTGTCAGAGACAGGTCGCTTATGTTCTACAGCGACAGACATGAAATTCTTGATGTTGGGAATTATCAACAGACAGAAGGAAGTTGTGGCAGGTAAGCCTATTGAATACATACGAAAGCAGGAATTACACTATAGTGGACTGAGATGTGTTAAGATTAATTTTTTGTACAATGCGATATTTTTTTCCAGATCATTCATCTGGCATTCATCTATATTGTTCTGCTCGTCCATTCTCTCCTCCAGTGAATTGATTTTGGAATCTGATGAATTGATTTTCTTTGTCAACTCTTGGTTTTCTTTTCTGAGATTTTCGTTTTCCGCGATTAGAGCCACAATATCATTTTTTAAAGGCTTGATATGATGGTCTAAAAAGGATTCCAGTTTGTTTTCGATCGCATTTGGAATAACGTTTTGGGAAAATACACTGAATTGTGTTTCCATCTCACACTTGAAACGCTCAAATAAAACGTCCATTTTGTTGTCCATTGCTTTGTCTTGCTGCAACGACATATGGTCGGCAATATCTTCCAGAAAAGATTTTTGGCTAACAGTTTGTCTTACAACCTCCGCCACGTTATGAATCACAGAGATATTTTCAGGTATTAAGCCACTGTCCGAATCAACATCTGTGTCACAGTCGTAAACCAGACTTGTTGGTGTAGTTTGGATGTCTTCACGCCTACTGCTTGGTCTGGACTCCAGTGGTGAAATCATCTCAGCAGTTCTCTTTCGTTCTTGTGAGTGGAAGAATGTTCTGTCACTTGTTTTCTGTTTTGTGCTACTTGTATTCATCCTGACCATAGGTGTGAACATTTGGTTTAACAATAGTGAACTGAACTGAAGTCAGCTGATCCTTCGTGTTTGTTAGGGTGGTACCCAGCAAATCCTCAGTAATCACCAAACTCACTAATTTTTCGTTACAAAAATCAACTAAACTGGTATTTTTTAAGACACTCTTCCTAGAAAAATATGAATTTTTTAGCTAATGTCATAGCCGGCTTTGGACAAAATTTGAATCCTGTTATTAGATAGTTTAAAGATAGCTATGCTTTAGATAAACGAGCACACAAAGCTCGACTTCACCTGTCTGCCGCCATCTTTGTCACATATATCAAATATGACCTGTAGACTGTGCTAAAGGTTTTTGGGCTTTGGGTTCGGGAAGCCATCATGGTTGAATGATCGCAACCAAAATGGGACATTCTCATCTGGGCATCATCTGGAGTGATCCTACGAAGTTACAATGAAATCCCTTCATAAATATGACCTGTAGACTGCTCTCAAGATTTTCGGGCTTCGGGCACCTGTAGCCATCACAGTTGACCAATCACGACCAAAAGGGGATGTCATCATCTAGGCATTATATGGAGTCAACCTAACAAGTTACAATGAAATCTTTCCATAAATACGACCTATAGACTATGCTAAAGGTTTTTGGGCTCGGGCATCAAGGCTGAATGATCGCGACCAAAATGGGACGTTCTCATCCAGACATTATTTGGAGTCATCCTACCAAGCTACAATGAAATCCCTTCATAATTATCACCTGTAGACTGTTCTAAAGGTTTTCGGGCTTCGGGCCCCTGTAGCTGTCACAGTTGTCCAATCGTGTCCAAAAGGGGACGTTCTCATCTAGACATTATATGAAGTCAAACCTACCAAGTTACAATGAAATCCCTTCATAAATATGACCTGTAGACTGTGCTAAAGGTATTCAGGCTTCAGGCTCGGGCAGCCATCATGGTTGAATGATCGCAACCAAAAGGGGCATTCTCATCTGGGCATCATCTGGAGTGATCCTACGAAGTTACAATGAAACCCCTTCATACATATGACCTGTAGACTGTGCTGAAGATTTTCGGGCTTCGGGCACCTGTAGCCATCACAGTTGACCAATTACGACCAAAAGGGGATGTCATCATCTAGGCTCAAGGTTTTCGGCCTTTGGGCACCTGTAGCCATCACAGTTGACCAATCACGACCAGAAGTGGATGTCATCATCTGGGCATTATATGGAGTCAACCTAACAGGTTACAATGAAATCCTTCCATAAATATGATCTTTTGCCTATGCTAAAGGTTTTTGGGCTCGGGCACCTGTCAAAGGCTGAATGATCGCGATCAAAATGGGACGTTCTCATCTACACATTATTTGGAGTCATCCTACCAAGTTACAATGAAATCCCTTCATACATATGACCTGTAGACTGTGCTAAAGGTTTTCGGGCTTCGGGTCCCTGTAGCCGTCACAGTTGCCCAATCATGTCCAAAAGGGGACTTTCTCATCTTGACATTATATGAAGTCAACCCACCAAGTTACAATCAAATTCCTCAATAAATATGACCTGTAGACTGTGCTAAAGGTTTTCGGGTTTTGAGCTCGGGCAGTAGTCACGGTTGGTAGATCCCGCCCAAATGGGGAAATTCTCATCTAGACATCATAAGGAGTCATCCTACCAAGTTACAATGAAATCCTTCCATATTAAACATGACCTGCAGACTGTGCTAAAAGTTTTTGGGTTTCGGGCTTGGGCAGCCATCACGGTTGACAGATCATGCCCAAATGGGGACGTTCTCATCTAGGCATTATACAGAGGCATCCTACCAAGTTACAATGAAATCCTTTCATAAATACGACCTGTAGACTGTGCTAATGGTTTTCGGGTTTTGGGCTCGGGCAGCCATACCGGTTAACCGATCGCGACCAAAAGGGGGCGTTCTCATCTAGACATGACCCCAAACCAGCATATGAAATTTCGTGACGATCAGACAAGAACTGCGGGGTGTAGCCCGTGCTAAAGGAAAATGTGAACAGACTCACAGACTTCCGCACGCGTGATGGCAATAGCTTATCTTGACTTTGTCAGGTTAAGCTATAAAAACGAGAATCAAAACGAGACACATGCCACCCAAGTGGATAAACAGCAAATACACCCCCAGCCCCCCCCCCCCCCCCCCCGACCACCACCACCACCAAGTTAAATTATAGGGGATGCACTGCCAGAAGTGTATTCTGTAAGTTTTTGAGCAGCGCACTGGGTAAAACTTATATTTATTAGACAGCACTTTCCGATGGTGGGAGAAGCATGTGTGCACTGAGATCATTCGGATGTATTTTACCGTAAACTTTAGGAATCTGTGTAATCGGGTGTGTTACATTCTTATTTACCTTTAGCGAACGGATTGGCAAATTCGTTTGATAAAACTGGACATTTTATGGGCGTGGACTGTTGAACTCGTCTGAAAAAAGCAATATACCGCGTGCAGGGCCATGGTGGTTTTATTTTTTTACTGGGGTTGAACGACACCTCCAACAGACAGGGGAGGGTCAAGAATGGTTGAAAAAAGAGGCAATGACCTCCCAATCCAGCTAGAAATCTCAAGGAAGGGGGGTGGGTGGCATTCGTGTCCGTTCGATAGGGTGAGAAATTGTTAGAAATCAGGATGTCGGTGGGTGTATCATTATATACACTCTAATGCACAAAAAGGGAGATTATTCTACTCGTCACAGCGAGTCACCACACAATAAACAATTACTGTAATTTTTTACGGTCAAATGACTGGCAGCTAGTTTCCAGGCATATGACCGTAAGCATTACGGCAAACCGTAAAGAAAGTTTAACTGTCATTTGCCGTGTATTCCCGTAATATTTTTTTCAGGGTTGCCGTTATTTGTACGGTCATATGCCTGGAATTTAGCTGCAGGTCGTATGACCGTAAAATATTACGGTCAAAATGACCAGAGGCAGAGTTCCAGACATATGGCCCTTAATCAACTGAAAACCATAATTTAATTCCAGCCATCATTAACCGCATTTTACCCTGAACCAGTAAAAGCATATGGGTATGCCGGCCTAAGCGGAGATCGTGGCCATAAGCCATAAGATCCATAGTATATCGGTGACGCAGTACGAACAGTCTGCTATTCTGCATGATTATCGAAACAATTATACACATAAAAATTGACGTTATTTGATTTTCATGCCCAAGACTGCAATGAACATGAATCACTTCGCCACAAACTTACAGATTGATAGTAATAGGTTGTTGTTCGTCTTCAAAAGCATCGGGCGTCCTTCTTGGAAATGGCGACTTCCAGAGTGGCATATGGCAAAGCCGATCCCATAATTCACCATTTTTACCGCCGTGCGACGTAATTGGACGGCGTGACGGGAGAAATACATTTATTGGATCAAATTCGCGGGTTTTTCTACGGCAACACCGTTAAAATTAATTTACGTCATCGAGACCGTTGTATTTGACAGTCATCTGATAGCAGTTAATCGTAGAATTACGGTAATTTTTTACAGTGCACGTTGTGGCGGTGGTGACTGCGCGTGTGTGTCTGTATACGTATATTGGTAACATACGTATACCCTTTCAAGTATGTAAAATTTTACATACTTGAAAGGGTATACGTATGTTACCAATATCTACATACGTATACCCTTTCAAGTATGTAAAATTTTACATACTTGAAAGGGTATACGTATGTTACCAATATCTACATACGTATACCCTTTCAAGTATGTAAAATTTTGGCTATATACCTTTCCTATACCTGTCTTGTCATTTCTGGACAAGACAGGTATAGGAAAGGTATTTAGCCAAAATTTTACATACTTGAAAGGGTATACGTATGTAGATATTGGTAAGGAGGTTACAGTTTTCAAAATTATGAGTTTCCCTCTGGGTGCGGGCTTACATGTATCCGATTGGATATCGATGTTTTTTTCGGCAGAAGGTTGTTTGTATTTAACCACATTTTCAACAGGCAGGGTGACATCGTGTTGGGCAGTTTAACGGTGGGCGGAAGCCCGAGAGAACAATCGTGCAGCGGCGAGCAACTGGCAGTCTCTCGAACTTACTAACTCTGGACAAGCAGAGCCAGCTGCGGTTGAAAGCAAGAAAATCATTGACGTGCCGCACACCTTTGTACACAACGTCTCCGTACCCCAAATGACGGGATAAAGTGTTTTACCCAAAGCAGTTACCTCTGATCAGGATCGAACTGTGGATCTTTCGGTTTCATGTACAATGCTCTAAACACTTCGTCGCCGCTCTCCTCATCGGGGGAGGGAGTGGCGTCGGGATGGCCTGTTATATTACATGTTGTAAGGGGTAAGGATAATGGATTTTTTTACTCTTCTAAATTTAGCATACATTTATATGAATCTCGGCAAATGGAATTTTACTCGTATCGAGTGGAAATAACTTTATTTCTGAGTTTAATGTGCAGGGTGCGGAGAGAGGGTTTAATTTTGATGGCAATGTGTAGAGTGAAAAGATGCTCTTTTCAAACATTTCGATGGCCCTGATAAGGGCCGTCTTATGGATAAACCGAGCGGTCCATTCAAGCTTGCCGGTAGTTGGAGCTTTGAACTTTAAACCCAGAGGGTCACGGATTGATCATTACTACCGATAACGGTATTGTGACCTTGGGTAAGGCACTTAATCCCGATTGCCCACGTGGTGGCACGGTGTCGCTGTGTACAAATGCTCACTGTGTATACGCCCATGGCGCACTTGCCTTCAACCAATGATGACTCTACGAAGAGTTAGTACGTTGTGGAGTCTGATAGTTGCTCGGTGGTTTTCTCCAGCTTCCACCACTCGTAAAACGGTCAGACACGAGGTGACCCTGGCTGACCGTAAATAACGTTAAATCGCAATTCAAAAATTCAAGCCTGCAGTTATTTCCACGCCAAATCCAGGCTCCGAGATAGGATCTCAAAATCCCCCCCCCCCCCCCCCCCCCCCCCCCCCCCCCCCCCACTCACACACACACGAAATGGTGGGTCGACAGGTAAATATATCGACAGTGTTCCCGGATCGCTGACCGTCGGTACGAACTTGAATCCTTACTCAATATTTTTCGTAAAACAATAATTAACGAAACGGGCCCCAAACGTTCGTTTATTATTAGTATTATTTTCAAGAATTACTTTCGTTTTACAAGAATTACTTTCGTTCTACAAAAGTAATTTTTTAAAATAATAACAATAAACGAACAAGCGTTTACACATAAAGGATATATGAAACCTAAAGATAATTTTGCACAATGAAAATTGTGGCAACGTTGTCGTACGGGCGGCCAACAAATTTTCCAACAGACAACTTGAAAAAGTCCGACACGGACATGTGCAGGGATGCACACCCTCGCTCCACCCTTTTAGCTTGAGGCCTGGGACATACCATTCTAGCGTTAAATTCATTAAAACGTTGGACGCCATTGTTAATAAACTATGGAAGTGTATTGGTGCCACCAAGGGATGGGCAGCATGCAGCTCTGTCAGTCATAGTGATCGAAACTCTACTGAAACAACCAACAATTATCTCAGTTATCTGGCTATACCTACCCTATACCTGTCTTATCCAGAATCGAATACATGTGAGCCCCCCCCCCCCCCCCCCACGCCACCACCACAAAGTTATCCCCAAGACGAATAAAATAATTTTCCAATGCATTAAAATGCACGACAATACACTGGCTTCTGATTTCTAACAAACTTTCGCCCTACCGACCGGAAGCGAATAATATCACCCAACAAACACACCCGAACCATGACATTTCTGCCAGCTTGGGGTAGGCCTCCTTTTAATTCATTAACGACCACTCCAAGTGGAATACTGTTTTCCGAACGAGTACAACAGCCTCACCCATACACATGCCCAATTTTGTCCATCGACTTTGCCATCCGTTACCTAACGGTAAATAAGAATTTAGTCCAACCCCGCCCAGCATCCTAAAGTTGATGATCAAATAAACTGACGCTCTATTCCAAACCGTATTTACAAAGGATGCAGCTTGACAAATCGTACCATGAGTTCCAATGTCTTCTCATAGAACACATTGGAACTCAGAGGACGAAATGCTGTTCCACGTGAAATTTGCCGATCCCCCCCCCCCCCCCCCACACACACACAGAGTTATGTCCGTCTAATAAACATTCTAATAAAATACCAAAGAACACACGTTTTTGACAAGTATCGTTTAATCACGTTGTAATAAAAGTCCAAAGAGCCCATCTATAATATACCTGACTGAGGCTCCGTGAAGACGTCCCACAACTTCGGATGCTTTCCCCCACCCCGCCATTATAACCCACCAAAAGAGCGATACACCCAAATGGTATCAGTGCACGCATGTCTCTCACCCGCCAATGAGCGATGCTGAGGACGTTGCCTCCCCCTCTCCCCACACACAACTCTCGAAAAGTGTTGTCCGGTAAATATCGCGGGAGTGGTTCACCCTTACGAAGATATGCGACTTTCACCCAATGTAGTGCCCCAAAATTACAGCAGAAAATAAAAAATCGTCGAAATAATGGCCTTCCACCTCTAATTCAACTTCCACCCCACCGAACGTTTCCACCCAGCGCACCAACACCCATAATAAATTAAGATCAAAATGGAACACATTCCTCAAAAGCAAAGTGAAACGTCATTGTGTGCATAAACAGTAGATATGCAACACCGGCGCAGCTGATAAGGCGAGCAAGTGTACCACAAAAAAGTCGAAATTTCGACTTTTTATCTCGAAATTTCGACGTTTTATCTCGAAATTTCGAGATAAAAAGTCGAAATTTCGGGATATTAAGTCGAAATTTCGAGATAAAAAGTCAAAATTTCGACAGTCAGGGTCGGATAATTATTTTTTTATTATTTTGTCCCTAATACGCTTCCGTACCATACATAACTTCTACGGAAAAAAATTATGTAAATCTGTGACATTTTCAATTTGCTGATTTCCAAAAATTGAAAATAGAAAGTTTTGCTGAGCTGAATTCACGCCACTGCGTCCACTTACGGGTGCCACTTTTGTTCAGGTTATATGAATTCTGGTAAGTGGGGTTCAAGTCTAATCTTGGCGTATCAAATTACTTATACTCACCGATTTCCAACAATCTGTATTTCTGTCACGGTGAAATCCAACTGAGAAAGATTGTGAAAATCTCACATATTCATACGCGTAAAGCACGTGACCTCAGTAACTGAACACGGAAAAGCTGAGTGGCTGTCTGTCATATTCTTTGCTGTATCATCAATGACAAAAAACACGTCCACACAGGTCCACGCAAAATTAGTGCATTAGTCAGTCGGCTGTTGTGATTGACAATAGGTTGGTATGCCATTATGACCGGCTTCTCATTCGTTCTCATTTGAAAGAAAATCCACCATCATCCGAAACTTTTCGACACTATATAGCCTTGGCTGTTGGGACTTACGTTAAAAACAAATACGTACATAAAGTTCGTACGAAGAGCCTCGCAGCTGGTCGCTTCATTGTAAAACAGCAAGGGCAACGGCAGAGTACAGGGCTATGCGAAGATATAGGCCTGGCATTCTTAAAAATGCAGGAGGCTAAAAATCGCTCTCCTCACATGGCCCAGGGGAGCAATTAGCTCTCCTTAAGCTTTACAAAAGCTTAAATTGCAAAATGAAGTTCATTTGTTCATTTTTATTTGGTGCTGCTAACCAGATAGTCTCTGCGAGTTGGCTACACTGCCCCTCCCACGCCTCCGGGCCTTGAGGTGTGCGAGGGGCAGTGTGTCCATATTGCAGAGACCACTAACATAGCAAAGATCTGAAATCCTGTGTGGTTTAGGAATAAGCTGTTGTGGTAATCATTATTTTCTTAGGCTAGGAGGGCTATTTATCGCCCTCCTCAATTTTTTAAGGCGAGCAGTAGGCGAGCGAATAAATCGCTCTCCTGAAAATGCCAGGCCTGCGATGAGGACCTACTGGGGGAGTGCAATCCTAATTTGTACCGACTGTGAGGGATCAGGTTCCGAAAAATATTCAAAATATTTCTAGATTATACTTCAAAAACTGAAACTTCTTGGAACATTACTTGCGAAGAATTAAAATATACATAGAGTTATCGTGACGCAACTTCTTGTTTAATTGGCAGGTTCCGTACTCCAAATTGGTCATCCTAGGCCCCCCAACTGTCCGAATACCACAGCCGTCCATTTGTATGGCCGATGTTTTTATTTATTTTTTTTTTATTTGGGTTTAACGACACATTAACAGCCAGGGTCATATCATGTCGGTGACAGGTTTACGTGTGGAGGAAGCCGGAGTACCCGGAGAGAACCACCGAGCAACGACGAGCCGCTGTCAGCTCCCCAACATCGTAACTCTGAACTCTGCACCGCGGCACAGGCAGGGTTAGATTGGTTGAAGACATGTGCACCATCGACGTGCAGTACGCCTTAGTACACAGCGTCATCGTGCCCCCATATAGGCAAGCGGGGTGAAGTGTCTTGCCCAAGGACACAACGCGGTTGCCGCAGGTGGGATTCGAACCAAGGACCTCTCGGCTTGCAGCCTGCACCTCTACCTAATGAGCCACCGCGCCCCCTTTGTATGGCCGATGCGCGTGTGATCAAAGTCAAAGCATGAAATCTAGTCTCGTTAATCTGTAATTTATTTATTTATTATTTATTTATTGGAGCTTAATGACACTGTCGGCATCCAAGGTCACCTCGTGTTGTGTTGGACAGTTTTATACGGGTAGAGGAAACCGGAGTACCCGTGAGAGAACCCAGCAGCGCGAACAACTGTCAGACTCCCCAACGTACTAACTTCACACAAGCAGGGTTAGCATTGGTTGAAGGCAAGTCAGTGGCGGACCTAGGATTCTCAAATGTGGAGGGGGCGAAGGTGGTGGGTCCCGGCCAGGGTGTCCCCCTCCCTAGAGTGGAGGTCCTCCGGGAAAGGGTTGAAAAATCTGGTGCTCTGAGAATGAATCTGGAGTAAAATTCGCTTCCAAATTAAAAATTATCTGTGCCACGAAGACGTGAAAATTGTGGTGTGGACAGACATGCCAATGTGTGTATCGTTCTAACGAGGAATAGATTCTCAAACAGATCTTAGATAGGCAAAATGATTTGTGATTGTTTGAAGTTTCATAAACAGCGATGGAATTACAGCCACTTTGAGCTACAAGTTACCCAGGCTCCAAATGTCAGATATGGTGTCAGTGACCGTGTCACCAAATATCCACATGCTAGTACTCTCTCAGTCTTCCTCATAAACGGCATACATATCAAATGTGAAGAAGATCCACTCATTACTCAAGTTATCGCACGGAAACCAAAATAAATATGAATGGATGATAGGTCACATGGACAGAAGGACAAAGCATTTACACATGATCAGTTTTCAAGCCATTGACAATAGCCCAGGGGCGTAGGAAGCTTATAATATGGGGGGGGGGGGGGGGGGGGGGGTATTGTAAACGGGAGCTTATACGGGACAGCACGATCGCCTTTGGCGGCTCGCTCTGCGTAGCCAAACCCGGGGAGAGTGCGGGAGGGGGATACCAGGAAAATTTGTGAAATATGAACTACTGAGAGCTCACTTCCTCGCTTCTCAAGTGAAAAAAATCAAAGTATCGTTGCTGTTAATTTTTGGTGTTTATCCCTTTACCTAACACGAAAAGCAGACGACACTTGCAAAAACAATTCTTGAATAACTAATTTTTTTCATTTTTTGTCTCCAAAACATAGGTTATGACCCCTCATTGGAACGAGCTCGACCTATGTTTTGAAGACAAAAAATGAAAAAATCATGAAAATTAATTGGCGATTTTTGAGAATAGCGCTGGTCGGTTTTGGCAGTTACGTTGGGTAAAGGATTAAAGGAGGATGTAAGTCAGAGAGGAAGATGTTAACCTGTTGAGCGTCAAATCAGTCAGTGACATCGGCTACCAACTTTTCTATGTACTGCAAATGGTGAAGATCATACAGTTTTTATGTGCGCCTGTGTGATGTAGAATATGCAGATGTATGTGGTTATTTTCGTGAAGATACTAGATATGATTTACAAAATTTTGGAATTTTTTTTTTTTTTTTTTTGGGGGGGGGGGGGGGGTAAATACCCCCTACTCCGGCAGCCCCCCTCCCCACCTGAGTTCCTACGCCACTGCAATAGCCCATATTGACTTCGGAGTCGTGTTTGTGCTATATTTTCTGACGAACTATAATGAAGTTCTAAATGAACGTTCCTCAACACCAAACACTGTATTAGTGTATTGCCTCAATCTGAGTGTAACATGTGATTGAATGGTAAAAATTATTGAACTGGGGTTTGAATTGGGGGGGGGGGGGCGGGGGGGGGGGGTGCTGGGCTGGTCAGATGTAATTGGAATATTCAGTCAGCTAGGATTAGTGTTCAACCGATTACCAAAAATGGCCACTGACCGATTATCGGTTATTTGAGTTCACTCTCGGCCGTTCCGATGCCAATTCCTATTGTAATACTGTGCACTACCAGACGAATCGAGGCTTGAAAGAACTTCATTAAATTGAACATAACTGCGACCTGAGTCAATGGAGTGAAACCTTCACTTTTTCCGGTATGAACTGGCGATTGCCGCAAGTACGCTCAGTTGTAAGCTCCACGTGTCGCTTAACTTGTATATCCCATAAAGGAGCGTCTTGAGAAATTAAGAATACACATTGTGTTTGTTTCTCAACTTTATTAAATGGTATCATTGACATCATTTTACATTATTACCCCTCAATCTATAAGTTACTAGTCGATTAACATGATTTTGGAGGGCCGTTAAAACTCCATAATTTCAGTGACGTCATTTGACGGAGCCGCGCCGTGGGCGATAATGGTACAAACAGCCGCGGCCCGGCTATTTTTAGATTCCATGGTCAAATGAACTACTCCCATTCGCATGACGTCTCTTTGTATTTCTGAACTGAAGTCGAATGCACGATCGAAACAGAAATATCGAACCGACTTTAGTGATTATTTCTTCCAGCAATTACCTCGTGCGGCTTGCTGTAACAGGGAGTGGTAATAATATATAGTAATAACATGATTGTTGCCAGGCATCATGATTCATTGGCGGCCCTGCAGCAATGCTGAACAGCCCTTGGGCTTATTAACGGCCCTCGACTTCGTCTCGGGCCTTTAATAAACTCTCGGGCTGTTCATCATTGCTGCAGGGCCGCTAATGAACCATAATGCCCTCCAAAATCATGTTATTGTTATATTAACAATTGAACAATTGCAGACGACAATAAAAAGTGGTTAATGAATCATCACAAAATGCTTGGCAACAATCGGTTGAACCGATGTTCCAGAAGCCGTTGCTGTTGTCATTCGTTGGCCACAATCGACCGATTGGGATGGCCGATTCCGATCATCGGTTGAACACTAGTTAGGATATTCGGGGAAAAACTCGAGACTTCCTGGAAATGTATACACTAAAAACTAAAGTGTTAAAACTGACACTTTCAAGGTGTTAAACCCATTATAACTCTTATAGGGTTTGATTTTAACACTCAAAGTAAAATGCTTTAAGCACTTAGACATTACAATCATTCAGACATTTGAAACTTTGAATGGATGGCACTTCCCATGTGTCTAGCATTGGTGGTTCTTCCAGAATCGTCCATAATTTGATTTGCGCTTGGTGGGTACATAATTAAAAGGACACAACGCAGATGACGCGGATCAGGCTCAAGAGTTCGAGCCTGATCCGGGTCATCTGCGTTGTTTCCTTTTAAGTGTCGCGACATTACACCTGTCAAGTGGTATTATTGTAACACCTGTCAAGTTCTGGGATATCTACACTTGAACAAAGTGCTAGTTCAGCAGTTAGTAAGTGTTAAATACAGCACTTCAAGTGTAGTTTTTAACACTTTAGTTTTTAGTGTGTACTGGTGAATAAATAAAATCCACACGCAGTAGTCGTGACGCAACTTCTTATTTATTTATTAGTGTTTAATGACATATATTTCTTCACAATAGCTAATTATGGAGATAAAGTCAAGTCCAGCCAATCGTTTATACACATGTTGCCCATTTTAGAGGACTCCCATGCATTGGTGACTTGGTCCTATTTTATCAGGAAAACAAAACTGTTTACCACACTAAACAAGCACTGCTTCACTTCCCAGGGTTCCCACGGCGAGCTTATTGGGGAAACTTATTTAATTAACACGCACTGTATATCGGCACTCCAAATTAGTCGCGCAGAGCCCCCAACAGCTCGAATCTAGTACAACATATCTCCATTTGTATGGCTGACTGCACATGTGTGACACAAGGCCATGTTGCATATCTGGCCTATTAAAAATTGAGATGAAAGCGCCCTAAGACAAAAATCCCTGAAAATCTTTTATCGAGAGACAAAGGCTCTTGCTTGCTGCCAAAAGAACAAACTGGAGAGAGCCTGAGAGGAGCAGCAGGGCAGTGCTTGTCGTGAGGGTAGGGGTGTAAATGTTTTAACCCTTAAAGGCCAATTTCCGATTTTGGCCAATTTTTACTACTTTAGAACTGGTGTTTCAACCACAGGTACTCGGCACAAGCTGTGAAATCGAAAGAAAAATTATATTTGATAGCATGTTTGAATCGATGCTGACGTGCCCCCATAATAGTATATAAATATTAACAAGGTACCCAACTCGCTTTTCGAAAACGATAGCACTCATCTTCATTATACCCCCCTCAAATTTGATTCACACAACGTATCCAGCAGTACTCGGTGTCAGTGGAAAGGGAATGGATAATCTTTACAGTGGTGTATTACACGGCCGTTGGGTGCTCTTGGGTTGATCATGATAACTGGAAGAAGTCTCAGAAAAAGCCGAAAAACATTTAGTCGGGCAAGATACAGTGGAAAGAGGGTTACGAGCAACAATTATCCGATTTATTATAAATAATTTAACCGTATACCTTTATCAATTACTAATCTCGGATCCACATTTATTTATTTCTGGCGATCACATTTGCCGTTTATACATTTTTAAACCTCTTTCTTGTCAACTCAACAAGCTAACGGCATCCACAGAAGCGAAGATGCTCACAAAAACATCCCATTGGCTACTATTTATGCCGAGAAAATCATACATGAAAACAAGCCAATGGGAGAATGGGGAAATTTTTTGTGCAAATCGCCGTATCTGCATGTGGACGATACCAACTGCGTGAGGTTTCAAGTGACGGCTAAAAAGTGTATAAACGGTAAATGTGAACTCCAGAAATGAATAAATGTCAACCCAAGATTGAAAATTGATAAAGGTATACGGTTAATATTTGAATCTGCCCTCCATAGACAATGGGACCTCGAATTATTTATAATAAATCGGAGAATTGTCGCTCGTAACCCACTTTCCACTGTACAGTATCTTGTCCGACTAAATGTTTTTCGCCCTTTTCTGCGACTTCTCCCAGTTATCACGAACAACCCAAGAACACCCAATGGTCGTGTAATACACCACTGTAGAGCTTATTCATTCCCCTTTCCACTGACACCGGGTACTGCTGGATACGTTATGTGAATCAAATTTGAGGGGGTATAATAAAGATGAGTGCTATCGTTTTAAAAAAGCGGGTTGTGTACCTTGTTAATACATACCATTGTGGGGGCACGTCAGCATCGATTCAAAAATGCTTTAAATGTCATTTTTCTTTCGATTTCACAGCTTGTGCCGAGTACCTGTGGTTTCAACATGTTGTCTTCGGGGAAACTTGTGAGGTGCTTTCTAAGTACTTTGGCAGCCGTTTCTAGAAAAATCTTGGTTGCCTTTGTAGGCAGCCAAGACTTGCCTAGACACAAGTGGAAAGTTAGAGAACATAAACTATCATGGTACAGCAAAAATGTGCAAACAATCTGCCAATCTCCGGGTATTTAAAGGGTAAGGCCAAGAAACACTGAAACTGTTCAGTGAAGCCAGTCTTCATTGAAAAAAAATCCTTGAATGGACAAAACCCTGATGAAAAATCCCTGAATTTCAGGGAAATCCCTGAAAATGTTCAATACTGTTTAGAAAGTCAACAGAGAAACAATATTAGAAAAAAATGCGATATTTGTTTCTTCGCCGAAATGAAAAAGGCTAATTTATAAATCCTTCATGTCAATGGAAAATAAAAGTTAAGTTTATTCTGTTAGTGTGAGCGTGACTGAGTTTCGTACCATCAGCCTCGAAAACGACTGGCCTTATAAGCCCCTAACAAAGCTAAATATGGATACGACTGAGGGACCAGAGGACAGAAACTACGATTAAACCCCCAGCTCTCCCCGAAACACGTGTTTCGGACAGGGGCACACTGAACTAAACTCGGAAAACTGGTACTACAAATTCTTTGAGTTTTGCGAAGCACTATTTTCCTGAATTGCCTTTTCAAATTTGATAAAATAAATCTTCTTTGACAGAGTCGTGCTCTGAAGGAATTTAGAATGGTAATTCGGGATTTCCAGTGGGAATATGCATGGATGGAGTCGACTTGGTGTTGAACTTAATATGTGATAAATATGTGATCTACACATGTAACACGCGTACTACACATGTAACACGCGTACATGTATACTATTAAAAAAAGTAGGGGATATCCAAACTGATATTGATATTTTCGGAAAATGGTATTGGATACGTGTGATTGGACACATCAATAGGTCACCAAGTTTAGTGTGGATCATGAATGTCACCGGCCCACGAAAACTCTGCACTCAGGGCTCAAAATAAGTGATTTCGCATCGCTATTTGCTCTGCAAAACACGCTAAAAGCTACACAATTTTCAGTTATGTACAGCATTTTGCGATACAATATATTCAACTGCAGCCTAATAGGATGTAGTTGAATATCTTGTATTGCAAAATGTAAAAATGAAAATTTGCAACAAACTTTACAAGCTAGTTCACTGATGCTTTACTCCTGATATAAGATTAACTCTCCATCTCGCATTAGCAACTTCATATGTAACATGAATGTTATTGGTTTAAATTCATCCTGCATTGTTTCTGCATTTTGCATAAAATACCCAGTCAAAATAACTTTAAGCCCATCAAATTAAGAGATGTTACGAATTTGGAAATATCTAAGTCCACGCAGTGGTTAAAGGCAGTTCTGTTGAAAAACATAGCTAGTGCTTCATGTGTTGCAACTCATTTGAAAAAGCACAGAAATGGATGGATATTATTCTATCTGCTCAGAAGAGTTTAATTCAAAACAGTATGGCATAACTCCGGTATACAAGAACTGCTATGCAATTTAAACAAAATGTTATTCATTTTTCGGAAATGTGTAGCATTTTGCTAAGCATAGAAAAAAAGGTATTTTGAGCCCTGTCGTGCAAGTTTTTCGCACGAGCGCCGCCACCAAAACGATCGTGCGTTCCGCCGCCTCCACACTCTGTTTCGCCTGTCGTGGAAGTCGAGAGAGAACCTCGTTTCATCGGAAAACATGACGTTACTCCACCGACGATTGTCCCAGCGCTGTCGTGCTCCACTCCAATTACGCCTTGCTGCGATGTGACGTTCAGTCAAACGTGAAATTATTCGAGGTCGCCGAGCGTACCGATTCCAGCTGTGTAGGCGATTTCGGATAGTCTGACCACCGACTCGCACATCTGTCGCTCGGAGCAGCTGCTGTCCAATTTTTGAGGCACTTTGATGGCAGTTCCGTAATGCTGTGGTTCGGATGAAACGATTCTGATTAGCAGTTGTCGCCCTTGGACGATCTGACGGACGTCTGTCATCAACATTGCCTGTCTGACGGTTGCGTGACCACAACCTGCTGATCACCGATTGAGAAACGTTGAGAATTTGAGCCACTGCAGTCTGTCTGTTGCCAGCTTACAACATGCCAACGGCACGTAAACGTTCGTCACGTGTCAGTTTTCGCATACCTCAAAAGTAACGTTTCGACCAGAAACTATAAATGAGTTTATACCAAAAGAACGATGAGACCCCCCCCCCCCCCCCCGCCCGAACTCCCCCTATAATTGCCTTCCAAATATAATGTTTGCCCCCTCCAACCAAACTGACTAGGGTACCTCATATTATAGAATCCTGGTCACGCACTTGTTGCTCCATCCTGTCAAACCTGGTGCGACAGTCTTACTGAGGCTAATAATATTAAGATCATCAAGACTTTGTTACTGACAAACTGGGTTCGCAATGGTTGGCTCTCTGCCAGACACCAAGAAGACTTCGACAGACACAGATATTTTTACAGATTCATCAACCACCCTGTCCTTTCAACAACAGAAAATACACCAATTTGCCCAGGGGCCTGAGGCGCTCACTTGAACGATGAGATTTCAACCTAAAGAGATGCCCAGTAATAAATCCAACCTACCCAAGACAAGAAAATCATTTTTACAATCAAGAGTAAATAAGAAACAAGAAGACAAACCGCGACATTGCTTTTTTTTGCATGAATCAATTATGTATAACCCAATAAATACCATATACCAAATCTGGTTGAAATCGACCGATAGGTTTTGAAAATAATTTTTTTGTGGGAGGGGCCAAAATTGGGATCCTTCCATAGCGAGCCCAAATATTGACCTGGAAGCTTTTTTTGAACAATATTTTGTGGGTTTATGAGATCTTCAGACTTCGAGGGCATTATCCCCACCCCAAGGAGGGCAGCCAGTTTTTTTAAAGAACTGGAAAGAATCTACTCTCCACAAGATGATGTTTTTCCCGACCAAAATGGGTATTTTAATTTCACTATGTCTGTTCACATCTAAAGACACAATGCTCTGTGCTGTAAGTCGACAAGTGTTTCATCTTGAAAGAGGAAATCACATGTGCACATTCCTTCTGGCATACGGATAGAATAACCCCATCGATTCTGAAGATCAGTCATTATCTGCCCATCCGTCCGTCTGCAGACACAATGCTTCCTGCACTCAATGTCTAGTATTGTGACACCCTGGAACAGCTTGGAAGGGAAAATTACAATGTACATTCCTAATGGAGAAGGGATAATCCCAATAGATTTTGAAGAAAGGTTAAAGTCACCATGTCCATCCATCTGTTTGGATACAACGCTTTCTGGGGTCAAAGTCGGGAAGTGGTTCAGTTGGGAAGAGGAAATAACACATGTCCATTCCATTTGGAAAAAAAGGGCCACATCTCTATCTCTAATTCATCCGGAAGTTCAAATGTCAAGGTGGAGGCCATTATCTATCCGTCCGTCTGTAGACATAATGCTTTCGATGCTCTAAGCCAAGAAGGTTCATTCCCACTAGACCAATTCCCTGTAGACCAACTCCGACGAGGCCAATTCACAAAAGACCAATTCCCCTTAGACCAACTGGTGTGTTCTACTTTAAAAATATTTCTATATCAATAATTTGATATATTTATAAATATTTATAAATGTATTTAATGTTATTGATATTCAAGCCAGAAAATAAGCAGTCTGTCATTTGCAGAATGAGGTCCCTAGAGGGTGAATTTGCTGATGCTATCCCATACAGTGGGCCAGTTCATCCTCTGGGTACCTCTTTCTGATTATGTTTGAGACCTTGATTCAGGTTGAGGTTCACATAGGGTAAATGTAGTGATGCTACCCTGCTGTGCATGGTAGCATCACCAAATTCACCCTCTGGGGACATCATTTTTCAGATGATAGTCTGCTCATTTTCTGGCTTGTCGATATTTTATAGATGTTGGGCAGATTTTTATGAATAATTGTTTTCCTAATTATCCTTAATCAACCCTTAATCAGAAACGCTGTGTAGTTGGTCTAAGGGGAATTGGTCTAGTGGGAAGACACCGCCAAGAAGTATTCACACACGAAGATGAAATAACACATGTCGATTTCTTATAACAGAAAAACCCTGTTGATTTTGAAGGTCAACGATCAAGGTCATTATTTTCATTGGGGGGGGGGGGGGGGGGGTGTATTTGTCCTATTAGGATAGCTCTCGTTTAGATTTGGCTCAGTGGTTCTGGAGAAGACTGAAGTCAGTGGTTCACAAGACAGCAGGCTTCCTGCCGGCAAGGACTGATAAAATTCCTGGCTATAAAATGCTGCTTCTTTACATATTTTAGTATTTTTCAAGGCCCTTCAATATACAAATTCAAGGATTTTCGTGTCCTCATGAGCCCTAACTAGGTCCCTCTAGGCAACACCCCCTCCTACCACTTCCATTGAAAGGAAGTGGGTAATGTCTGGAGGGTCCTACATGTATATACAAACATTTGTGGAAGGAAAAGTATATTTTTTCATCTTTATTTTGAGAAAAATGAATGGGTTAAAACATTTTTGTACTCAGTATTGTTTTTAGAATATTGAGTTTTGGGGTACACACAAGGCTGATCTATTAATGTATTGATGCAAAATGATTTCAATTTGAAGAATGTTTTTTCAATGATTTTTTTTACTAGGATTAATTATGATGAGTGAAATGATGAAAATGTCTCAGGATTTTTTTTACTCCCAAAACAGGGTGGGTTAAATGAAATGCTGTGAGGTCAGAAATAACCACAGTAAATTTTAAAAAAATGTTTGGAATCAATTTGGTAGTATTTTATTTTGAAATTAAATCCCAAATTGCAG
The DNA here is from genome assembly GCA_031216915.1 of Pictodentalium vernedei. Taxonomy (NCBI): domain Eukaryota; kingdom Metazoa; phylum Mollusca; class Scaphopoda; order Dentaliida; family Dentaliidae; genus Pictodentalium; species Pictodentalium vernedei. The sequence continues at coordinate 96,237,665 of CM062296.1, forward strand.
ATATTGTAATCAACTTTGGTATCATTTAACCCTTTACCCAACGAATCGCCCACATCCGCCCGCGTAATATGCAAATTCAGCAGTTGAAAAAATATTATTTTAAAAAAAATTTCAACAAAACCATATCATTTGACCCCTCGTTGGAATGAGCTCATTCCAACGAGGGGTCACATGATATGGTTCTCTTGAAATTCTTTGAAAAAATTGAAAAAATGATATTTAAAATAATAAATTTTGATATCGTCTGGATTGGGTAAAGGAATATTTTGTTGTGACTGTTGTTGAGGGATAGTTCATGATATTTGTTTGTTTTTCCATATCCCGGTGTTGTTAATTTTACAATTCAAGCACTTTGGGTTTGTATTGTGGTTGAAAGTTTTGGGAAAATGCTATTTTGAAAATGTGGGATGCCCAATTTTCACGAGACAGTCCTGTTTTCCTGTCCTGCATAAAATGCTTGCAAAATAAACAGATGAACTGAGATGGGAGGAAAGATCGTATTGGGTGGTCAGTTGTTGAATTTCCAGTCATTAGGGGCAACTGAAAGTTAGAACAGCAGAATATATGGTGACAAACACAGCCATTTCTGCACAATGAATCTGTTTAAACCCTACACAAACTATAGTTTAAATAAACTGTATTGCCACCTTGAAACACAATTGATACATTTGTGATGTGTTTCCACCTACCAATTGAGCTCCCATCCCACATCTAATTACTGCAAGTTCCTTTTCTTTCATTCTGACATTTTAACCCCCCTATTATCCAAATAAATATGCTAAATATGTGATTATTGACATGCCAAGGCTATGGAAACAGCAGAGAATAGTATAGGGACCGTTCTTCTTTTGGGCACCATAGTTTGTAAATCAAATGTAAAATAGCCTGTTTAATCCTGTGAAATGAATTTAATGTTGTGTTAATGGGGGTGTACAGTAGGTTTTCACTCCATGTGTGCAGTTTAAGTATGGAGTTACCTAAATTTTTCATGATGTGACAGCTCAATTTCCTTTCTATTTGATAGGAACTTTAAGTGGATTACCTCCCTTTGATAGGCAATTGAAAACTTATTCCAGTTATTTTTTAGCAAACATCCTCCGCCTTGAATTCTAGAAGCTTTTTCTTGATTTGAAAATCATTTCACTGTAGGTAACTTCAGTTTTTGCAATGGCAGCATTCACAATTGTATAAAAATTCTTTTCGGGGGTATTGTGGCTCAGTAGGTAGAGGTGCAGGCTGCCAGCCGAGAGGTCCTTGGTCCGAATCCCACCTACAGCAACCACGTTGTGTCCTTGGGCAAGACACTTCACCCAGATTGCCCACGTGGGGGAGGGGGGGGGGGGGGTTGGGGGAAGGGGGGGAGAACGTTGGTGTTGTGTACTAAGGCATACTGCATGTTGATGGTGCACCTGTCTTCAACCAATGCTAACACTGCTTGTGTGAAGTTAGTGTGTTGGGGAGCTGACAGTTGCATGCTGTTGCTCAGTGGTTCTCCAGCTTCCTCCATCCGTAAAACTGTCATGGTCATGATTAGCCATTATGCAGAAATATGTGACCTTAAACACCAATAAACAAATAAATAAATATAAAATTCTCTTTTCACCCAAATGATTGAGCTGCACTGGGTCAGTCTTTCCTGATTGGGTCCATCATAAGCACGGTATTTCTTACAAATTCCCCAAAATACAAAAAATATGGAAATTGAATTTTGCTTCTTGTCTTTGTGATTGATTTCTAATTTATTATTAGTTTACAAAGTAGTCTCATTATAATTTACTTTCTGTTAACCCTTTACCCAATGCAGGCGATATCAAAATTTATTATTTTCAATATAATTTTTGGAAATTTTTCCAAAACATTACAACAAAACCAAGTCATTGTGACCCCTCGTTGGAACGAGCTCATCGAGCTCGTTCCAATGAGGGGGGTCACATGATATGGTTTTGTTGAAATTTTTGGAAAAATAATATTTTTTCAAATGCTGAATTTGCATATTACGCGGGCGGATGCGGCCGATTCATTGGGTAAAGGGTTAATGTTACGCAGTAGTAGTCAATATGGCATATTATGTCATAAACCAGTAAAGAGAGATGCCTAGCCAGTCCGAAGATTAATGTTTTGGGTATTCCAGTAAAAATATCAGCATCTTTGTTGATTCTAAGAAGGTTCAACAACTAATTTTTTTTTAAAAAAGTGAAACAAATGGAGAAAGGCTGGAGTGTGGAAAGGGTTAGCAGTAACTAGATTTAGTCAATAGTTCTCGATTTGAGTGGGCAAAAAAATGATGTATGCATTTGAGTGATTTTTAACCCTTTACAAATGCAGAGGATATCAAAATTTATTATTTTAAATATAATTTTTTAAAATTTTTGATCATGTGACCCCTCTTTGGAACAAGCTCGTTCCAACGAGGGGCCACATGATATGGTTTTGTTGAAATATTTTGAAAAATAATATTTTTTCAATTGCTGAATTTGCATATTACGCGGACGGATTCGCTGGGTAAAAGGTAAAAACCAATATCAGGATTCATCTGTAAGGTTCTATTATTCTGCTCACCCAATTTGTTTCTGCTCTTTATTTTGAATTCAGCATCCATGAGTATAATACAAGGAGTCATGTGGTTATTATTTATTTGTTGTTGTTTAAGGTCACATACTTCTGCACAATGGCTAATCATGACCACAACATGAAGATAAAGTCAAGGTCAGTCAATCGTTTATACCCCATGTTACCTATTTTAGAGGACTTGCACCCCAAGCATTAGTGACTGGGTCTTATTTTACCAGTGAAACAGAGCTTGTTTACCACAGTAAACAAGCACTGCTTAACTTCCCGGGGTTCCCACGGGGGAGAGTCATGTGGTTGATTGACCTCAGAATTCATTTTAATGTCAAAAAAGTATTTCATTTGGGCAGGGTACATGTGGAGCTTTTATGTCTTTGAAATACATCACCAAGGGAATTTTTCACTTGGAGGTTACTCTGCCAGTGATAAGATAAAATAAATGTGTGATTTATTGATTTTTAAGATTCTTCTAATCTCTGAGTTATTCTTCTGAAAACGCTATAAACGTCTGGCACTAAATCATGGAAGGACTCATAAGCACTTGGGGTTGGCTTTTTTTCACTGAATTGGTTGGTATGGTGGGGGTAAAATAGCAACTCTTGCTTGTTCCTTTGTTTCTATTTTCCACTCAAATTATATGGTCAGGGACGCCAGAGTGAATTTTGGATTGGGGGGGGGGGGGGGCTAGGGGGGTGGAGGGGGTAAGGACATGACGGGCCGACCCTAGTTTATTAACACTCAGTATACAAACCACGAATACTATTCTCGATTGAGTCTCAATCGAGAATAGTATTCGTGGTTTGTATACTGAGTGTTAATAAACTCAATTTTTGTTTTTATGAAATACTTTTCAATGGACATTGTTTTCGAACAGATCTGCGATTCTGTGTCATCTGCTTGTTTATGTGACTAAATTACTTCCCTTCTGAAACAAGGGAGCCTACCATGCTAATGTTTCAATCGATCATGTCCTTTTGGGTTATCCCCCCTTAACCGTTACACAAGACAGTGACTGACATTTCTCGCGGAAACTGGATACAAGAATGGCGTCGAAACATATTTAGGCTTGGTCGTTTCAGACAGAGCAGCCCCATCCATGAAAAAGATATGGTTGGGGTGGGGGTGGGGTGGGGGGCTAAAGCCCCCCTACCCCTAGCCACCCCACCCACCCCACCCACCCCCCCCCCCCCCCCCCCCCCCTCCCTCCCTGGCTCTGGCTCCAGCATCCCTGATGGTTACTTGGAGCCTTGGTGTGCTTCTCTCAAATTGGGTTTTTGCCTTGCAAATATGTACTGCATGTAGCTACAGTTAAAACTAGAAGTCCTGTCATGAACTGTGCACTTATCTTGGCTTAATTGCGTGTAGGAATTGCACGCAATTGCCATAGGTTCTCCTTGTTACCCATAGCAAAAACAAGCAATGTTCCTGCCAATGGACCTCCGGGTTACCCTGAGGTCCATTGGCTGAAACTTTGCTTGTGCACAAGTTGTATGTGCAGAATTTGATAGCCTTACCAACTTCATAACGCGTAGATTAACGCGCAAATCGACGTGCTATTTATGCACAGTTCAGGACAGGACTTCTAGTTTTAACTGTAGGTCTACGTCTTCATGAACTCTGGGATATAGAACTATATAGTTATGATTACGTGCCTCGTAAGCATTTTCGGTTCATGAATATTCAAGGCTTTTCAAGGCCTCTTAGCACATTTTCCAGGATTTCCAAGCCTTCAATGACCCCTAGTCAAATTCAAGGTGGTTCGTTAAATCCAAGGCCCCCACAGGAACCCTGCAAGAAAAAGAGAGACTCAGCATTTCTCCCCCCACTGCATGTGTAACATACGTCTGTCCAGGGTGAGATAGCAGGGAGAGACAGATGTATCCCACCCCACCCACGTGATGTTATATATTTATAACGTTATTATGACGTTATGCATATCATATCAGTTTTTTGCTACAAACTATTTCATATTGACGTCATCAGAATGCCATGTGCTCAAAGTCTGATGCTCTAAAACTCTTTAGATCCCAAGATGCCACTGTTCCTAATTGATTTTGTGGTATATAACTTTGGTATATACATAACTTTTGCATGCTGTTTCCGATGGTGTCATTAGTTTTTCAAAACAATGAATACCAAATGAGTTGATTATATCAGCACGTGACCGCCGATTACCTCTGGCTAACGTAACCGCTGTATATGAAAAATAATCCCTGATGGGTACGGGTGTGGGATGGGAAAATCTCACCCTCGGGACAAGATATTTGATCCAGACACTTGGCAAGCCTCGTGTCTGGCCCAAATATCTTGCCCTCGGGTGAGATTTTCCCATCCCACACCCGTACCCATCAGGGATTATAATAATACACCCATTACCAACAGTGCTAAAATGGGCATCTCCATACAGTAACCCATGCCACAACCGATTGCAATTTTTTTCCAGTCCGATTGCATTGGTTCTGAGGAAGACTCAAACCAAATACACTTCTCTATTTTCATACAGCTTGGGAAAAATAGACGTTTGAACAATTTGTACTTTTAACTCCTGGATCAGGTACTTATGACCCAAGAACCATACCAAGTTTGTTTCGAATAAACTCATTGGTTCTGAAAAAATAAATTTTGGGCAGGGCAAAACATATTGCCCCCTCCCATTAGAGTGGCAAACATTGCTCTCTCTCCCTCCACAAACTTTGAAAAAACTTCAATCAATACCTCAAAAGGAAGCTGAATTCCACACATCAAGTTATGACACATATCGGATGATCACAAGAATTTTTAATAATTGGGTTGATTTTTTCCCTACCCTTCTTCACATGGGCTGCAAATTGCTTTCAAAAAACTGAAATCACCCACCTCAACCATCTCTCACATGTAATATTACTGGAATTGGCCCAGCAGTGTGGGAGAAGTCTCGAACACAACCTTTACAATGGATGCCAGGATGTCTGGGTACTCTCATTACTGTGGGATGGCTACATTCTGTGAATTTCTGCAGCAAGGGAGTATTTAATAAAAAACTGAAAACCTTAGATTGCGGGATGTCGATGGTTTCGGTTTTTAAAAAAAAACTAAAAACCTCGGTTCGGTTTCGGGTAACCTAGAGCTCTAAAGGGAACTAGACTAGTGGCCCCTGTGGACTCTCGTCACTTAGTCGATCTGACAAAGGGGCAAATATGTCATGTTCTCATTTTCTCCCTTATCAAGTCGTACAGTGGACAAGGCAATAAGAAAATGTGACAATGAGAACACAGTGGAGATTAGATTAACTTTATTCAATTGTTACCATATTTTTATTTTATTTTAATATGCTTAGCAACTGATGCCCTAGAACCCTGTGAGGAGTGGCAGTGCCAGGATTTGAATTGGGGAGGGGGGGGGGCACTATGTTCAGATCACTGAACTTGGGAGAAGTGTGTCCCCCTCCCATTTGTGAGAGGAGGGGGGGGGACTAGGAGATCTCCCCAGGAAACATTTTCATATTTGGACGCCCTGGGAGTGATATCTGAGCATTTCTACAACACCTGACATGATGTGTATTGTTGTGTGCCATTTGCTGGTGTGATATTAGGTGGGAAAACCATGGTCAGATAGTAATTTGAGGTTTGATTTGGAGGGGGGGGCAGAAGAAAAGTGGGGGAGGAGGGACCCCCCCCCCCCCCATAGTGATGCACGCCACATCCTGTGGAAACTGCAGTAAGTGAAGCATTGCTTGTTTGCTGTGGTAAACTAGATGCAAAGTGATGGTTGCTATCACCGTGGGCCCTGCATTTGAAACGGTTTCAAATTCGAACAGTATATTGTACAGTATAACCTTCCTTGAGAGACCACCTGTTTTGACAGGCCTGTGAAATGATGTACCAAATAGTTGTTTTGGGTTCCAGGGTTCAGGGTATTGGTATCATTATTATACTATCATATAAAAGAGATGTTTATGATGAGAAGTTTTGTTTTCCGTTCAAATTTCCAACCGCAATCTGTATGATGGATGAGGAGCTATAACCGCAGCTGATAGGTGAAATTTCCTAATTTAAGGGCAATCACTCTTCAATAAACAAAAGAATCAGAATGAAATTAAAACATACAAAAAATTCTTTCAATATTTCCATCCATAACTGAAAAAAGTGTAGAAAACCTGTTTTAGCTATCAAATTTTCAAGTTCAAGGGCAATAACTCGGTAACTGCCTGAAAGACTGAGTGAAGGGAGCAAAAACTGAACTCCATCTGTAGTTTGCCACAGAGGCGGAAAACCTGTTCTAACTGTCAAATTTCCAAGTTCAAGGGCTATAACTCCTGTAATAAACCAAATGAGTGAAATGGAATTAAAACTTGATCAGTAACTGCCCATCAGGAAGATACATACAAAAAACTCAAGTCAATATTTCCATCCATAGTTGAAAAAAGTATGGAAAACTTGTTTAACTGTCAATTTCCTAAGTTCAAGGGCAATAATTCAGCAATAAACCAGCTGAACAGAAGAGAATTGAAACTTGTTCTATAAGTACCCACCAGGAAGCTACATACAAACAAATGCAATGCTAAGAGTGGCTATGCACCCCCCCCCCCCCCCCTCTCCCCCTGCCAAGCATGAGTTTGAGTTTCTAGTCATTTAGTCTTTGTTGATATTGAATTAAGAAATGCCATATCTCCATTAAACCATAGCAACAATACAGCAGGCCACCAAATGTGTCCATGGGACACTAATGCCCCCACTTCATGACAAAACTATATTTAGTGGTTAACAAAATCCTGAAAAGTGCCAAAACTCAGGATAAAAATTATCGCACCACACTCAAACTCAAAGCCAGCTGGTATATAGTCAACAGTAAGCTTTATTCCAAGTTTGATTTGGAATTGGACACCTGTAACTCACTCTCTTCATTCTATACATGCAGTTGAAATTTAAGATATATTTATGTTATAACATGTACATGTACAGTGGAACCCTGTTAATTGAATAGCCACTTTGCTAATAAAAATTATTCAATTAACAGGAGTATTCAATTAACAGGGATTGTCACTTTCCTGTATTCTAGAGATAAACTTAGCATTTATTCTATTATATCTTGTTTGACAGAGCTCCATGAGCTCTGTCAAACAAGATATAATAGATTAAATGCCTGTATTGAATGTACTGAGGCCAAATAGGTCTATAAACAAAGGAAAACTGGGGAGAGTCAGGGTAATTTCTTGACAGGTTACAAGATTTTTTATTCAATTAACAGGAGTTTACTCTATAATCTATATTCAATTAACAGGTCAAATTTGTACTGGAGGTATGGTAAATGGTTTTGTGTTTGGAAATTATATTCATTTAACAGGGATATACAATTAAGAGATATCCAATTAAGTGGGCTCCACTGTATTTCCTAGTAGAGGTAAGGAATGATGTTAATGATCTCTATTTACTAGTTTAGAATTGTATAGAGTTGGTCATGCTATTTTTTCTGTGGGAATTGAGTTATGCTAATGCAGGGTTCATACAATCAAGGACATAAAAAATTCAAGGACTTTTCAAGGACAAATAAAGACAAATAAGCATTATCAAGCCACAGTTTTTTGACGGGATTGCCATTTCTAAAAAAAATCTCACCTTTTAAAATGTTTCTTTCGGAACTAATTGAATGCAAGATTATGTTTTGTGGTGACAATTTATTAATATTTATTTTATTACAAATCATTGGAGAGTGCTTGCAGGCACTCTCCAATGATTTATAATAAAAGTAAATTTATGTGAAGAAAGTGTCATTTGCTACTGAGTGTGTACCGAGTCTGCATTAAGAATAGAAAGACATGAGTACCCTCAGTTTTTAGTTAAATTGATGGTGGCTTCCAGCACTCTACCAGTTATTTCTGATATTCATGTTTTCTTTCCTCACCCTTTTTATAAACAAGAGGCCCCACAGGGCCTGAAGCACTCATCTTGTACAGAACACAATTTAAACAGAGTCCAAGAATGAGTTTACATTAAGCAAGCCATCTCCATAGGCTACACTGTCAATCCTTGAGTCCCTCAGGAGTGACAAAAATAATCTGGGCATCATGCCTTTTTTCAGTTGATCATAAGTAAAATGTAGAGCTCCCCTATGAAGCCCCTTGATACAACCTATGTGGATTAATCTTAGTACCTCTAGAGGGTACTGAATACAAAATTTTTAATTCTTCAGCAAAATGGCCAATTCCGGCTCCCATAGAGAGCCCAAATATTAACTCAGGCTCTTGATTTGAACACAGTTAAATCTGATTTCCCTAGAGATGTTGTGTACCGAATATGAAAGCATTCTGACTGTTGGATCTGAAGAAGAGAAATTGTAAAGAAATTTCTTCAAATTCACGAAGTTCAAATTTGGGCTACCACAGTGAGCCCAAATATTAACCTATGGATCCGATTTGAACAAACTTGAATCTGACCCCCATAGAGATGTTGTATACCAAATGTGAAAGCATTCTGACAAGTGAATCTGAAGAAGATTTTTGAAGAAATTCCCTCATATTGTACTAAGTTAAATTTCATGTTCCCATATGGAGCCCAAATATTAACCTAGGCACTCAAATTGAACAACCTGGAATCTGACCCCCCTAGAGATGTTGTATACCAAATATAAAAGCATTCCGACTGGTGGATCTGAAGAAGAAGATTTTTAAAGAAATTTCCTCATACTGCACTAAGTAAAAATTTGGGCTACCATAGTGAGCCCAAATATATACTTAGGGAACTGATTTGAACAAACTTGAATCTGACCCCCATAGAGATGTTGCATACCAAATATCAAAGCATTCTGACTGATGGATCTGAAGAAGAAGATCCATAGGAAGCCCAAATATTAACCTAGGGACTTGGTTTGAACAATCTAGAATCTGACCCTCCTAACAATGATGTATACCAAATATTAAAAGATTCTGACTGGTGGTTCTGAAGAAGAAGATTTTTAAAGAATATTCCCCATATCACCCTATGTTAAAATTTCGGGCTCCTGTAGAGAGCCCAAATATGAACCAATGAGCTTTATTTTAACAAACTTTTATCTGACCCACCTATGAATGCTGTATACCAAATATCAAAAGATTCTGATGATTGTTTCTGGAGAAAAGATTTTTTAAAATTTTTGCAAATATGCTGACTCAGCATTTTTTCGATGCCCATTACAGAACACTTTTTTACCATTCAATTCTACTGGTCATAAGGATACTTCATACCAAATAAATGCTCTCTGTTCCGTGGGGTTTGGGAAATATGGGCGTTTGAAAATATTTCTATTTTTAGCTCCCAGGGTTCCCATGGGAATGCGGGAATTTTTTTTTTGTGCATGGGTCAAGTACTTATGACCCAATGCTACCACAAACCAAATTTGGTTCATATCAGACCATCGGTTCAGAAAATAGAAATTTTGGGCGGGGCCAAAAATCTTACCCCTCCTATTACAAAGCCAAATATTATTTCACGAACTTCGATTGAACAAACATGATTCTACACCTCATATGGAAGCTCCATAGCAAACATCAAGTCATTGTACACAATGGTTCTTGAGAAGAAGATTTTCAAAAATATTTTGGAGCATTTTCCCCCACTCCCTCCCTATGGGCTGGGCATGCTGAATTGATCAAAAATGAAATGCCCCTTTGGGACCATCACTCACACAAACTTTCACTTGAATTGGCCCAGTGGCTTTGGAGAAGACCAAAACATGGTGTTGACGGACGACGGACGGAGAGTGATGAGATTAGCTCAGCTTGACTTTGTCAAGATGAGCTAAATTGAAAGTGTCAATGACACTGTAGCTCAACTTGTCAAGACAAAGACATGTACATGTATAGTATGTGACACAGCAATGACAAACATCTAGGTAATGACCTGATAAGAAAGGTACATATAAAGTATTGTAACAGTCTGTACATAAATACTGAGCGTTGCCTGTAACAAATGTATAGGTAAAGTATTGTAAAGGTGGGTGACAGTCAGATGCTAAACTAGAAAAGAAATCTTTGAGTCCCACAGTGGGTCTGACTGAACCCCAAAATATTTGTTCTCATAGCACAGTGATAACAAAGGCACCCCAAAACACACTCATTCCTGTCCCAAGGTGAAAACAAAGGTACCCAAGAAGTTTCGTGAAGATCAGTTCACAAATATGAGCTGTGTTGAAGTTGTGACAAAAAACTGATTGGACCTAATTTCGGTACAAAATGGCCACTGGCAGCCATCTTGAATTTTGGACCACGCCCAGAAACACTCGTTCTCAAGGTGATAACAAAGGTACCCAAGAAGTTTTGTGAAGATCGGTTCATAAATACAGCCTCTAGCCCGAGCCGTATTGACATGTGCACTTACAGAGTATAAGTAGCACTGAATAAATCAAAGTTCATCTAATTTGCATAATTTCTGCACGAGAAAAAAAACCGTACTATATCTGATGTATTCCATGTTACTAAACATTCATACAAAAATTTATTCAAATCAGAACTTTCATACAGAAGTTCTGTACAAAGGACTGATTGCACTAATTTTGGTACAAAATGGCTGCTGGTGGCCATCTTGAAATTCGGACCACATCCAAAAACACTCGTTCTCATCCCACGGTAATAACAAAGGTACCCAAGAAGTTTCGTAAAGATCGGTTCATAAATACGGCATCTAGCCTGAGCCGTATAGAAGTTGTGTACAAAAAACTGATTAGACCTAATTTCGATACAAAATGGCCACTGGCAGCCATCTTGAATTTTGGACCGCACCCAGAAACACTCGTTCTCGTCCCAAGGTGATAACAAAGGTACCCAAGACGTTTCGTGAAGATCGGTTCATAAATACAGACTCTAGCCCGAGCCGTATTGACATGTGTACTTACTGTGTGTAAGCAGCACTGAAAAAATCAAAGTTCATCTAATTTGCATAATTTCTGCACGAGAAAAAAAAACGTATTATATGTGATGTATCCCATGGTACTAAACATTCACACAAAAAATTATTCAAATCAGCACTTTCATATGGAAGTTCTGTGCAAAAATCTGATTACACCAAATTTCGTACAAAATGGCTGCCATCGGCCATCTTGAATTTTGGACTGGACCCCAAAACACTCGTTCTCGTCCCACGGTGATAACAAAGGAACCCATGAAGTTTCGTAAAGATCGGTTCATAAATACGGCCTCTAGCCCGAGCCGTATTGGCATTTGCACTTACAGTGCTGAAAGTAACACCAAAGAACATCAAAGTTAGAGTAATTTGCATAATTTATGCACGAGAAAAAAACCTGTATTATATGTGATGTATCCCATGGTACTAAACATTCATACAAAAAATTATTCAAATCAGAGCTTTCATATGGAAGTTCTGTACAAAAAACAGATTTCTGCATCGTCGGTACAAAATGGCAGCTGGCAGCCATCTTGAATTTCGGACCGCACCCAAAAACACTCGTTCTCGTCCCACAGTCATAACAAAAGTACCCAAGAAGTTTCGTGAAGATTGGTTCATAAATACGGCCTCTAGCCCGAGCCATAGCAGCTTGGCACTTACAGCTCTGAAAGTAACACTAAATAAATCAAAGTCAGTCTAATTTGCATAATTTACACACGAGAAAGAAACCCGTATTATATGTGATGTATCCCATGGTACTAAACATTTATACAAAACTTTATTCAAATCAGAACTTTCATACAGAAGTTCTGTACAAAAAACTGATTTTTGCATCATCGGTACAAAATGGCCGCTGGCAGCCATCTTGAATTTCGAACCACACCTAAAAATACTCGTTCCCGTCCCAGGGTCAAAACAAAGGTACACAAGAAGTTTCGTAAAGATCGGTTCATAAATACGACCTCTAGCCCGAGCCATAGCCAATTGTTGACGTACGGACAGACAGACGGATGGACAGACAGACGACGGGCCATGACAATAGCTCAAATTTGACTTCGTCAAAGTTGAGCTAAAAACCAAACAAATAAAATTGAAAATTTGGCAGAAGGTTGGACTCAGTTAAACAAACTGCAACGATTGAAAAATCCAAGGACATTCAAGGAGCCTGGCTGCTTTTCAAGTACTTTTCAAGGGCATTTTCTGAATATTCCAAATTCAAGGAGTTTGTCCAGAATTCAAGGACTTTTCAAGGCTGTGCGAACCCTGTAATAGTGCAGTTTGACAAAAGTGCACTTACTCAAAATAGTGCTCAATATTGTCACAGGACTTCTAGTTTCAACTGTATGCTGCCCACTTTGGGGGAGTTCCTTCCATTCCTGGCATTGGTTACCAGGTCCTATTTTGCCAATTATTTTATTTTATTTATTATTATTTATTAGTGTTTAAGGTCACATATTTATGCAAAATGGCCAATCATGACCGTGACAGTTTTATGGGTGGAGGAAGCCGGAGTACCCGGAGAGAACCACCGAGCAATGGCGAGCAACTGTCAGCTCCCCAACATACTAACTCCACACAAGCAGGGTTAGCATTGGTTGAAGACAAGTGCACCATCGATGTGCAGTACACCTTAGTACACAACACCACCGTGCCTCCACGCGGGCAATGGAGTTGAAGCGTCTTGCCCAAGGACACAACGCTGTTGCCGCAAGTGGGATTCGAACCGAGGACCTCTTGGCTTGCAGCCTGCACCTCTACCTACTGAGCCACCGCGCTCCCCACCTATTTTGCCAATAAAACAAAATCTGATTACCACAGCAAACAAGCACTTCTACACTTACCAAGGCTTTATGGAGACCAGGAGCCAATACCATAAAAAGTTTACAATTGTATCTTCTACCTATTAATATAACTAATTAAAATGAATCATTAGCATTTTAAAAGATATGGCAATTTGCCAATTGCCACATTTCTGAAAACGCTAATGGTTCATTTCAACCCATTTAAAGTCATAACAAGAAAATACAATTCTAGAAAAGTGTAAAAGTTTTAAGAGTATTGGCCCCTGGACTGATTAATTCCAAGCATGATAAAACCTTGAACTCTTTTTGTATGCTAGAACTATCAAAACCTGAATTTTACACTGTATTAACCCTTTACCTAACGAATCGGTCGCATCCGCCTGTGTAATTTACAAATTAAGTAGTTTAAAAAAATATTTTAAAAAATTTCAACGAAACCATATCATGTGACCCCCTCATTGGAACGAGCTCGTTGAGCTCGTTCCAATGAGGGGTCACATGATATGGTTTCGTTGAATTTTTTTTTAAAATTTGATATAAACAAATATTAAAATCATAAATTTTGATATCGTCTGTGTTGGGTAAAGGGTTAACCACTATTGGTGTTTGCAAAGAGAGGTTGGAAGAGTTGTTGAATGAAAGTGGTTGTTCCTGTGAATCTGAAATTTTGGGTTAAATTGAATCAGACAGGGGATTTATTTATTGGTGTTCAAGGTCACATATTTCTGCACAATGGCTAATCCTGACTGAAACATGGAGACAAAGTTAAGTTTTAATCGTGGATACCTGTGCTGCCTATTTCAGTGGACTTTCCAGCCCAAGGATTGGTGACTGGGTCCTATTTTATTAGCAAACAGAGTGTGTGTACCACAGTAGTAAACAAACACTGCTGTACTTCCCAGGGTTCCCACAAGGGTGGTGGTGGTGGGGGGGGGGGGGGGGGGGGGGGGGTGATTCGCATAAAGAAATTCTCATGGCTTTTCAAATTGTAAACCTACAGCTTCTCACAACCATAAAGATTGTCAGTCTTCACTCAAGTACTGTATTAACCCTTTACCCAACGCAGACAATATCAAAATTTATTATTTTAAATATTATTTTTAAAAATTTTTCAAATATCAACAAAACCATATCATGTGACCCCTCGTTGGAACGAGGGGGTCACATGATATGGTTTTGTTGAATTTTTTTTAAAAATAATATTTTTTCAACTGAATTTCCATATTACGCAGGCAGATGCGGCCGATTCGTTGGGTAAAGGGTTAAGGTGCTACATAAGTAATGGAAAGTTAGCTTGAAATTAGGTGACATATTAATTGAAGCGTCGTCAAAAATCTAAACAGAATAATACTAGAGGTACTGTGAGTAAACCCACAAAGTGATAAAGTGATACCCCCCCCCACCGCCTGAAATGTATAAGTTAGATTATCTCCCCTTGGAAATGTCAGAATGGAATTATATTGCTTCATGCACATCTTCATATGGAGTTCTTCCATTGTGTAAAGTTTCATAAAATTCTTCAAACGGTTTAGGAGGAGTTGTGCTTACAAGGATGGACAGACGGTATAAGTTAGATTATCTCCCCTTGGAAATGTCAGAACGGAATTATATTGCTTCATGCACATCTTCATATGGAGTTCTTCCATTGTGTAAAGTTTCATGAAAATTCTTCAAACGGTTTAGGAGGAGTTGCGCTTACAAGGATGGACAGACGGTATAAGTTAGATTATCTCCCCTTGGAAATGTCCGAACGGAATTATATTGCTTCATGCACATCTTCATATTAAGTTCTTCCATTGTGTAAAGTATCATGAAAATTCTTCCAACGGTTTAGGAGGAGTTGCGCTTACAAGGATGGACAGACGGACAGATGGACGGACAGGGTGATTCATATATACCCCCCCAAACTTTGTTTGCCGGGGGTATAAATCTGTGCCATTTTTGTTGTCCATCCATATTTTTGAACAATTCTTTGCAATGTTGTCCCTCCCACCCCTCTTCAAAAAGAAATGAATGTGTCAATGGCACTGTAGCTTAACTTGACTGTGTGTTGTGTTTCATGAAAAGGATAATGTTCAAAGTTTATGAGAATTGTGATAATTGAGAACATGTTAATTTCTGTTCCCTGTATGCTATGTTTTCAATAAAAATAATTTGAGGTGTAGACTGTACTAAAGAATAGTGGGGTGGGTTAATATAGTGAGTCATCCTACCAAGTTACAATGAAATCCCTTAATAAATATGACCTGTAGTCTGTGCTAAAGGTTTTCAGGATTTTGGGCTCGGGCAGCCATCACAGTTGAATGATCAAGACCAAAAGGGGACGTTCTCATCTAGACATTATCTGGAGTCATCCTACAAAGTTACAATGAAGTCCCTTCATACAAATACGACCTGTAGACTGTGCTAAAGGTTTTTGGGCTTCGGGCCCTTGTAGCCATCACAGTTGACCAATCACAAACAAAAGGGGACGTTCTCATCTGGACGTTATATGGAGTCATCCCTACCAAGTTACAATGAAATCTCTCCATAAATACGAACTGCAGACTGTGCTAAAGGTTTTGGGGTTTTGCGCTCGGGCAGCCATCACGGCTGACAGATGGCGACCAAATGGGGAAGTTCTCATCTAGACATCATACAGAGTCATCCTATCAAGTTGCAATGAAATCCCTCCATATTAAATATGACCTGTAGACTCTGGTATAAGTTTTTGGGTTTTGGGCTTGGACAGCCATCATGGTTGACAGATCATGCCCAAAAGGGGACGTTCTCATCTAGACATTATACAGTCATCCTACCAGTTACAATGATATCCCTTCATAAATACAACCTGTAGACTGTACTAAAGGTTTTCAGGTTTTGGGTTCAGGCAGCGATCACAGTTGACCAATCGCAACCAAACGGGGGTGTTCTCATCTAGATATAACCTCAAACCTGCATATGAAATTTTGTGAAGATCGGACAAGAACTCCGGGGTATAGCCTGTGCTAGAGGAAAACTCACAGACTAACAGACTTCCGCATGTGTGATGGCAATAGCTTATCTTGACTTTGTCAAGTTAAGCTTAATAAAATGAAAAATTATAGTTTACATTTTTGACATTGAAAGCAACATGTCACCTATTTTCAAGCTAAATTTCCCATTATTTAATATCACCTTGATCTACAACTTATCTGTTAGGGCAAGTCAATTAAAAATAAACAGCTGCGCCATGAGCGCATGATACACCCGTTATTTATTACAAGAGGGAACCACACAATATGAGTATACATGTGTACTTGTCAGGTTTTTTTTATATTTTTGTACAATAATTATAACCAACAACATACTGTGTTCATTAATTTGGAAATAAATTATTTGAATTTCATGTATATATCTTATGTCTATAGAGATCATAGCTTCAAGAAAACATTGTCCGACATGTTGAAAATTGCCTATATTTTGAAGAATAAAGTCCCATAACTCTGGAGTGACAAATCGGACAGCGACACAAATCGAAAGGGAGCTTCCTTCCATCAACATATACTTTCCACCAAAAAATCACAAAAATTGCTTGCAGCGTTTTCGATTTATTGTATGACGTATGGACGGACGGACGGACGGACGGACGGACGGACGGACGGACGGACAGCGGTATACCATATTACGACCATTTTTTTCATAATGGGCATATAAAAAGGGGAATATACTAGAATGGAATCAAAGTTTTGGAAGTAGAACCTCCTTGAACTATTTTTCTATCATCGGGTTTCTTGTATAGGAGATGTGATGATAGAAGACAAGTTTAAGAGGGGACACCTGTAGGATTTTGATAACTTTGCGAAGATTTGAAAATTTCCAAATCAGCGTGACTCAAATCATTGGGATAATTTCAATCGAATCCAAAATTTAGAAGCTTCACAAGGTCCAAGTTCCTATTAATTTATATACTGGTGTTTAAGGTCACTATTTCTGCATAACAGCAACATAGAGATGAAGTAAAGTCCAGCCAATCATTTATTCCCATGTTGCCCATTTACAGGGCTTACCACAGTAAAGAAGCACTGCTGCACTTTGTGGCCTTCCCACTAAGCCAGAAAATAAGCACACTGTCATCTGCAAAATGAGGTCCCCAGAGGGTGAATTTGGTGATGCAACCCTGCACAGCAGGGTGGCATCACTAAATTTACCCTCTGTGAACCTCAATCTGAATACAGGTCTCAAACCTAAACAGAAAGAGGTACCCATGGGGTAAATTGGTCCACTGCATGGGATAGCATCAGCAAATTCACCCCCTGGGGACCTCATTCTACAAATGACAGATTGCTTATTTCCAGAGTTGCTTCCCACGAGGAAGTCCAAGTTCCTGATTAGAAATCAAGCTATACAGTTAAAACTAGAAGTCCTGTCATGAAATGCGCACAAATAGCACGTTGATATGCGCGTTAATGTGCGTGTTATGGCCCAAGTAAAGCTATCAAATTCTATATATATGGCCTGTGCACAAGCAATGTTTCAGCCAATGGACCTCCGGGTAACCCGGAGGTCCATTGGCAGAAACATTGCATGTGTTTGCTATGAGTAACCAAGAGAACCTGCCGTGCTTTGGATGCCATTCGATATGGCAATTGCGCACAATTCCAATGCGCAATTAAGCCTACATAAGCGCACTATTTGTGACAGGACTTCTAGTTTTAACTGTAGGATTGAGTGGATATACATAAAAATGACAAATGAATAAAATGGAAAGCACTTTTTACTGTTAATAGGAATCTCTGTGAATACATTGAAACTACACAACAATGATGCATAACAATGACTAATCTACTTGTATCTATGTGGAAGATAAAATGATTAACAGATGACAAAATAAAAGTATTTACAACATATTTTCATTCCTCCTTGCTCTAATATTTTGCTTGACTTCATTGCTTCCTTTCTCTTATGGTTCTGCAACTCTTCTTAGCACCAGTCAGTGTGATATTTACCCTGTTTGTATTGAAACTAGAGGTACTGTGAGCAAGCTCACAAAGTGATACCCCCTGCGCCTCAGTTGTAGCCTTTTTGGTACATTAATTTGTATTAAGATGATGTAGCAATTGAAATGTATATGTTAGATTATCTCCCCTTGGATATGTCAGAACAGAATTATATTGCTTCATGCACATCTTCATATGGAGTTCTTCCATTGTGTAAAGTTTCATGAAAATTCTTCAAACAGTTTAGGAGGAGTTGCGCTTATAATGATGGACAGACGGGCGGACAGGGTGATTCCTATATACCCCCCCAAACTTTGTTTGCAGGCGGGTATAAATACAGGGAGAGCCATTTTACCTACTTCTGTGACACAGCTGGCCTGATCAGCCCATGCTGGGTTGTTACTAGCATAGCACTCATTCCATTAGGCCTCACAAAGTAGATCTTCTGTTTCTCAGGCCATTTTTTGTAAAACCGCATGCAGGCGTTTTTTTTATTTTATTTTGTGTAATTATTTCTTTGCCATCAAAAGTTCATATTCTTGTTTTTTGTTTGTTTTAGGCCTCATAATCAACAGAATAGCATGGGTGGTGGTGTATTTCGTCCCTTGAGTGCAAGAAGGCTTTGCAATGCTTTATTGCAATGCTGAAGCATTGCAAAGCCTTCTTGCACTTAAGGGACAAATTTATTAATTTTATTACCTTGGGTAAAAGATTTTTCTTTTTCAAGTTTGTATTGTTTATATATAAAAAGAGTGCATGCGGCAGCCAAAAGGACCATGCAAAATTGCCTGAGAAACAGATTTTTTAACTTTTTTAGGCCTTAAACAAATATCTTATTTTATTACATAATCAACATAAATCACAGTGAATAAAGATCATTTAGGCCTAAAAAAATAAAAAATCTGTTTCTCAGGCCCTCCCGCATGGTCCTTTTGGCTGTCGCATGCTCTCTTTTTATAGCCAATTTAAACTTAAATAAAAATAAAAATTAAATGGTTTATGTCTGATATTCTACCCAAGTTAAAAAAATTGATAAATTTGTCCCTTGAGTGCAAGAAGGCTTTGCAATGCTTTAGCATTGCAAAGTCTTCTTGCACTCAAGGTATGAAATACACCACCACCCATGCTATTCTGCAGATTATGAGGCCTGAAACTTGAACCAAGAACATGAACTTTTTATGGCAAAAAAGTAATTACTGAAATAAAAAATAAAATAAAAAACGCTCGCCCGCATGCAATTTCACAAATAATGGCCTGAGAAACAGAAGATCTACTTTGTGTGGCCTTATTTGTTTATTTATTTATTTCAGCAGTTTTGACTATCTCATGACTGCAACATTGGTATAAAGTCAAGTTATTCGTTTATACCTCTGTTGACCACTTTAGATGACTTCCACCCCAGGTTTTGGTTCTATTTTACCAGTAAAGCAGATCCTGTTTACCACAGTAAACAAGCACTGCACCACTTCTAACAATGTTAAAGAGACAGGAGTTAAGATTTAAAGATAGAAGATTGAACCTTCAGAATATGTCATGACAAACTGATACCAGAAGATAAAACCAAGAATTACATTGACCACTACAGCATACCTCCATGCATCTAACTGTGATATTTCCTTCCTCTAACACATCTAGATTTGCAACCGGGCATATCACAAGCATGCCGTGATCACAGTGGTCTCCAATATCCCAGACACCATAATACACAGAAAGTGTCAGATTGACCGAAGAAAAATTAGGCCTAAAAAAATTAAAAATCTGTTTCTCAGGCCCTCCCGCATGGTCCTTTTGGCTGCCGCATGCTCTGTTTTTATAACCAATGGAAACTTTTAAAAAAAAAAAAAATTAAATGGTTTATGTCTGAATTTTTCCAAAGTTAAAAAAAACTGATAAATTTGTCCCTTGAGTGCAAGATGGCTTTGCAATGCTTTTGCACTGCAAAGCCTTCTTGCTCTCAAGGGACAAAATACACCACCTCTGCTATTCTGTACATTATGAGGCCTAAAACATAAACCAAGATATGAACTTTTGATGGCAAAGAAATAATTACAGAAATAAAAAATAAAATAAAAAAAATAATGGCCTGAGAAACAGAAGATCTACTTTGTGGGACCTTATGGGTCTCTTATTTTTTGCTAGTGTGTCTGTCAAAATTTCTGAAAAATAGAGTGAGATTTGATTTTTCCTCTGTCTCGATATATCACATCTTGTGCATGTATTTGTATCATAATTGACTAAAAGAGGGCAAAACATGCAATTTTTTTACATAAAAATGTCGCTGATTTTGCTTCTGGTGTTTGAGTGATGTTTTTTCTTACATGATTTTCTTTCAGCCAAGACAAGCCTAGGAACAACTGTCAAGGTACTTAGAATGCTACTTCGAAGATTACATGCTGGAACACCTGCTTTATGGCACTATAAGGTGATCAAAGTCGGAATTAGGCCTTTAACCCTTTACCTAATGTGAAAACAGATGACACTTGTAAAAAAGAATCTTGAATAGGCCACACAAAGTAGATCTTCTGTTTCTCAGGTCATTATTTCTGAAATTGCATGCAGGCGAGCGTTTTTTTATTTTACTTTTTATTTCAGTAATTACTTCTTAGCCATTAAAAGTTCATGTTCTTGGTTCAAGTTTTAGGCCTCATAATCTACAGAATACCAAGGGTGGTAGTGTATTTCATCCCTTGAGTGCAAGAAGGCTTTGCAATGCTAAAGCATTGCAAAGCCTTCTTGCACTCAAGGGACAAATTCATCAATTTTTTTAACTTAAGTAAAATATCAGACTTAAATCATTTAATTTTAATTTTTTTTAAGTTTGGTTATAAAAAGAGAGCATGCGGCTGCCAAAAGGACCATGTGGGAGGGCCTGAGAAAGAGATTTTTAATTTTTTTAGGCCATAACTATTTTTTTTCATTTTTTGTCTCAAAAGCATAGGTTGTGACTCCTCATTGGAACGAGCTTGACGAGCTTGTTCCAACGAGGGTCATAACCTATGTTTTCGAGCCAAAAAAAATGAAAAAATAATGAAAAATAATTGGCGATTTTTTAGAATACTGCTGGCCAGTTTTGGCCGTTACGTTGTGTAAAGGGTTAAGAGTTAAATATAAGATTTCTAACCGAAACAAGACTGCACAATTTGTGTTATTAGTCCCATACTCCCATGTTAAAAAAATTAAATTCAAAATATACATTTTTCAGAAAACAAAGGGGAGTAATTTGGATCGCCAGCATGATGGGAAAGATACATACTTAATTTCATTAAATCCATCACCTGTTGGTAAAATTGTGCAAACACGTTTTCCATCATATACATTTTCTGTCAAAAAGACTGAATCAGTTAACCCCCTTCACTCTGATGTCAAAATACCAAAATTTCAGGAAGCTATTTTTTTCCCATAATGCATCTAGAAATTTAACCAATTCAATCTCGTTTGACAGAGCTCAATGAGCTCTGTCAACGAGATTGAATTGGTTAAATTTCTAGTTGCATTATGGGAAATTTTTTCTGCCTGAAGTTTAGATATTTTGACATCAGTGTGCAGGGGGTTAAATTCACTGTTATATTATGGGAAAAAAGTGCCAGTTGCTACCAAGTTGCCAGCATGACTCAAATTTTGGAGCATAAAAAAATTGTTTGGAGAAAAATAAATGTGTGTCTCAAATCAAAGGGCGCCTCAATATATAGCTAAAATAGACAGTGTGCAAAATTTTATGAGAACGCTCGTTTCACTCACGTGGTGGTTACGCAAATGACCGGTTAGCTAAACGTTGCATCTTGAATGGTAAAGTCTGAGTAACTTGACTGGTAGAGTGCTAAATTTTTTTTCAGCCTCAAGATTTGTTCACACATTTTTGTCTTGTCACAATTTATGGGACAGTGCAAATTGATGTAGAAGAAGTAATTTTACTTCCAAGATACTAAGGAGGAAATCCACAAAATATGAAGTCTTCAACTTTAGGTACCTGCAGTTCTGAAAAAGCCCAAATATAGGCTTCCAGCATTCTACCAGTTAACCAACCTTTCTTTTATGTGATAGATTTTTAGACTTTTGCTTTGAGAGACTATATATAATTCAATATTATATTTATTGGGGTTTAATGTCATATATTTTGGCACTGTGGCTAATCATGACCTTGACAGTTTTACGGGTGGAGGAAGCCGTTGTACCCGGAGAGAACCACCGAGCAACTGTCAGCTCCCCAACATACTAACTCCACACCAGCAGGGTTAGCATTGGTTGAAAACAAGTGCACCATCGACATGCAGTACGCCTTAGTCCGCGACATCACCGTGCCCTCAGATGGGCAATGGGGGTGAAGTGTCCTGTCCAAGGACACAATGCGTTTGCCGCAGGTGGGATTCGAACCGAGGACCTCTCGGCTTGCAGCCTGCACCTCTACCTACTGAACCACCGCGCCCCCATATATAATTCAATTCCACGCAATATATGAATACTTCTTAATGATAAAAAAGCAGTTTTCCAAGAATTTTTACATAGCCGAGCATTCGTTTAGCCATCTCCAAACCACGTGAAAGGTCTGTCGGTTAGAGTCATTTTTGAAATTTTGTGCACTAAATATGGTACTTCAAATTTCCTTACTTTGACATCAGAATGCAAAGGGTTACAACAATTCTATTAATGAGAAAATTAGTTTTAAATGTTTTAGTTTGGAGGCCAGTCTAAATGGTGCAGACAATTATATCATTCCTGGTACTCCTTCTATTATGCTGATGAAATTCTGTTGATACAATGCTAATACAATTTCATCAGCACAATCAAGAAAAAACCCCCCAAAACAACACCCAAAGATATTATTTCCATTTAAAATAGCTCACTGGGAGATTGGTGGCTCAGTGGTTATGGCATTGGACTTCAAACTGAAAGGTCCATGGTTCTGTCTCCACCAGGGGTAACTGCAGTGTGGTTGTGTCCTTGGGAAAGGCACTTGATCCCAATGGCACCTTGTACCAAGGTGTACTGCATGTCGATGGTGCACTTGTCTTCAACCAATGCTAACCCTGCTTGTGTGGAGTTAGTACTTTTAGGAGTATGATAGTAATTTGCTGCTGCTCGGTGGTTCTCACTGGGTACTCCAGTTTCCTTGACCGATAAAACCGTTCGATATGTGGTGACGCTGGCTGTCAAAAGTGTCATTAACCCTTGAGGGCCTGAACAAGTGTCCTGAATTCCCACCTGCCCACAGCCTCTAGACACACAGTGGCTTAGCAACGATTTCTAGTCAAGACTTACCCAGAAACCACTGCCTACCTAATTTGTCTGTTATCAACAGAACCTCCTCATGATGGCACATTAAGTGCACTTGTTCTGAGGTTGTAGAAGTCGGAAATAGGCCTTTAAGGGTTAAACCCCAATAAACAAAAAAAATATAAGCTCACGGTACCCAAGAGATTAATTATGAAACTGCATTCCCTTGATCCCCAATAAAACATTATTCCATAAGATTTCAGAAAACAGATTAGGTATAATGTTCAACTTGGAGCAAAACGATTTGTTATGAACCAAGTAAGATTATAATACTTTATGATATTCAATCCTTGTTAATTAACTCAGGGCCCAGCCTATGAGGGAATTTTAGGGAGACTTCATGTCTCCCTCCAGAAAAAATAGGGACAGTGCAGAGTTAAGTAGGGAGACTTCAAAGGCAAGTGGGGAAAATTAAGAATATTTATGTATCCCCCCCAACCCCCTTTCATATCTTCAGCTTGTGGTCCTTCAATAACACCCGATTAATCCAGGTCCAGTTGTGTATGATGCATCTATGCCAGGTTAAAAAATCTCAAACTAATTATTGATTGAAAATCCCTCACTGCTACCCTCTCCTTCATGACCCCTCCCCTCTTCTTCGTGCCAATCCCCCAGCACCCTCCTGTGGTTGCCTTTCACCAAAGTCTACTAAGCCAATAATTTCCTAAGTCTGAAAGTGTGAACAGGACCAGATGTAAGAAGGTTGCTTGGAAGGTAGTTTTTTTCAAGATCCTTCATATGCACACTTGAGCCCTGTACAAAGCTTTTCTTGTCATCACTAAAGCTTTTTTTCACGTGTTTCAATTCCATTCGTGTTTTTCTGGGAATAGACGGCCCAACAGTTAACAGTCGTCAGCAAAACGAAATAAAAATTCAGTGTTAGAAAATACGTCCATTGTGTATACATTTTCAGCAGAGAATTTTCGGCATCCTAAGCGACGTAACCTACTTTCAAACTGGGTTATTTTGTTGAGTCGCGTAAGTCACCTATTTTCGTTTCGACACTTGAAGCTTCGACTGAAACGGAACAAAATAGAAATAAAAAATGCGCAAAAAGCGACAATGGACAATCGATTCTCCTGTGATTTCAAATAAATGGTCGCTTATTTGACAAATGAAAATGCAATGCCCAGTTATGACACTCAAGCACATTCAATTCTTGAAAATAATCGTTTTTATGTAAACCTTGGATCACTCAGTTCAACCTTTCCTCATTTTGAGCAATTTTTAAAGGGCGACTTGTAATCGCCCTGACTATTCTTCTAGGCAACTTTGGGCTTAAAAGGGCGACATAATCACCCTTGTCAACCTCATGGCTGGTCCCTGAATTAACCCTTTACCCAACGCAGACAATATCAAAATTTATTATTTTAAATATCATTTTTTTTTAACTTTTCAAAAAATTTCAACAAAACCATATCATGTGACCTCTCATTGGAACGAGCTCCGTGAGCTCGTTCCAAAGAGGGATTACATGATATGGTTTTGTTAAAATTTTTTGAAAAATAGTATTTTTTTCAGCTGCTGAATTTGCATATTATGTGGGCGGATGTCGCCAATTCGTTGGGTAAAGGGTTAAACTCAATACCTATGCAGCCCTCGAAATTAAGATAATTTCTCCATGGCAGCAAATTACCATGGACAAGGTTACAGCCCACATAATTTTAACGATCAGACAACAGTACTGCTTCTACTGTTGATGTATCAGTTGAATAGATGATTTTAACAAATTTACAATTGACTTGAAGCCTTGTGTTGTCTTAATGCTCCCTGAGTTTGAAATAGCTACATGTGTACTTTCTAATTATTTTTAAATCATAATTCTGAGCCATAAATTTCAGAGCCATGCCTGAATATTAGTATTCGCTCATCGACATTTGCAGTCACAAATTGCCACTTCTCTGACGACATCAATTCTGGTTTGTTTTGCATCCGATCACAAGTATAAAGTAATTTCTCTTCTCATACTATTATGGGATGCTGAATGACAGGTGTTGTGAGTTTGCTACAAATCAACATCATTTACCAAGCTTTGTGTGTCTTTGCGATATCGTTATATCTACAACAATTTTACAAAGTTAATGAAAATTTATGTACTGTTTTGGGGTTTTTTTTTAGCTGTGTCAGATTGATAATCCTAGTTATAAATTGCTTACTTCAAATTTAAGGAAAAAGCCCATGGCATTTAAATGCAGTGGAGAAATATTTATTTATTGTTGTTTATGGTCACATACTTCTGCACAATGGCTAATCATGACCACAACATGGAGATAAAGTCAAGGTCAGTTAATCGTTTATACCCCATGTTGCCTATTTTAGAGGACTCGCACCCCAAGCATTAGTGACTGGGTCGTATTTTACCAGTGAAACAGAGCTTGTTTACCACAGTAAACAAGCACTGCTTCACTTCCCGGGGTTCCCACAAGGCAGTGGAGAAATTCATATCCCAGGGAAATCCCCACAGCATTTGTAGATTGCCATGGCTAATTTCAAGGGCTGCCTATTCGACCCACTTTATAGGACACTCATCCTGGAACAGGGACCGATCAGGACTATTTAAAATACGCTCTAGCCTCGGAGCCTATTTTTTCAATTCATGCGCCAGATTTCAATTTACGGAGTCACACTGCTGTTTGTAACACACACAGCAAGTATGTAATAGCTCTCATCATTTTCATTTAGTACACTATAGCAAACATTAATCTTCACTGTGGTTTCTGATCAAGTCTTGGCTGCCTATTTAGGCAGCCAAGACTTGATCAGAAACCACAGTGAAGATTAATGCTTGGTAATTAAGACTTGAAGTATTAACTTAAGCACTCTACAACAATGATAAATGATAATCATATATATAATACATGTAAGAGTGTCTCTCTCGATTATTCATCGAAAGAATATGTTTGTTGGTGGTTAATGTCACATATTTATGCACCATGGCTAATCGTGACACAACATGGAGATGAAGTCAAGTTTAGTCAATCGTTGATCAACATGTTGCCCATTTTAGAGGACTTTCACCCCAAGCATTGGTGACTGGGTCCTATTTTACTAGTAAAGCGGAACTGGTTTACCACAGTAAACAAGTGCTGCTTACTTCCCGGGGTTCCCACGGGGAATCGAAAGAATATCAAAATATGATCTGAGAAGTTACGTGCCAACTGAGAAGCCTATTTCTGAGATTTAAGAGCCAGGTCCTGATGTTTCAGAACCAAATATGCACTGGCGCATGCCCTGGTCGGTCCTTGCCGGAACTTGGCAGGATTGCAATGGTATTTTGAATTTTCATTACTGACGAAGTAACTAACCAATGTCGAGTCTTAGTGTAAATCTCATCCATATTGACCAACTCTTTGGCCAATGGAATCAATTTTCAGTAAATAAATAATTCAGAATTTGAGTGTACTATTATAAACCCTCGAGAGTTCACTTCATAGAAAAAACTAGCGGGTCAACATATGCCTGTGGTGATCACCACGTGTGCAAAGTTTGAACAATATAGCATGTAAAATGTTGAAGGAGTAGGCGACACAAAACTGTAATGTTTTAAGTACTAAAAGGGGGCATAACTCTGAAAATGAAAAAATTTATAGTAATTTATATATTTTTTATACTTACCAATGACCCAGACTTAGCTGGTGCTAACTCTTAAAAATATGAACTTGTGCGAGATATTATGGCCATGATAAAGCTGCATATTAAATTTGAAAAGAATCTGATTAAGTTGACGGTCTGTAGAGCACGGAAAGCATAATTTGCTCGATTTCTAAGTATTAAAGGGGGAATAACTACTAGGAAAACCGTTGAACATGACCCAAATTCGAACTTGCGCGAGATCTTATTCTGGTTGTGCAGTATATCAAATATTTTTTAAATCCGATTGAAATCACGCTCTGTAGAGCACGGAATACAACTGTCCCCGGACGGACAGCACCATAACATAATACTTCTGTTTTTCAAACGGATGTATAAACAAGCCTCTTATTTATATTTACTAGAGTTTAACTCTTAACCTTTAACCTTTTACCCAATGCAGAGAATATAAAAATTTATTATTTTAATTACTATTTTTTTAAATTTTTCAAAAAATTTCAACAAAACCACATCCTGTGACCCCTCATTGGAAAGAGCTCATCGAGCTCATTCCAATGAGGGATCACATGATATGGTTTTGTTGAAATATTTGGAAATCTTTTATTTTTTTCTACTGCTCAGTTTGTAAATTACGCGGGAGGATGCAGGCATTTCGTTAGGTAAAGGGTTAAGGGCCTTGAGATTTTTACATATTTTTCAAACACTTTGACAGTCTGCATCCTGTGACTTTGCTGCTGTTTTTTGGCAAACCAAGGTTCTTAGAATGTAACTTGTGAGTTAACCCAAAGACTGACTGTAGGGGCACCTGTTCCGTTGTGAAAAATGTAATCATAGTCGGAATTAGGCTCTTAAGGGTTAATGGCCAAGTTCCAATTTTGGTGAGTTTCTTGTCTTACAGGTCCATTTGGAACACATGTTCGAACATACAAGCTTTTGGTTGATTGATTTATTGGTGTTTAAGGTCACATACTTATGCACAATGGCTAATCGTGCCCGTGACAGTTTTACGGGTGGAGGAAGCCGGAGTACCCGGAGAGAACCACCGAGCAACGACGAGCAGCTGTCAGCTCCCCAACATCGTAACTCTGAACCGCAGCACAGGCAGGGTTAGATTGGTTGAAGACATGCGCACCATCGACGTGCAGTACGCCTCAGTACACAGCGTCATCGTGCCCCCATGTAGGCAATCGGGGTGAAGTGTCTTGCCCAAGGACACAACTCGGTCGCCGCAGGTGGGATTCGAACCGAGGACCTCTCGGCTTGCAGCCTGCACCTCTACCAACTGACAAGCTTTTGGTGTTTTTGCTGATGGAAGTTACAGTACCTTGGCAGTGGTTCTAGTTCAGTCTTGGCTGCCTGTATATGTACTAGATACCATTACCAAGTCAAAATGTTACTGCATTATGAGGGAGCAAAAACACGTAGAATTCTCCAGGCCTTTAACCTTTTTCCTAACATGAAAAGCAGATGACACTTGCAAACGAAATTCTTGAATAATTATTTTTTTCATTTGTTGACTCAAAAACAAAGGTTATGCCCCCTCATTGGAATGAGCTCGATGAGCTCATTCCAATGAGGGGGTCATAACCTGTTTTTGAGACAAATGAAAGAGTCAATGACTCTGTAGCTCAACTTGGATATGACAGGAATTAGTACTTGCTGTGACCAAGACAACTGAATAATGAATATGACAGGAATTAGTATTTGTTTTGGCCCAGTCAACAATAATAAAAGAATTACAAGGTGACTGTAATGGACTACAGATTAAGACCAATCATTGTAGATTATTATTTTTGTGTGGAAATTTTCAGTCCCAAACAAAATATTTTCGGACTAAAATTTTTTCTTCTTCTTCTTAAAATTGACCAAAATGCATCAAAACACAAAAAACTAATTTCCGGATTTTGGTCCAAGCATAAAAAACAAAAAACAAAAAAATTATGGATTTTGGTCCAACATTTTCGAAGTCCCACCCGGACCCCAAATTTTCAGTGTAAAAAAAATTTTTTTTTTTTTGTCTTAAAATTGACCAAAACGCATAAAAAATCAAAAAACTAATTTCTGGATTTTGGTCCAAAATTTTCTAAGTCCCACCCGGACCCCTAATTTGCATAATTTATTCACGAGAAAAACTCTGTATTATATGTAATGTATCCCATGGTACTAAACATTCATACAAAAATTTATTCAAATCAGATCTTTCATTTAGAAGTTCTGCGCAAAAATCTGATTGCACTTAATTTTGAACAAAATGGCTGCTAGCGGCCATCTTGAATTTCAGACTGGACCCAAAAACACTCCTTCTCGTCCCACAGTGATAACAAAGGTACCCAAGAAGTTTCGTGAAGATCGGTTCATAAATACAGCCTCTAGCCCGAGCCGTATTGGGATTTGCACTCACAGTGCTGAAAGTAACACTAAATAAATCAAAGTTAGCCTAATTTGCATAATTTACGCACAAGGAAAAAAACTGTAATATATGTAATGTATCCCATGGTACTAAACATTCATACAAAAAATTATTCAAATCAGAGCTTTCATATGGAAGTTCTGTACAAAAAACAGATTTCGGCATCGTCGGTACAAAATGGCTGCTGGCAGCCATCTGGAATTTGGGACTGCACCCAAAAACACTCGTTCTCGTCCCACGGCCATAACAAAGGTACCCAAGAAGTTTCGTAAAGACTGGTTCATAAATACGGCCTCTAGCCCGAGCCATAGCAGCTTGGCACTTACAGCTCTGAAAGTAACACTAAATAAATCAAAGTTAGTCTAATTTGCATAATTTACGCACGAGAAAAAAACCCATATTATATGTGATGTATCCCCTTGTACTATACATTTATACAAAACTTTATTCAAATCAGAACTTTCATACAGAAGTTCTGTACAAAAAACTGATTTTTGCATCATCGGTACAAAATGGCCACTGGCAGCCATCTTGAATTTCGGACCACACCCAAAAACACTCGTTCCCGTCCCAGGGTCATAACAAAGGTACCCAAGAAGTTTCGTAAAGATTGGTTCATAAATACGGCCTCTAGCCCGAGCCATAGCAGCTTGGCACTTACAGCTCTGAAAGTAACACTAAATAAATCAAAGTCAGTCTAATTTGCATAATTTACGCACGAGAAAAAAACCTGTATTATATGTGATGTATCCCATGGTACTAAACATTTATACAAAACTTTATTCAAATCAGAACTTTCATACAGAAGTTCTGTACAAAAAACTGATTTTTGCATCATCGGTACAAAATGGCCGCTGGCAGCCATCTTGAATTTCGGACCACACCTAAAAACACTCGTTCCCGTCCCAGGGTCATAACAAAGGTACACAAGAAGTTTCGTAAAGATCGGTTCATAAATACGACCTCTAGCCCGAGCCATAGCCAATTGTTGACGTACGAACAGACGGATGGACGGACAGACGGACGACGGGCCATGACAATAGCTCAAATTTGACTTTGTCAAAGTTGAGCTAAAAATGGAAAAATAATGAAAATTAATTGGCAATTTTTGAGAATAGCGCTGGATGGTTTTGGTCGTTATGTTGGGTCAAGGGTTAAGGATACTTTCAAATCTATGATGAGAATAAAATAAACAATTGCGAGATCAAAGTTGATTCTCATTGTTTTTCTTGTACGAATCAATTGCAAGAATTGATTCTGATTCTTGTAAGCATTTTAAGCCCTACCAAGCATCTCTTATCACTTTAAAGGAAACACAGTACGAAGCCTGTTGCATAACCAGTAAGAGGAAGGAAGTACGTATTTCTTATTTATATCATTTTGTGTCTTCTTGTAAGAAGCAGAACTTTACCAATAGCTCACAATAAATGCAACAAAGGTATCTCCATAGATAGTCTTAGGCTAAAAACACTAATAGTTTTGATTACATTTTTTCTACACATATTCTGGCTTGGAGTGTAAATGTGCTTCTTGGATTTCTCTTACAAGTTTGAGTCGGTTCAACATCTTCCCCATCACTTCTGGCGTTGCCGGATGAGCTGAATACCATACAGGACTATCAGGAACACATGATCTCTCCGGTACGAGATAAAACATGTCGTTTCTGTTCTTTGTACTTTCAGGACTGAAATGAAGAAATAGAGAAATGAGTTGCCATTTCATACAAAATTTCTGTACTTAGTTCACTAAAATCAATTTTAGTAAACGAGGTTAACCCTTTACCCAACGTAACGGCCCAAACCGGCCAGCACTATTCTAAAAAATCGACAATTAATTTTCATTATTTTTTAATTTTTTGTCTCAAAAGTTAAAAAATTTATAGTAATTTATATATTTTTTATACTTACCAATGACCCAGACATAGCTGGTGCTAACTCTTAAAATATAGGGCCAAACACAAATTTTGCCCCCCAATCCCCAAAATTTGCATCTAAAACCAAAGAAAACATGTCCTGAAAGGCCCTCCACACTTCGTCCCTACTGCGCATGCGCAGTGTCAAGGACGTTCCGAAATTGGCGCCATTAATCATTCTAATAACCAGTGCCTGGTAAGCGCTATGTACTCAGCGGGGAGGCAGAGTTCCCAACTCCTGGGAGGGCCATCCCCGTCTGGGTCATTGGTAAGTATAAAAAATATATAAATTACTATAAATTTTTTAACATTTTTATACTGTACCAATGACCCAGACATAGCTGAATAGTAAAAAGGCTGGAGGGCCAAGGACATAGAGCAAAATGGAATGCGCTCAATAAAATAAAATAGAGTCATCCCCTGTAGGGAAAAAGAAGTAAAAGGCCTTACATGTATCTTTCTTATTTATGATAAATTAGAAAGATACAACACTTTCCAAAATTGAGCTTCATACATCCATGTACTCTATTAATATCCAATATAATCTTTATACTAATAATTTTTAAAGTAAGCCAATAAATAAAGTAGGTCTAGAGAATAGAGACTCTTATACTCCTAAAAGTGTCTGAGGATTGCATAATCATGTCCGTTGACATATGCAATATTCAAAAGCTATACTTTAAAAACTAAGACTTGAATGAATTTTAAAAACCTAAACTTCTCACTAAACAACCATCCCAATAACAGCTCAGAATTACTAACTCCGGAGGAGGTATCCCCTTGTTTTCATAGTAAAACAGGTGACCCAAGGGAACACCCTCCCCCCCCCCTTTTTCTTGCCCTGGGTCAAATAGCCCAGAGCGAAGAGGGCAGTCGAACGGAGACACTGCCAAAACAGACAGCCTACCTAGCTATAGTAGCAACTGTTAAGTGAATGACATTCTGAGCAGTAGATAATAGACCTAACAATAGAGGCCTCCAGAAATGGACTCGATATTTCTGAGATAAAATTCATGAATGTGGATGGCTGAGCGCAATGAGCGGCCTTCAAAAATCTATAATAGCGACACTATTAATGTAAGCCCAAGAAGTAGAAGAACTCTTACTTCATGAGCCGAAATCTTAAGCACAACTGCTAAGTCAATGATATACCATAAGCAGTACTGATAGTTAATAGAATCCATTAACAATAAAATGGAGCGTAACGTCCTTCTACTAGACATCAAAGACAGAAGAAGCTTACGCCCATAGTAATAAACAGATATCTGTTTATAAATACATAAACTGTACCCGGAAAGAGTAAAGGCCTATGCCCATACGAAGACGGAAGGACCTTAAAATAATAGGTTCTGGATAATAGGAGCCTAACTCTTATGCAACAATCCAACCTAAATAGTAACGGAAGTAGTGATTCCGAAACTACGAAAGTGAAAATCATCCATCGATAGTGCAAGAAACTCACTGACTCTACAGTAAAAGAGAAACCAACAGAATTACTGTCTAAAAGGTCAGAATTTGAAAACTACTGTTTCCAGAGGCTCAAATGATTACTTAGCTAAATAAGAACCGAAGTAACAGGCTGCAGTAGATCTTGTGAAACAAGTATACTAAAAAATAGCAATGAGTAGTATGGAGGGATCAACAATATGAACATAATGATCCCTACACCACGACGGAAGAGCCTCCACTTTAGCCGCATAGAATAGCGAAGAAGAGGATCTCCTATAGTAAGAAATCGCGTCCAAAGCTCGTCTAGTACAGTGCTTACAATGCAATACGGACCACACAACGGAATACATGAAGGTTGCGACCTTGCTGGTTGTGATAAAGATGACACGATTTACCCAGTGAAAAAAGATCCTCACATAGAGGAAGATTTCACGTTAAGACCCACAGTAGACAAGAGAGTAAATTACCCATGATCTCTGTGAAGATAGAGATGCTATCAACAGAAATGTATTGTGGTTGTTTATCTTAGCAATACCTGCTGAAACAACAGCGCCGGAGGATACGCGTATCCTATCATTCCGTCCTATAGATCAATAGAGCGTTAACAACATTAGCTCAGAGATCTGGACAAGCCAACACATACGTCTGCAATTGATTAGCAAGCTGTGTCATAAATAAATCATCATTGGGCGCTCCCATAGATAGCAAATCTGATTGAATACTTGTTTGTTGAGAGTCCATTCTGACAGCAACAAGCGACCCGTAAGAGAACGGGAGTCCGATAAAACAATCAGACGACCCGGAATATGACGGACCAAAACTGAACTTGGTGTACTATAACCAACAGACGGATTCTTTCCATTAAATTGAATAACGGAAACGAAAGAGTGCCTCCCTGGTTCCGGAGATACGCCACTACTGTCGAATTAAAGGACAGGAATTTGGGCATGCGTTTCTGAATAATGTTCATGCAATGACATAAAGCAAGCCTAAAAAACATTATTCCGCGGAAGAAAACTGATTGCTAAGAGACTGCGGAACCCAAAGACCCTGGCACTTCGAATCCGTAGGGATCAGTATTATATCCCAATCTGTTTGACTGGCAACCGTCATAACAGCCACACTCGGGTCCGGCAACTGCGGTGGCACTCTCTGAGTCAACCACCGAATGTTTGCCCCAGTCTGAATCTCTTGTAACACTAGATAGACAAGAGAACGTGTAAATCGAGCAATTCATGGATTGCCGAAAAGTTGCCGTCGAAGAGAAGCTCTTCCGAGAACGAAGCGACTCTGAGAGAGTTCTTAACCTTACTATCCACGCGCGTGGATGTAGCTAGGGCTGCGTCACGTCTAACCAACTCCAATCAGCCACTGAAGGGCGGAGTTATACGTGAACAAACTACTGCCCTCAAAAGAAATTACATTGAGAATAATATCCCGTAAATCTTTTCTTGAAGACGTAATGATAACGCCTCAGTAAGGCGGATTACGTATGATAAAGCGTCTAAGTTAAGTCTACTATACATAATGTCGTTCCCAACATTGAAATTGGAAAAGACATAAACGGCGAAAAAGAATATATGCAGTCTTTAATCACACCGTCTAGATGCATATGAACTCTCGGTATGCCCTGCTCTGCCCAAATAAACTATTCGTATAAATGATAAAATGGAAGAAATGAGCAACGCGGACAAGAAACTAAACTATCATGCTTAGTAGCAGGCTTGTATATATATATATATAGCGTCGAAAAATAAAACACATGTTGTAATGACAATATTGGACTGCGTCGGTAAGTCAGGGACAATGTCCCTGAACCGATCGAAAAATCCGAGTCCAATGACGCTATAAGTCTCTTATCCAAGATCGCAGCAATGAAGTCCGAAAGAACAATCACTGGAAGATAATGCCAGAAGATATGAAAGGCATCTTCCGATACTACTAAAGGGAAAACTCGAAATCTTTCGAATCCCTTTCGCCATCCTGTCGGACCCTATAAAGCGTTCGGTCGTCCGTACCTGATGCAACTGCGGACCGCACCGACCCAGCGCCGTCGGATAATTTCTGATTCGACCAAGAAACTGTCAATTGCTGGGATGCTGCGAAACAACTGTGCTAACTCGGATAGCACGTCCGTCACTGAGGCCTGAGGAGAAGCGGTCTTACGATGCATTGCCGCTAGAAGCTCCGTGATCGTTACCCCGTGCATACTACCAATATGCGAGCGAACGGAGTGTATAGGCCTCGTGTCCCTTGGCTACCGGATGGCGCGACCTATTCGCCGTGGAATCACTGAATGCCGAAACTGATCGGATACTCGAGGTCACGTAGCCAATGTGCGGTTGTGTGCTCTGCTGTGAGGATGAGGAAGCATTAAGGACAGTCTCTCGGACTGTCAATATAACGGAGCGTCCCGACCGACGGACATATGCTCCGAATGTAAAATATCTGAACCACAACATGCGGTCCCCTATGTTGTTGGACGAGAGAGGGACCTCTCTCGCTCACAGCCCGGACGGACCTGGACAAGCCAGGAACCGGACTAACAGGCTTCCTCCGATCTGTCCTCAATCTGCCGTCACTGGGTGAGTACTAAAGTAATTAAAGTGCTCGCATCACCCAAATCTCCTTCCTAGACCGCAACGGACGAACCCGGCAGCCGAACCATTCGATGAATGTATGCTACACCGGGTGAGCTAGCGAATGTCACTCCGTAGGCGATAGACATATTCCATGAGCACTTATTGCCGCTAGCTCTTCATTAACTATGACGACAGAGGCACACTTTTGAAAGACATCTCCATAACTCTTCGAACAAGAAACCAGAAATGCTTGGTTAGCAAGCATAAAATGATAATATATATAGCGTCGTTCAATAATTCGAAAGTTTGTGTGACATTATTGGACTAAGTCGGAACTGAGGGACGATGTCCCTGAACCGAACCAAAAATTTCTAAGTCCACCGACGCTATCAGTTTCTTATCCGGCATCGCAGCATTCTGGTCCGACGAAAGAAGCTGTAGAAGGCCAAGTCAGATGACATACACAACAGCATATGTTGTTCCGAAAGGGAAAGCTCAAAATCCTCCGAATCCCTTTCGGTATCCCGTCGGACCGGATGAAACTTTCGGACGTCCGTACCCGCTTCCGCGGAGCGTCCCGACCCAGCATCGTCGGATAAAATATATGCGACAGATTCAGTTGATGCTGGGATGCTGCGATAAACTGTGCTATTAAGGAAAGCACGTCCGTTCCCGAGGCCTGTGCAGTAGCGGTCTTACGATGCATTGCCGCCGGAAGCTCCGTGTACGTTGACTCCCGCACACTTCCTATGCGAACGTCCGGAGTCTGCAGGCCTCGTGTCCCTGGCTACCGGAATGTGTGACCTGGTCGCCGAAGAATCCTTGATCGGCGAAGCTGGTAATATATCGGCGGTCACGCAGCCAAGGTGCGGTCGTGTGCGCTGACGAGAAGAGGAAGCCTTAGCAGTCTCCGCGGACTGCCTATACAACGGAGCGTCCCGAGCGACGGACGTATGCTCCGCTTGCGACACATTTTGTACCACAACATCTGGGGCCAGATGTTGTTGAACGAGAGAGGGACCTCTCTCGCTTGCCGTCCGGATGGACCGGAACGAGCTATGAACCGGACTAAAAGGCTTCCTCCGTTCTCCCTCCGATCCGCCGTCACTGGGTGTGCATTAGGTTAATTTATAGTGCTCGCATCACCCCAAAATTCCTTCTAGACCGCAACGGACGAACCCGGCTGCCCAAACCATTCGGTGAATGGACGCTACACCGGGCGAGCTAGCGGACGTCGAACCTACTAGGGTCCTCTTAGGCAATTGGCGTATTTACATGAGCACTTTTCCGCTAGCCCTTCATTAATTGTGACGACGGAGGCACACTGTTGGAAGACATCACAGATACATCACCCTAATCTTGATCGTCTGAAATAGAAATTGATAAAGTAGAGTGACCCTGCGGGGAAAGGACCTGAGTGTCCAAATCCCCAATAACATACCGTGACATACGCTTCCCATATTGTCATCAAAATCATACGATACAGATCAGGAGTTAATGCGAGTACACTGACCACATATAGAATGATAATAAAGTCAGAGGAAGACTTCCTCTTAAAACAATTGATCAATATCCTTTCAATGTGAAAAGAAAACAAGTCCTGGTACTCGCACTAACCCCTGGCAATCAAAATACATAATAATAATATGATCCATTAATATAGAAAAAATAATTGAAATCAAAATATTTTGAAAAAATATTTTTTCAGAACAGCCCAAGTTTCTGAAAAGTAACGTTGAGCCCCAATGGATCCCAAGCCTAAGTGTGGACAAAAATTTTAAAAATATTTTAAACAATTTATTCAACACTTACGAACAATAATAATGTATCTAGTTATGATTAAAATAACATCAAGATATTATTTTTTAGAAATCCCCCCCTCACACAGAGGGCTGTTGTAAATGTAAACAATGAGTGTAAAAACACTAAAATAAGACTCCAGGCACCCAGGCCCGAAATCAGTTACCAAAAATACACTATCTGATGCAAAACAGAGACTTCCAGGGAAGAAACTGCAGAACATCAGATGGTAGATGCAGAACACAACGCCTAACCACCCGTAGGTGAAGACGTAAACATGGGGAAAGAACAGAATTCATTCTGTTATTCAGCTAAAACTCCCAAGAAAATTTAGTAATAATAATTACAAAAACTATGCCAAAAGCATGGGAGAATAGCAAGGGGGAACTTAAAGGATAGGGAGAGAGGAAAACACTTAAAAAACAGTGTAACTAAATAATCAGAATGACAACAAAATGGCTGCTGCCTCGAAAATAGGTAACTTAACATAATTTCATTAAAAAAATTTAAGTTACAGCCCTGATAATATTCTGTCACACATTTTTTTCCTCTCCTCCTTCTCTATCCTCCTTAGAATCACCATTTCACTAATATTTATGTGTCTGGCATCATTTAAACTGAGATTTATAAGCACAAAGATCAGTCAGATGTTAACTGATGAAGGGCCAAACTTAGAAAGATTAATGGCGCCAATTTCGGAACGTCCTTGACACTGCGCATGCGCAGTAGGGGCGAAGTGTGGAGGGCCTTTCAGGACATGTTTTCTTTGGTTTTAGATGCAAATTTTGGGGATTGGGGAGCAAAATTTGTGTTTGGCCCTATATTTTAAGAGTTAGCACCAGCTATGTCTGGGTCATTGGTACAGTATAAAAATACATAGGTTATGACCCCTCGTTGCAACGAGCTCATCGAGCTTGTTCCAACGAGGGGTCATAACCTATGTTTTGGAGACAAAAAATGAAAAAAAATAGTTATTCAAGAATTTTTTTGCAAGTGTCGTCTGCTTTTCATGTTAGGTAAAGGGTTAAGAAATTTCATGTAAAATTATGACAAATTAGAGATTCTGTGTCGTCAATTTGTATTTGGTAGACAGTTAATGAAAAATAAGAGATGAATTCAATTTTACTTTCGAAAACTCACTTGCAACGTCGATGATGATTTCTGACTTCATTTCCGCATTAGACATGTTGTGAACAATATTTTCCGTAATGAGTTATTTGATGGTGATCATGGGAAAATAATAGTTATCCTTGTGTTTTCCAGGGTGTGTGGGAATTTACACCGGTTTGAGAACTTGTACACCCTGAGGCGTTTGAAAATATTTCTATTTTTAGCTCCTGGAATTCCCATGGGGATGCAGGAATTTTTTTTTTTGCACGAGTCAAGTACTTATGACCCAATAATACCACATACCGAATTTCGTTCAAATTGGACCATTGGTTCAGAAAATAGAAATTTTGGGTGGGGGCCAAAAATCTTACCTCTCCCATTACAAAGCCATATATTGCTTCACGAACTTCGTTTGAACAAAATTGAATCTACACCTCAAAAGGAAGCTCCATAACAAATATCAAGTCATTGTACCCACTGGTTCATGGGAAGAAGATTTTAAAAGTATTTTGGAGCATTTTTCCCCACCCCTTCCTTATGGGGCTGGGCATGTTGAGTTGAACAAAAATGCAATGTCCCTTCGGAACCATCACTCACATAAACTTTCACTTGAATTAGCCCAGTGGTTTTGGAGGAGAAGACCAAAACATGGTAATGACGGACGACAGACGGAGAGCGATGGGATTAGCTCAGATTGACTTTGTCAAGGTGAACTAAAAACAAACCTAAGACCCCAGAAAGTAGGTCTTCTATTTCTCAGACCATTTTTTGTAAAATTACATGTGGACAGGCGTTTTTTATTTTTTTTTTTATTTTTGTAATTATTTCTTTGCCATCAAAAGTTCATATTCTTGGTTTGTTTTATGTTTTATGCCTCATAATCTACAGAATAGCATGGGTGGTGGTGTATTTTGTCTCTTGAGTACAAGAAGGCTTTGCAAAGCCTTCTTGCACTCAAGGGACAGATTTACCAATTTTATTAACTTGGGTGAAATATCAGACATAAACCATTTAATTCATTTATTTTTTAAAGTTTGCATTGATTATAAAAAGAGAGCATCTGGCAGCCAAAGGAACCACGCGGGCGGACTGAGAACATATTTTCCAACTTTTTAGGCCTAATATTTATATATTCACTCAAAAAGCTATTAATTGAAAATAGAATGTTTTCATTTTTGGAATTCACCAAAAAAAAACCCAGAGCATTTCAACGAGGGGTCAGATAAGCTCAGTTTAAATTCTTTTTGAGAATAGTACAGGCTGATTTTGGCCATTATGGCATAGGGTTAGTTACTCAGTTAATAATGAACATCTTTATAACCAGAAAGCAATGTACAGGCTTACTCACACTTCCTAGTTATAAAACAAGAGGCCTCAGGGGGCCAGAGGGCGCTCACCTGTCATGGCGGCCTAAATATCAACCCAGGGAATTGATTTCAACAAGTTGCATCTGCCCCTCCTAAGAAAAGCTTATACCAAATATCCAAAGATTCTGACCAGTGGATCTAAAAAAAAGAAGATTTTTAAAGAATATTCCTCATATTGAACTAAGTAATAATTCAGGCT
The DNA here is from genome assembly GCA_031216915.1 of Pictodentalium vernedei. NCBI lineage: Eukaryota > Metazoa > Mollusca > Scaphopoda > Dentaliida > Dentaliidae > Pictodentalium > Pictodentalium vernedei. Next base: position 96,277,539 of record CM062296.1, read on the forward strand.
CCCACAGGGAGCCCAAATAAAAACCCAGGGACTTGGCTTGAACAAACTTGAATCTCACCTCCAGTAGGATGCTGTATACCAAATATCAAAAGATACTGACTGGTGGATGTGAAGAAGATTTTTGAAGAATATTCCTCATTCTGAACTAAGTTATAATTCGGGCTCCCACAGGGAGCCCACATATCAACCCAGGGACTTGGCTTGAACAAACTTGAATCTTATCTGCTGGATCTGAAGAAGAAGATTTTTAAAGAAAATTCCTCATTTTGAACTAAGTTCCCACAGTGAGCCCAAATATTAACCCAGGGATTTGACTTGAACAAACTTGAATCCCCCCCCCCCCCCCCCAAGCTTGCTGCATACCAAATATCAAAAGATTCTGATTGGTAGACCCGAAGAAGAAGATTTTTAAAGAATATTCCTCATACTGCACTAATTAAACATTTGGGCTCCCACAGAGAGCCCAAATATGGATCCAGGGATTTGATTTCAATAAACATGTGAAACAAACTTCCAAAGTAGTTATATGTGAAATTTGAAAGCTTTTTGAACAGTGCTTTGGGAGAAAAGTAGTCTTACATGTTTTTCCCATTACCCAGTGTTAAAAAATGCTGACTCAGCACTTTTTCAAAGTCCCCCATGATAAAACCGATAGCAATTTTTTTGGACCATTCCATTCTGTTGTTTCTAAGGAAGTTTCACACCAAATAAGAATTCTCAGTGCCGTGTAGTTTTGGAGATATGGGCGTTTTAAATTTTTTCTATTTTTAGTTCCTGCGGTTCCCATGGGACGATGGGAAATTTTTTTTTGGCATAAATTAAGTACTTATGACCCAGTCAGTAAGCCCTCATATAAAATTTGGTTTAAATCAGCCTCTCAGTTTGGAAAATAGAAATTTTGGGTGGGGCGAAAGTTTTTGCCCCTCCCATAACGAAGGCAAATATAGCTCCTCGAACTTCTCTTGAACAAATCTGAGTCTCCGCCTCAATAGGAAACTGCACACCAAATATCAAGTCTCTGCTACTGCTGGTTCATGAGAAGAAGATTTTTTTAAGATTTAAGCACACTTTTTGGGCGTGGCCCTACCGAGGGGCGAGGCAACTTGATTTGAACAAAATCAAAATGCGATGTCATAACAAACTATCATCTCAAATTTAAATTAAGTGGGTTCAGCAGTTTTGGAGGAGAAGATGCAAACACAATGTTCATGGACGACGGACGGTGAGTGGTCACTATTGCTCCCGACTGAAAGTCAGGTGAGCTAAAAATTGTAACTGCCCTATCAAACACTACATAAAAATGTACACTCACTTGAGACTGTGCAGTGCACAAAGTTTGTTGCATAATCAAGATAATCTTATTTATAACCAGAGTTATAATGCAGAGTTAACAAACACTGAGTTTGGCATTGCACAGGATTAATTGATTGGCTGCCACATAACACACTACAGTAGAACCTGTCGCGAGAGACTGCCCTTTGGGCCACACAAAAGTGGTCTCTCAAGACAGGTGGTCTCTCATAACAGGTTTCAGGTTTTCTCAAGTCAGTGAATAACCAACCACAAAATTCAGAAATGGAGAAGAATAGATTTTTGTAATTACTTTGTAGTTGTTCTTTTTTTATGAAGTTTTTGTAACAAATTGAAATGGACTGTTATAAAAATTACAAAAATAAATTAGTGTTGAAAATCTTCAATGAAGATTTTCAACACTAATTTATTTTTATAATTTTTATAACAGTCCATTTCAATTTGTTACAAAAAGATTTTCAACACAAATTTATTTTTATTCCTATCTGTCACATTTCAGGTATGTATGAAATTGTTTATTCAGCAATAATCCTAATCTTTTCACAGGGGTCTTATAAAAACATCTGAATCTGTAATGAGTTAGCAATTGAAACCCAATTAAGAGCTTTTAATACTTTTAATTATGTTAGTATAACCAGAATGGATTTTCCAATTCCAGAACAGGTAAAAAGTTTTTGTCATGGTTTCAGTCTTCAAAGGTGCGGTCTCTCAAGACAGGTCCATTATGGCATAAAAATACAAGTTGGTACCAGGTCACAGTGGTCTCTCAAGACAGGTGGTCTCTCGAGACAGGTGGTCTCCCATAGCAGGTCCATTATAGAGTAAAACCAATCGGTGCCTGGTTGATGTGGTCTCTCAAGACAGGTGGTCTCTCAAGACAGTGGTCTCTCAAGACAGGTTTTACTGTACAGGAAAATGTACACTGACAAAGGATGTAAAAATGCACACGGTTAGTTGGCTAGATGTTACGTAGGGTGTTGAACTAAAGAAATAAATGGAAAGACTTATACCGAATTGTGAATTTTTTTTAACCCTTTAGAGCCAAATTCCAACTTTGATCACATTTTTGGCAACAGAACAGGTGCCCCTACATGCAGTCTTTGGGTTAACTCATAAGTTACATTCTAAGCTCCTTGGTAGTTGTTTTTCGGCAAGTCTTGGCTTTTTTTTTACTTAATCTTATTTGTTTTACAAGGATTGGCGAACAAGTTATGCAACTTATATTAATGTCTCTCCTTGGCCCAATGGCACAGGTGTGTGGGATGACCTTCATAGCGGCAACTTCATGGCCTTGCTCTTCTTGAATACTACGAAGGGATCTTTAGCCTGCACGGAGTATGTCTTTCTCTGCACAGAGGACAGCCATTTTACGTCTCCATCCGATAGGATGGTACACTGTGACAGCATCAACCCAACAACTGATGCGGACAGAGAGTGTTCAGGCACCACAAGAACATTTCCCAACTGGGGACCTCTGACATGAGAGACCAGCACACTTATCCACTCGGCCACCACTCTATATAGGCAGCCAAGACTTGCCCCAAAACAGCCGCAAAGTAACAGGATGAAAACTATCAAAGTATAGCAAAAAAAGTCGAAAGAGTGAAAAAGGGCCATAACTCTGGAAAATGTGGGAGAAACTCATGCTACACAGGTATCATTCCCCCATGATGCTCTATTACAGCACCATATATAATTCATTTCGGAGTAGCAGTGGCAGAGATACAAGGAAAAATGTTGGTATGGACGCATTGACAAACGAACGGATGGATGGGCGGAGGTCTCCACTAGATAGCCCTTCGACTTTTTCAAGTCAGGAACATAAAAATCTTAAAACCCTTAAAGGCCCATTTTCAAGTTTTACGACCTCATAACAGGTATCCAAAACATGCAAGCATGAGAAGATCCTGCTGAAAATAAACATTTTACCTCGGCAGTGGTTTCCAGTCAAGTCTTGGTAGCATGAATGGATAGCCAAGCAGAGGCAGCGGAAACATGATAAAAGTGGAGGGGCACAACTTTTCAAGGCTACTATAGTTCGGCCCAGTGGGAGGAAAGTTACAACCGTATATCAGTAAATATACAGTGACATACTATAGTCTCTTGTTTAGATGAGCATGTCGCGGTGTGGTCACTGTCCTGTCTATTTCTGCCACTTCAATCATCTTCCAACCTGAAGGCTAGCCTTCGGGTTGGAAGATGGGTAAAGTAGAAGAAACGGACCGAAGCGGCCGAAGGTGAGATTCTTTGGCCAAATGTTACTTCGATTTACAAATAATATATTTCAGGAATGCTTGTATATTGGCACATCTGCGTGCGCCCATTTTAAATCTTTGTTTACCGCGCAACATGTCTGTGGAAAAAGTGGAGGGGCACGTGTCCCCTGTGCCCCCCCCCCCTGGTTCCACCACCTCTGCAGCCAAGACCAGACTAGAAGTCACTGCTTAGCTACTAGCAATGTGCAGATTCAAGAAATCTGTCTGGCACCATAAGAGTTAAAGTGAATTCCAAAAATGAAAACATTCTATTTTCAATTAATAGTTTTGTTGTTCTAATTTGGGGCAGCTTCTTGTCTTACATGTACATGTAAAACACATGTTTCAGCTTACAGACTTTTGGTGGTCTTACTAGTGTAATTTACAGAACCTTAGAAGTAGTTTCTAGTGAAATCTTGGCTACCTATATAGAAAGTCAACACTTCAATCGACATCACTGCTGTATCAAAGTGTTACCCTAATATAAGGGAGCAAATAAATCTGTAGAATTCTAAAGGAATTTGTTTCATTTGTTTGTTTATTGGGGTTTAACACATTCAACAGCCAGGGTCACCTTGTGTCAGACAGTTTTACGGGTGAAGGAAGCCATGGTACCCATAGAGAACCACTGAGCAAAGCAGGGCTTAAAATTACACGCGAATCCGCGAATCGATTCTCGTAATGATTCTGGCTATCTGCACTTGCACGAATCTAAGTGGATTCGTGTCAGTTTACTGCTTGGATTAGCTTTATGTAAGATGCCTTTGATTTACAATGACGTTCTGATCGGGGTGTATCATTAGATACTTAATTATGAGAAACTGCCTATTCACATTTTCTTGATTTTGGTATCAAATCAAGTCATGGCTGCTATTAGCAGTCATGACTTGATTTGATACCAAAATCAAGAAAATGTGAAGTATGTGGTAAACCATGGGTGGAAATGTTAACATGTTATGTCGTGATCTCCCCAGCAAAGTTCAGCTTGTGTTTGCAGAATTTCATGTTATGGCCAAAATGGATTCGCGAGAATATATTTCGCGAGAATCATGTTAGATTCTCGAGATGCCGGACGAATTTTAAGCCTTGCAAAGGCAAGCAACTGTCAGACTCCCCAACATACTAACTCCACACAAGCAGGGTTAGCACTGGTTGAAGACAAGTGCACCGTCGACGTGCAGCAGTATGCCTCAGTACACAATGCCACCGTGCAATCTATGACAAGAGACAAATGAACATTTTACGACAATCAAAGTTGATTCTCATCGTTTTCCTTGTGAGATTTACACAAAATTAATCACAATATATAACAAGAAACTAAGGGGCCTTAATCGTACACCTGAGAAAGTTGTTTAACTGATTGAGTGGTAGAAACCACTTTAGTGACTTAAAAATAATGAATGCATCAGCTTGTTGTTTTCTAGGACATAGAAAGAAAAATATATCTTGTTTTGTTACAATTTATTGGAGAGCAGCTGAAGGCAATAACCAAACAATTTTTAATAAAATCTTGCTAAACTTACGCTCCTGATGCTGGTGGCAAGATAGATTGGAAAAAGTACTAACATTACAAATCACCTTTGAAAAATAATTTAGCACACTGCCAGTTAACCCTTTACCCAACGTAACGGTCATTTTTGGTTCAGATTGCTGAACAGGCAATCAGTTAACCCTTTACCCAACGTAACGGTCATTTTTGGTTCAGATTGCTGAACAGGCAATCTTCAATAATTTGTGATAAAACAAATTTATATAAACAAAATATTATTTGTGCTTGACTGAATGTGAAACATGACCAAGGAAAATGTTTGCTTTTGCAGTGGTACCCTCATTTTTTATGAAAGCCCTGATAGTGGCTTCTAGCACTCAACCAGTTAACTCGTTGAGTGCTAGAAGCCACTATCAGGACTTTCAAAAAATGAGGGTACCAGACCAAAAGCCAAAATTTTCCTTGCTCATGTTTCATATTCAGTCAAATGCATATATTTTGTTTATATAAATCTGTTCTATTACAAATTATTGGAGTGCCTATGGCCACTCTCCAATAATTTGTAATAGACCAAATTTTGAATAACAAATTATGACCACCAAAAATAATCTAGCCCTCAACCGGGTAAAAAAAAGCAGCCATGACTGGATTTGATGAAAATCTTTTTGACATTTTACTCGAGAAATCATTGGGAAAATCCTTGATATAATTCAAACAAGCCTGGAAATAATTTTAAATTGAGTGTCTGTCAAAATGACAGGCTGTCTCACCTCTCTGTCTGTCATTTTGTAACACTGTCTGTCAAATGATTTAAAAGGTCAACGGATACCAATTAATTGAAAGCCAATGTAAAATGTGATGTATCTTATTCTGCAAAGCATAATTGGCAATTATACCTTACTGAATGGGATACATAATATTTTAGATCGGTTTTGCAAATTATATACCGACACAGTATTGTCTACTCACTACTCAGGCTACTCTACTAAACTGTGGTTCAACTTTGACCATGTACATAAGTGACATAACATGAGATCACAAGGAAATAATGTAATCTCATGTAAGATCACACAATACACAGCCCAAAGACTCACTGTCGGTTTTGGCAATTTGGACCTGCCGACCCGATTGTTGGGAAATAGAGATCATCAAGTTTAATGAGTGTATCAGTACAGTACACTGTACATCATTATTTTGTATTTACTTGGAAAACTCCTTAAATGATGTGAATTATACATGCATATGTGATAATGTGGTGAAAGTGGTCAGAATTTAGAAAAATAAAAAGCAGAAGGTTTATATTTTATTGAGTTTATTTATTCAAATCCCACAAAAGATTATCCATTAAACTAAAGACTGATTACTAGTGATTAGATGTGTCATCATGTGTGTGTGTCAGTGTGACTGTGTGTGGGTGGGGGAGGGGCTCTGACCATCTGAAAGTCAACGTGGAACTATAACATTATAATTTACGATGACAGGGTGGGTGCTGGAAGTACTGCGTTACAAGTCACAACTTGGCTGGTTGCTGGTTGTAACTTGTAAACCAGTACAAGTAGCTCCCTCTCCTTTCTAAATTTCTGTAATTTCCAGTAGCACTTTATCAAGTCATTAATATAATAATATCCACAGTCCACTGTCTGCCCACCAGGCAACCCTGCTAAAGTATTGTCACTATTGTGGCAAAGAGAACATAGAGAAATTGTTAAGGACAGCATCATGAACATGGAGAAGTTCAAGGTCAACTGGTCAATCCAGGAATAGCGGACACCAATAAAATGTTCATCATGATCAATATGACGTGACAGGCAGATTCTGTGGACAGAAAATATGTAATGAAAGTGCACAAATGGGTGACTGTAACTGACTGCCCCCCCCCCCCCCCCCCCCCATACCCTCTTCCATGCAGATGATTGCTGCTTGGCAGTGCTATCCCCGAGTAGCCCATAAACCTATAATAGGCTATATATGAACTTAGTAACTTTACCATGATTTGACATGATTCAACTTCAATCAGACAAGTCAAAAAGCCTAGCACGACTGTAATCACTTTGAATAATATTTACCCCGGATAAAGGTCAGTGTTTTCCCCTGCATGGCTCTGTATCACAGAGCTATTCAGGGGGAAAGCTGGCATGTGTGAGGTGTATCATATTTTGAGTGTCTTTCACTCTCAAAGTACAGACAGACTGAGTTAGTGTTGACATTTGCTTTTCCAGTTTTCTTCACTGCAAACCGTAGCATACACTTACAAATTATAATTGATACTCAATAGAGTTTCAGTGAATAACTTACGGGGTTGGTTCAGTGTTCCTTAAAAAAGTTCCAACTCACAAGTCCACTAGATGCTATTCTGCAGAAGAATAATAGTAAGATGAATTTGATCAGATGACAGATCACAGATAACCTGAGATAAGAGATATCATGTATGCATGAAATGCATGGCAGATGATGTGCACACCTCGGATAGACTGACAAACTGCTTCCGAACACTGACTGTCCTGCACATGAGCGTTGAGTGAATCATTTGAAGAATGAGTTTGATAACTTGATTCAATTTCGAACAACTAACACCTTAACATAATAACATATGAATTAAAACACAAATTCCCAAAATAGAGAATTTAACTACTTGTAAACACAATGGCAACTTGCCATGAATCATGAATGAAAACACAAATTCCCAAAATAGAGAATTCGACTAAACACAATGGCAACAGTTACTTGCCAAACGTACATGTATAATTTCGACCCTGAAAATTACTTATATTAACAGTTGCCATGCCCATGCCGTGACAGTGACACTGAACACACTGCTGAAAACGTAATACATATACATTACATTCTCATCAGTGCGTTCAGTGTCACATCCATGGATTACATTTTCCTTATTGCTTAGACTAAGGCTTGGCTTACTATAAAACATAAGTCACAATAAGTGTTGTCGCTGTCACATGACTAAGACTTGCACAATCGATCAATAAACTGATGGGCTAGATATTGCAATGGCTGTAAGCCTGTAACAGTGTTATTGTTATCAATGTCACAACATGTGAGATGTGACAGAGATACCATTAACCCTGACACTGTTATAGATCAGTTAACTCTGTTATTCAAAGTGGAATCCTGGCGCCCGACATCAAAACCTGAAAATTCAATAGCATCAGAATGACAGGAATCATCCGATTCACTAGTTTCAAAAAAATCACGAAGCCATTCATCTGAAACCATATCATCTTCATCAGAGCTATTCCCAGAAATGTAAGTTATGTGACTCATGTCGCTACAGTCACTGTCATCACTTTCACTTAAATCACTTTGGCCACTACCCGATTCTATATGACTCTCAGCTTCCAAAATTTCCGATTGAGAGGAAGACTCAGGTTGATTGTAGTATTTCAATTTTTTTGATTTGCGTTTGTATCTCTTTCTTCTTTTCTGGTTCAGTCGCCTGGGATGTCTGCACCAGGACTTCACTACAGCAGTAAAGTCAAACTCTTTGAGAGGAGGTCCATCTTCCTTCACCCGAAGTAAATCACAGAGGGTATCCTCATTGAGAGAACCTCTACAGTCGATTTTAGTTTGTTTCAGTTTGGAAAACAGGCTTTCAACTTTGGCATTAGAAGTTGGTAAAGTAAAAATGAGCTCAACTAAAATCCATATGTTTGCCCATCGTTCATCTTTGTAGAATGAATTGTATAAACTCTTCCATGTTTCTTTACATGGTCTTCTATCTGGGTTTAAAAAGTCAATGGTATACTGAAGAATATCATGAAATTCCTCTTGCAATTGCCCGAAACAACACGTGAGTCCAGCATTTTTCAACTGACATTTGAACTGCTGATAAATGTTGGATAATACAGTATCTGCAAATTCTAAGTTCCTGACCGAATCAGCCTCAGGAGAATCCGACGTTTCATTATTCTTTAGCTCAGGGTTACTAACACTTGTGTTTGCAGTCCATGTCTGAGTATTTATAATTTTGGAAGCGTCCTCCATAATTTTAATGTTTTCTCCAAACCGGGCATCAATACAGTCTCTCACCAAATCAATGTATTTCGACTTTTCTGATGATAGCTTGTCTAAATCAGCCTCTAATTCAGATTTTGAAAAAGTAACTCCCTGGTATGACACATCCGAGTCTGATTGATGTGAATCATCTTCATTAGTATTGAGGTTCATATCAGTCATCTGATTCAAGACGAACTTTATTGTTGTCAGCTGTTTCAGCTCTTTTGTACACAAACCCTCTAATTTGCTTTTGGCAATCTTCACGTCAGTTACAGCGGCTGCAATATCAAGCCCATCAGTTTGGAATGCTTTTGACAAAATTGATACTGGAGTAAGCAAGTCACAAAAAAATGAAATGTAAAGAAGGTGCTTGCATCGTTTCCATTTTTTTACATAACCGGATATTTCCGAATCATTCAAGTTCTCGAGATGTTTTAAATACACTCCATATTTATCGATGACCAATCTCATAGCAGTCAGTTTGAATGTTATCCAACGTGTCCCCGATGCTCTCTTGGGTTTCGCGCCACCCTCCACAAATTGAATGTCCGTTTTCATGGTGTCTATAAGATCCCTGAGACCATGGAGTCGCTTGGGTGATCTGTTGTATACACGATACAGAACTTTAAGCATTTTGTCAATCTTATCGAAAAAGGTTCCATTCAGAGAGTCCTTCAAAGAAAGTTCCAATTTGTGCGCCAAACACCATTGGAAATACAACTCTGGAACTTCTTTTTGAAGCAAAGCTTTAACACCACTTTTTTTCCCAGAATTTACTGCAGCGCCATCAGCACAAAAAGCAATTAATTTTTCATACAAAGTATTTTTATCAATTCCAATATTTTGGAAGCTATCCTCTATAGCCTGCTTAATACTGACTGCATTTGGCGTTTTAACGTCTTTCAAATAAACCATTTTGACTTTTACACCCACGGCCTCTTGACTACTCTCTGGGTCAAAGTAGCTCACAAGGATACCATCCTTTTCTTTGATGCTGACGTCTGTGGTCCCATCAACAAATACAGACCAGAATCTGGCTTTCATAAGACAGGTTTTCAATTTTAATGCAAGGTGTTCACTAATATGTCCTATGAATTCAGCACACATCTTCCTATTGGTGTATTGGGTACCAACATCGACACCATGATGCTTCTCAAGGTCCAAAATATCTTCATACTTTCGGAATGGGATATCGTTAACAGCCACGAAGTAAGCAACCTGGAATTTTTTTTCCAATTGTTCAACTTGTGCTTTAGAAAGCGCAGAAAATCCGTGAGGTATTGTGGATTGATTAACTGGAACTTTATCAGGTTCTGGAATTTCCCCAACAGAAATACAATATCGTCTTTTAGCAAAGTTATGCATTCGACTCTCAGCATGGTCAATAGCGTTAGAAAGTCTGAAATTTTTCGACCCCTCGACCCACGCTGGTGAAAAGAAACGATGAAGCCGGAGTTCTTTGACCTGGCTCTTGCAGTA